>JAKOOJ010000027.1:1060000-1067500 GCA_022577455.1 Arizona elegans | reverse complement strand
CTATTCTATTCTATTCAGAATTCTTCTCTCTTCTCTTCTCTTCCCTCTTCTCTTCTCTTTTATTCCAGAATTCTCTTCTCTTCTACTCTATTCTGAATTTTATATTCAGAATTCTATTCTATTCCATTCCATTCCATTCCATTCCATTCTATTCAGAATTCTCTTCTCTTCCCTTCCCTTCCCTTCCCTTCCCTTCCCTTCCCTTCCCTTCCCTTCCCTTCCCTTCTCTTCTCTTCTCTCCAGAATACTATTCTATTCTATTTTCTCATTCTGTTCTGTTCCACTCTTTCCTGTTGTTCTACTTTGTTCTGTTCTGTTCAATCCAATCCAATCCAGAATGTATTCCAATAATTTGGTAGATAATCCTGGCTCCTGGGACAAACAATGCCATGTTTGTGGGTTTGCACATTAAGCCCTACCGTAACCATGGTTCATCGGGGTCACCCTGCCTCAGAACCATCCGTCGGCCAACGGTGGTTTGCAAACTGCGGTTTCTAGCTTGGTGTGTGGGAATCCAGCCGGATGAGGCGGTGTGGTGCAGTGGGTAGAGTCAAGGTCCGGTGATCTGATTGGGCTTCTCTCCTTCCAGGTTCCACCGCGTGGGAATCATATTTTTTCTCTTGGGCTTAGGAACTCTTCTTCCTTGGAATTTTTTCATCACAGCCATTCCGGTGAGTCCTTCATTTGGAAGACGGTCCTGGGGCCATCGGAGGGCTTGAGACGCTCCGCTTTGTGCCCTTTGTTTTTTTGCCTTCTGGTCCTCGTTTAGTGACGATTACAGGTCGTCCTCGACTTTACGGCCACGATTGAGCCCAATATTTCTGTGGCTAAGCGAGACAGTGAGTTTTGCCCCGTTTTACGACCTTTCTCGCCACAGTTGTTTAAGTCTGCAACCTTAAACACTCAAAGAGCCATTTGGACCCGTTTCCCCACAGAAAAGAAAACACCGGGAGCCACAAAACCCTTCCCGTGCCTGACTAATTCTTGAGCGGCCACAAAACTAGCATATGTAGTTGAATTAAAACATTCTGTTTTCTTCTGAAACTTTTCTTTTCTTGGATTTATCCATGGTTAGCCTACTGGGGGTTGAAAAGCTCAATAAATCGCATGCTGGCGGGTGTCGCACATTGGTGGTTGTGACGCATATTTTGAGTGACAGGGAGCCACAGCAGAGGGGTGAAAGAGCCACATGCGGCTCCAGAGCCACAGGTTGCTGACCCCTGGTTTAAGTGAATCTCTGCAGTGGATAAATTAGTAACACGGTTGTTAAGTGAATCGGGCTTTCCCCATTGACTGTGCTTGTTGGAAGGTCACAAAAGGGAATCACATGACCCCCCCCCCCCCCCAGGACACTGCAACCATCATAAATATGAGTCGGTGGCCAAGCATCCGGATTTTGATCACATGATCATGGGGAGTGGTAGAAAGGTTGTAAGTGTGAAACAGTCACTTTTTTTCAGTGCCGTTGTAACTTTGAACGGTCACTAAACGAACTGTTGTAAGTCGAGGACTACCTATGTAGGAGCTTTAACACAGCTCATCCTCGACCATTCGTTTAATGACCATTCAAAGTTGCAACGGTACTGAAAAAAGTGACTTATGACCGTTTTTCACACTCAACGGCCGTTGCAGCCTCCCCATGGTCACATGATTTAAAATTCAGATGCTTGGCAACTGGTTCCTATTTATGACGGGTTATGACTTACGGTTGCCACACCCCCACCGCTAGGCGATCAAAATTCGGGCACTTGGCAAACAGCGTATATTTACAAGGTCGTAAAATTGGTCACAATTCACTTAAAACCGTCTCCCTTAGCAACAGAAATTCTCTTAATTGAGGACTACCTCAATGGTGGGATGGAAAGGCATGAAGGATAGGCCTGATTGCATTGAGTGCGGGGTTGGGATAGATGACCTCTAAGGTCCCATCCAATTCAGTCCATTTCCTGACTCTTAGGGCTTTTTCCACTCAATTACTCCTTTTTTTTTTTTTCCTAATTACGTTTGTTTTGCTGGGAGGAGGGGGTCAGGAAGATAAATCAAACTAGGTTTGTTAAACCTAGTTAATCCCTGTTACATCCTCGGGGTCCATGGGGGTCTAAGGAGCAGCGACACTGCACAATGGACGCTGTGACATGTAGGACATCCTTTGAATCTTTCTAATTAAATGCTTTCTCTCCCGCCAGTATTTCGAAACCAGGCTCAGGGGGAATTGTTCTCTCGGATGGAATTCAGACAGCCTCGAACCCCCAGCCGGTGGGAATCAGACAACTGAGAATCAGACAGCCTTGAACTCCCAACCGGCGTCCGCCTGCGAAGACGAATTCAGCTTCAGTAACTGGCTGACCCTCCTTTCCCAGTTGCCTTTGCTGCTTTTCACCTTTCTCAACTCTGTCCTCTACCGGTGGTGAGACACGTTTTTCCTCTCTCTCTACATTTGGGTTGCTTTTCTCTCTGCGTTTGACTTGCCGGCTGCCTCTTACCACGTTTCTCTCTATTGGGCCCGATTGTTACTTTCACAGTGAGAAGGGCCTTGCAGGATCCGATCTGGATCGGTTACAGATGGATTGGTCAAACTCGATTTCATTGAGGGCCGCATCAGGGTTGCGTTTGATCTCGGGGGGCTGGGGTGGGCGTGGCCAGCTCGACGTCACTCGTGTCAGGGTCACCTGTTGTGGCCCGAGTGCTCTGCCAGAGAAAACAGGCTCTTGAGCTCCGTTTCCGGCTACGACGGCCTCCTGCAACCCTCTGCCAGCAAAAACCGAGCTCGGGAGAGCTGAACAGGGCCCTCGTGAGCTCTGTTTTCACTGACAGACTCACCGCGGGCCGGTCCTTCACTGTTTCCAGGGTGGCCTCCGCAGGCCAGATCTAAGCACTCCACGGGCCGGATCTGGCCCCCAGGCCTTGAGTTTGAAACCCTTGGGTTACAGGGACCAGAGGTTTAGTCTTCCTAGCTTTCAGACTGGTGCTGGAGCCCCTCTTCAGGGAATTTCTCTTTAGCAGAATGTGTTTTGCGCTATTCAGCGTATAGTATTTATGTGGTGCTTGTTGTGTGTGGCTTTTTAGTTGTTGATTGGGGTGTGGATAGCCGGCTATTAAGTGTTCTGACCTAGGCTTCCTTAGAAAGTATACAACACAATCTTAGTCCCGACAAACCTCTTTTATTCATACGGCTGTGAATTATTGTCCTTCCCAGTCCGAAAGGCTTCTCAAACAGTCTTTCAGGGGAGTGTTTACAAACACCCCCCTTATCTCCCTTGGAATGCTGCCAGAGAACTAATTGCTACACTCAGGGTAAGGCCAAACATATCACAGAGTCAAACAGAGCTTTAACCGACCAGATGAACGAATTGATTCCTGCAAAAGCTCAAGTCCCGTTCGCTTCTCTTTTATGTCTTATGGGAGGGACCAATCATCTCCAAGCCTTACTCCCAAGTCGACCCTGTTTCCTTAATTGTTCCTGTCTCCTGGCAGCTCTGCGCATGCGCAAACTGGGAACAGGCTCCCGCTGTTCTTCTGCCTTGCTGATGTCAGACTCCAGAGGCAGCAAAGAACTACCAGATATCTCTGGCCCCCGCTCTGCCTCCGACTCAGAGCCCTCATCCGAGCCTTCCCCAGACTCCAGGACTGGCCCACGTTCCTCCCCAACCTCCTCACTGTCCGAATCTGCTGCCTGCTGGCGGGACACAACATTAAGTCGTTGTTTCCTTGTGTTCAGCTCCCAAGTACTTGATAAGCTGGTGGTAAACCAGTTGACCGACGCGGGGCCCGTTTCCCAGGCTTCAATCCTTATTTCCCTGGCTGTTTTTGTCCCTGCTCGGCCAACAATCTTAGTAACGGCAAAATTGAATGTATGTCCTTCTTCGTTGCAAAGGCCTTGCTTACAGGCCTGGAAGGGTTCAGGGGGAAAGGGAAGGGATTAACTCATAACTCCCAGGGTTGTTGTGGGGAAAATAGGAGGAGGACGGTGTATGATTGCAGCCTTGAGTTATTTGTAAAATTAAAAAAAAAGGCGGGATACAAATAATAAATAAATATCTTCACTTCTTCCTTTTTTTTCCCCCAGCTTCAAGGGAGGTGTCTCCTGTGAATGTCTGTAGCCAGCACTAACTTTTCCGGCTATTCACATGTTCTTTTTTCTCTCTTGCAAAGCATTTCAGACAAAGTGCGCATTTTGGGAAGCCTGACTGGGATCCTGTTCCTCTTCGTGCTGACCGCCATCCTGGTTAAGGTGATGATGTCACCCCAGAGTTTTTTCTCCATCACCATGGCGAGCGTCTGGTTCATTAACTGTGAGTTGGCTCTGGTTCATTCCTCTCTATCACTTGATGAGGTTACCTAGCTTGGTAATAAAACTTCTGCTAAAACACCCCCCCCCCCAAGCACAAAAAACACACCAAGGACCCCTTAATTCCTCTCGGTTTACATCTCTGAGATGTTGAGCTTTGGCAGGGAACTCAATTCAAATCCTCTTTCGCCTCACACACGCACCCAAAAAACACACCTCTGGGCAAGCTACCTCACAGGGTTGTTGTCGAGGACTTGAACCCTGGTCCCTTCAAAATCTATTGGACTGCAACTCCCAGAATCCTTAGCCAGCATGCCAGTGGGGGTGGGGGAGTGTTAGACGCTAAGTCTTGGGGAATTGTGCCCTAAACTGCGTGGACTTCAACTCCCAGGATTCCCCAGTCAGCCGTGTTGACTGGGGAATTCTGGGAATCGAAGTCCATGTGTCTTAAAAGTGGCTCAAATTGAGAATCACTGACTTTAAGAGATCAGTTCAAAAGGAGATTATTGTCAGCAATGTGTTTTCTTTTCATCCCTGGGATCGGAGATACAGGTAGTCCTCGATTTACGACCACAGCGGAGTCCAAAACCTCTTGTCGTTAAGCTAAGATAGCTGCTAAGTGAATTTTGCCCCGTTTTACGACCTTCCTCAGCACCGTCGTTCAGGGAATCACTGCCATTGTTTAAAGTTAGTAACCCGGTTGTTAAGCGAGTGTGGCCTCCCCGTGGACTTGGCTTATCAGAAGGTCGCCAAAGGGGGGGGGGGGTCACGTCACACTGCAACCGTCATAAATACGAAGCAGTTGCCAAGCATCTCGATTTTGACTGCCGGGACGCTGCAACGGTTGTGAAGTGTGAAACACGGCCAGACGTCACCTTTTCCCGGTGCCGTTGTTACTTCAGACGGTTACTAGACGAACGGTCGTAAGTCGAGGACTGCCTCCCCTACACAAAACAGTCTCGTTTTTGACCTCATTGTCCTCCGTTTTTTTTTTCCTCAGCCTTCTGTGCCGTTTTGCAAGGCAGTCTTTTCGGCCTGCTGGGGTCTTTTCCGCAAAGATACAGCACCCTGTTCCTCAGCGGTCAAGGAATGGCGGGAACGTTTGCCGCCATCGCCATGTTGCTTTCCATGGCCAGTGAGTATCCGGGGGCGGGGGGGGGTCTGAAAAACACCTCCTCGCTTGAAAGAGCTGGGGAAGATCTTTCTTTTTTTCTTTTTTTCACCCCAAGTTTTTAATTTTTTAAATTTTTTATAAAAATGTCAAATCAATGTGAACCGTGTGGCACCTCCCCGAAAATAAGGCCCAAGCGCTTACTTCAGGATTCCAAAAAAATATAAGACAGGATCTTATTTTCGGGGAAACACGATGGAAGTGTATTGCTATTAGAAAAACATAAATTGGTTGAAGGTAATAATTATGTTTAATCCAGGGGTGAAATACTCCCGGTTCGGACCGGTTCACCCGATCCGGTAGTGATGGCGGTGGGTGATTCGGAGAACCGGTAGCAAAAATCCCTGCCCCCCCCCCCCCATGCCCAGCTAAGCCGCGTGATCATCAGAGGCTCTTTTTTTTTTTACTTTTAAAAGCATTTTTCCTACAATCTCTTCAGCCGAAGAGGTTGCAGAAAAAAATGCTTTGAAAAGCCTCTGACGATCCCAGCTGAGCCGCGCGGTCGCCAGAGGCTTTTTTTTTTTTTAAAAAAAAAAAACTTTTAAAAGCATTTTTTCGGCCGAAGAGGTAGTAGAAGAAATGCTTTTAAAACAAAACAAAACAACAAAAGCCTCTGATGGCGCAGGGGTTTAAGGTTGGACCGGTCAGCTGTTGAGAACGTAGGGGTTGTGTCCTGTGCCTGAAAAGTTGCAAAGCCCTGGATTTGTCTTGCCAAAACACCATTTTTTTCTCTTCTGTTTAGGTGGCTTGAACCTCCTGTCTTCTGCCCTGATCTATTTCGTCACCCCCTGTGTTGGGACCTTACTTTCTATTGCCTGTTATCTCTTGCTGCCCCACCAGGTAAGATCCTTTGTCCCACTTAACAGAATAACAGATTGGAAGGGACCTTGGAGGTCTTCTGTTCCAACCCTTGGTCAAGCTGGAGACCCTACACCAGTGATGGCTAACCTTGTTGCCGTCGCGTGCCAAAAGCGTGGGGAGCGTGGTGGGGAGGGGTCAATGCGCCTCACGCATGTGTATGTGACCCTCCTGCGCTCCCCCCCCCACTTTTGGCGCACGGTGGGCCCGCTAGGCCTGTTTTTCACTCTCCCCGGGCTCCAGAGGATTTCTTGGAGCCTGGGGAGGGCGAAAACGGGCCTTCCCCATCCCTGCGGAGACCCTCCAGAGACCGGAAACAGACCGTTTGTCTACTTCCGGTGGAAACGGAAGTCCCGTTTTTCACTCTCCCTGGGCTCCAGAGGATTTCTTGGAGCCTGGGGAGGGCGAAAACAGGCCTTCCCTATCTCCCTGGAGACCCTCCAAATACCGGAAACAGCCCATTTGTCTACTTCCGGTGGAAACGGAAGTCCCGTTTTTCACTCTCCCCGGGCTCCAGAGGATTTCTTGGAGCCTGGGGAGGGCAAAAACTGGCCTTCCCTACTCCACTGGAGGTCCTCCAGAGGCCGGAAACAACCCGTTTGTCTACTTCCGGTGGAAACGGAAGTCCCGCTTTTCGCCCTCCCTGGGCTCCAAAGGATTTCTAGGAGCCTGGAGAGGGCGAAAACAGGCCTTCCCCATCCCCCCGGAGACCCTCCAGAGGCTGGAAACAGCCCATTTGCCGACTTCTGGTGAGCCCGGAAGGCCCGAAAAACAGATGCGCGCACCCACCGATATGGCCATAGGTTTGCCATCATGGCCCTACACCATTTCAGACAAATACCTGTCTACTCTCTTGTTAAAAACCTCCAGTGATGGACCACCCACAACTTCTAGTGGCGAGCAGTTCCACTGGTTAATTGTCCTCACTGCTAAGAAATCTCTCCTTAATTCCAGGTTGCTTCTCTCTTTGATTAGTTTCCATCCGTTGCTTTTTGTCTTGCCTTCAGATGCTTTGCAGAATAAGCTGACCCCCTCTTCTTTGGGGCAGCCCACCCAAATATTGGAATACTATTATCATGTCTCCGCTGTTCTTTCTTTTCGTTAAACTAGACATACCCAATTCCTGCAAACATTCTTTGTATGTTTTAATCTCCAGCCCCCTTAATCATTTTAGTTGCTCTTC
>JAKOOJ010000027.1:992500-1055000 GCA_022577455.1 Arizona elegans | reverse complement strand
AGTGGCTTGCTCTGTCTGTGTTGTTGAGTCTTGGTGGATTCTTGGTTTACTGAAAACTGTCTCTGTCTGGGACTCGGAGGGCTGAGTTAACACGGTCTAACTCTTCTGTGGGTCTCCCCATCTTCTTCCCACCTTAGAGAAGTTCTTCACTCCCGTTTGCTGCTTCCTTCTCTTCAACGTCATGGACTGGTTGGGCCGGAGTTCGACTTCCTACTTCCTCTGGGTGAGCAATTGGTGGCAGAAGTGGGATACATTCTCATCTACGCTGTTTTTCCCATGGAGGGGAAGACCTGACATGGTCTTGAAGGAATTGGTGTGGGGTGGGGACATCAAGGGCGGGCCTACAGGTATTCCTCAACTTACAACCATTTGTTTAGTGACCGAAGTTACAATGGCACTGAAACAAGTGACTTAGGACCGTTTTTCTCACTTATGACTCCTGCGGCATCCTTACCAAAGTTTGGATGCTTGGCAACTGACTCATATTTATGACTGTTGCAGTGTCCAAGGGTCAAGGGATCACCTTTGGTGACCACCTGACCAGCAGTCAATAGGGAAGCTACTTAACAACTTAACAGCTGCAGTGATTCTATTAACGACAGTGGCAAGAAAGGACATAAAATGGAGCAAAACTCACTTAACAACTGTCTCACTTAGCAGCAGAAATTTGGGGGTCAATTTTTTTTAAGCTCCCTTCCTTTTTAGAGTTAAGGGGATAGGAAATAAAAGTTTGGTCTATTGGTTGAGGCACCAGGCTAGCAACTAGGAGACGGTGAATTCTAGTTCCACTTCAGCTACGAAAGCCAACTGGGTGATTTTGGGCCGTTCACCAGGAGATGGTGAATTCTAGTCCCACCTAAGGGTGGAAAGTTGGCTGGGTGACTCTGGGCCAATCACCAGGAGACGGTGAATTCTAGTCCCGCCTCAGCTACGAAAGCCAACTGGGTGATTTTGGGCCGATCACCAGGAGACGGTGAATTCTAGTCCCACCTTAGGGAGGAAAGTTGGCTGGGTGACTTTGGGCCAATCACCAGGAGACAGTGAATTCTAGTCCCACCTCAGCTACGAAAGCCAACGGGGTGATTTTGGGCCAATCACCAGGAGATGGTGAATTCTAGTCCCGCCTCAGCTACAAAAGCCAACTGGGTGAATTTGGGCCAATCACCAGGAGACGGTGAGTTCTAGTCCCTCCTTAGGCATAAAAACCAGCTGGATGACAATGAGCCGGTCCCTCTGTTGCCCAGCCCAGCCCACCTCACAGGATTGTTGTTGTTGTTGTGGGGAAAAATAGGAGGAGGAAGCTTTTGTTGGCTACGTTTGCCGTCGTCCTGAGTTATTCGTAAAAAGAATAAAAGGCGGGATACAAATGAATAAATAAATAATGTGTTTTATGTAGAAGCTCTGTTGAAAACGTGGTTTTTCTCTCTCTCTCGCCAGCCGCAGAAGCACCTTCGGCTCCTTCCCGCCGCAGTGGGCCTGCGAGTCTTCCTCATCCCCATGTTCCTTTTCTGCAACATCCCGAGGCAGACCGAGTGGCCTGTGCTTTTTCACCACGACGCTAGGTTTGTCGTCCTGATGGTGTTTTTTTCTCTCTCCAACGGCTACTTCGTCTCCCTCACCATGTGCCTGGCCCCCAAGTGAGTAGGATTGCTCCTCAAAATGGAGGAGGAGGAGGAGGAGGATGGGTTCGGGATCCTGAGGGCAACCCGGGGAATATAAAAGGAAGCTCTTTTTTAAAAAAAAAAAAGAGCGATCCAACCTAGAACTGGGGAGAAATTTCCTGACAGTGAGAACAATTAACCAGTGGAACTGCCTGCCACCAGAAGTTGTGGATGCTCCATCACCAGAGGGTTTTGAGCAGCCATTTGTCTGGGATCATACGGAGCAGCGTTTCTCCACCTTGGCAGTTTTCCAGATGGGTGGACGTTGACTCTCAGAATTTCCCAACCAACAATTGCTGGCTGGGGAATTCTGGGAGTTGAAAGTCCACCCATCTGAAAGCTGCCAAGGTTGAGAAACACTGGTATATAGAATCTCCTGCTTGAGCAGGGGGTTGGACTAGAAGTCCTCCCGAGGTCCCTTCCACTCCTATGATTCTATAAGTTGCTGTGTACAATCCATAGTTCCCCATCCTTTTCTCTGTAGCGGTGCCTGCCCACTGGAATGAGATCCTCCCCCAGAAGATTTCTGTGGCTCCCATCCCAAAAATGTTCCAGAAATGTTTAAAAACTTGGCTTTGGGATGAGGAGTCCCCAATTGTGATGTTTTTGTTGTGATTACAGAATAGTCCTTGACTTGTAACAGCAATTGGGAATCGGGATTTCTGTCAGTAGGCAAAATGGTTGTCAAGCTAAGTGTACCCCCTTTTTGATGGCAGTCCCTGCAGTTCCGGTGGCTGGTTTGTTCACTGAATCGCACCTTAATCAGCGAGGTGATTTCCTGCAGGCTTCCCATAGTCAAGTCAGTTGGGGAAGCCAGCAGGAAGTGCCAAGTGCCAGTTCCGAGCTGCCCAGCATAAGTTGGAGTTGGGTAGAGGAAAGGAAGGAAGGAAGATAGAAGGAGGAAAAAGGTGGAAGGAAGGAAGGAAAAGATAAACGAGGAGGAAAAATGGAGGGAGGGAGGAAAAGATAGAAGGAAGGAAAAGGAAGGAAGGGAAAGATAGAGGAGGAGGAAAAACGGAGGGAGGGAGGAAAAGATAGAAGGAAGGAAAAGGAAGGAAGGAAAAGATGGAGGGAGAAGGAAGGAAAAGGGAGGGAGTAAAGAAGGAAAAGAGAGAAGGAAGAAAAAGAGGGAGGGAAGGAAGGAAGGAAAAGATTGGGAAGGAGGAAAAAGGGAGGGAGGGAAGAAAAGATATCAGGAAGAAAAAGGGAGGGAAGGAAGGAAGAAAAAGATACAGGAGGAAAAAGGGAGGGAGGGAGGGAAGGAAAAGTAGGAAGAAAAAGAGGGAGGGAAGGAAAAGAAAGAGAAGGAGGAAAAAGGGAGGAAGAGAAGAAAAGATAATAGGAAAAAAAGATGGAGGAAGGGAAGGGAGGAAGGAAAAGATAGAGGAGGAAAAAGGGAGGGAGGGAAGAAAAGATAGTAGGAAGAAAA
This sequence comes from Arizona elegans, assembly GCA_022577455.1. Classification (NCBI taxonomy): domain Eukaryota; kingdom Metazoa; phylum Chordata; class Lepidosauria; order Squamata; family Colubridae; genus Arizona; species Arizona elegans. Next base: position 1,051,910 of record JAKOOJ010000027.1, on the reverse strand, counting down.
AGAGGGAGGGAAGGAAGGAAAAGAGAAAGAGGAAAAATGGAGGGAGGGAAGAAAAGATAGTAGGAAGAAAAAGAGGGAGGGAAGGAAGGAAGGAAGAAATTTCTATGACCTTCAATTTGGGACATTAATTCTCTCCTCCAGGCAGGTCCAGCCGGAAGAGAGTGAGCTGGCGGGGGCCATCATGACATTTTTCCTGGCATTGGGTCTCTCCTGTGGGGCAGCCCTCTCCTTCCTCCTCAAGTTGCTCCTTTGACGGCCTCCCTCCTGCCACTCCGACACCTGGCAACAACTTCAAGATTGCAAAGATTTTGCCTCCGTATCTCTTGAAGGCTTCAGGGGCGGCTGAAGGGGAGCCCCCCCCCCACGATTTTCCTCCAAGCCCCCTCCACATGGCAGCTACGAAATCTCCCTTTGTGATAAGGAAGAATATGAATATATATATATATATATATATATATATATATATATATATATATATATATATATATATATATATATATATATGCAACATTCTGCTTAGCCCCATCTTTTTCTGCAGACATTTGAATGTATTGCGGAAAGGAACATTCTGGATTTTTGCAGCTGGCATTTTTGCAAAACGGTCTTGCAAACTTTTGAGGCCCCCGCTCTCAACTGATGGAAAGTGTGATTTTCCTCTGCTCCGTTTTTTATTTGTTTTGTTTTTAATTCAACACTTACTTTGTGACGCACAACAGCTCGACTTGATTGAACGGACGGCTGGAGGGCATACGGAAGAGGGGGGGAAAAAATTCTTTGGGATGGTTTTTTAGCTTCAAAGCAATCCCCATTCTCCCTCGTTTGGGTCGTTTTTTGGCACCCTGGGAATGTATTGCCAAAACCTACAGGACTAGTAACTTGGATGACAAAAAGGGACCGAGTTGGACGGGGGGGGGGAACCCCACAACTCTCAATTTTTCCAGGAAGGAAAGAAAGAATTAATGGTGATGACTCCTTAAATTTGTCTCTAAATTGCTGGAGATCCGGACGATTCAGATTAGATTCAGATTAACAGAATTGGAAGGGACCTTAGAGGTCATCTAGTCCAACCCCCTGCCCATATCTGTGCACACGCTAGCGTTGCCCTAGCTCAGCTCCAGTGCGCGTGTGTGCGCCGTCCAGCTGATTTTTCAGGCCTTCCGGGCCCACCGGAAGTCGGGAAACGGGCTGTTTCTGGCCTCTGGGAGGGTGGGGAAGGCTGTTTTCGCCCTTCCCAGGCTCCAAGAAAGTCCCTGGAGCCTGGGGAGGGCGAAAAATGGGTCTACCGAGCCCACCGTGCCGTCGCGTGCCAAAAACGGGGGAGCACGGGGGGGGGGTTTCTATGCACATACGCGGGGTGCATTGAATTGTGTGTGTAGGCAAGCGCACACGTGACCCCCCCCCCACCGCTCACCCACGCTTTTGGCACGCGACAGCAAAAAAGTTAGCCATCACTGTCCTAGGCGAAGCGAAAATGAAGAAAGAGCCCCCAAAATAAGTTGGAGAGGCATCTTGGGATAAAGATAAAGAACGGGGGCCAGGTTCTTATATCCTGGGATAAACATTTTTGGGGTTCAGGCAAGGGCTGTGCAGCTTTTGAGTAGCACTGGTCCGATTTCACTCGGCGTTTGAATCAAAATAGAATGCAGACAAGTCTGCATGTAAATGGAAAACTGAATTAGAAAAGGAACTATGGAGTAACTCTGGTTACTTGGTCACTACCTCTCATCCGTTCCGCTTAGTGAGATTAGCTGCTTTTCTCAACTAAAGCTGTTTTTTCTTGGGGGGGGGGTGTGAGAAAAACATCCATATATAGCTATACCTGTCCTGTTTTTGGGTCAAGGGACAGTTTTAAACCAGGGATGTCCAACCTTGGCAACTTTGAAGACCTCGCGGACTTCAACTCCCAGAATTCTCCGTGTTGGTTGCTTAGGCATTCTGGGAATTGAAGTCCACAGGACTTCATAGCTGCAAGATTGGACAGTCCTGGTTTAAACGATAATTTATTTCCTCCATGAAAAATATATATCGCCTAAAATCCTGCCCTAATAGCAGTTTGTGGGTAAATTTAGATCAATCTTAGTCTAAGTTCTTGTCTTTTAGATGTGTGGGAACTGCAACTCCCAGAATCCCCTTGTCCTTAGGCAGATTGGCTAAGAATTTTGGGAAGTGCCATCCCAAACATGGCAGGAAAGGATCCCTTAAGAGGAGCCAGTAGATTCCTTTACAGGGATGCTGGTTAGGCCACGGTTTGGGATCTTAGAGGACTTCCAGATCTAGAACCATAACTTCTTTATCGTCTTCGTCGTGATATTAAGTGCATCCTAATTTCTATTGATGGTTGGATGGCTCCAAAGATGGCGAAATTCGCAAACAGGGACGTGACCTTTTTTGTCTTTTCCCATTTTGAACAGATCTAGTAAGCGAGCCAGTTTAAATCAGGACAAAAACTTCAAAGCGTGCGTCTTTTGTGTTTTCAAAAGGGAAATCTTCCTTGCATGTACATTATATCGATTTTTTTTAAAAAAAAAATAATTATTTTATTGTTGCCTCGAGTGGATATGGGGAACGTGCTAATAAATTTTTTTTTTTAAAAAAAAGGTGTCCATTTTTATTAAATTAACACCCCAGAAAAATGAGAGTGAAGCATCTCCCAATTGCAAACAGATTAAAGCAGGGGTCTCCGGAGTTGCAGGTTGCTGATCCCTGGATTAAAGAGATCATCCCGGACAAGAATGGTTTGTCAAAATTGGTCTCGTGTTTGGTAATGTTTCTCAAAAAAAAATCCACAGGAACCTGTTCCTGTACAGCTGAAAGATTGCAGAAAGAACGTCGTGTGCCACTAGTACAAGGAGGATGTTGTGCAAACTTGGAAAACTGGGTTATGTAAAAGTACACGGTGGATTTCTGAATAGAATCTCTGTCTTCCTCAACTTCGTACGTCACTTGGAGAGCAATTTCCGCCACAAGAAGGAAATGCTTTAAAATAATTTCCCCACTCCAGTTGCAGGGCCTTAAGATTCGTCCGAAAAAGCAAATTGACCAAAAAAAAACAAATATATGGATGAAAAGGAAGTTTTGTTTTTTTAAGATTAAGAATGTAGTTCGATGAAAACTCTTCCTGTGTTCTCGGCACATAAAAGGCTTGTAAATCTCCTTATAAGGAGCTAAAAGATGCTACCGGCATTGGAAACCTTTTGGGAAAAGTGTATTTTCTAAAACTAGCTAATAACACCACTTTTTTTTTTTTTTTTGGAGTAGTACCATAAAATTATATATATCGATGGAAAAATAATTTAATCAAGAATGTAATGCAATCACTTTTATGAAGGATTTGCTATTATTTTAGGATTTTGCAGTTTCAGTAGAAAGAAGAAAAGGGAAACACGTAGAAAAAACGAGATAGATAAAAATGATCCCCATGTCAGTTAATCCTTAGTTGGGTAACCTTTAGCATGAATGACGGCCTTACGGCATCTTCCCATGGACTGAACCAAGTCTTTGAGTTCTGCAGCTGTTATCATGTGAAACCAAGATTGAATGCTGGCTTCTATTAACTGGGTTTTATTGCTGGGTCGCTTCTGACTAACCAGTTTCTTTACTCGGCACCATAGATTTTCCATTGGGTGAAGATCTGGGCTATTCCCAGGCCATTCCAGCAGTGGAATAGGATTATCTTGAAACTCCAAAAAAAAAAAAGTGGTGTTATTAGCCATCAAACCTCAAAAATGCACTTTTCCCAAAAGGTTTCCACAATTTTGGCCACTACTGTACATTTTCTGCATGGATTGGGGGAGAGGGGGGCATTTGTCCTGCAGCAGCCGAGCCCTCCCCCTCCCCCTCCCCCGCTCCAGCTTTCCACATCTGGCCCTTGCAAAAGGGGTCCACTTCCTGTTGGGGATGATGGGTTGTGGGTTTTTTTTTGCAAATCCCAGCGCACCTGCTGGAGGGTTTATGCAATGCAGAGCCCCTCCTATAACAACGGCTGCCATCAATCTTGGGGTGGAGAGCCAGGACTGCACCCCGCAAAAGAGAAAAGGCTCCTTCCCTTGGAGGAAGACCCTTGCAAAGGATGGACGTTTCCCCGGGTTTTTTTTGCTTTTAATCCGGCTTTTCACGGGGTTGCAAAGCAGAATTATAAAGTCACTTTGGGGGAAGGTATCCAAAACGGTAAGCGACGAGGGTGGGATTCGAACCCACGCGTGCAGAGCACAATGGATTAGCAGTCCATCGCCTTAACCACTCGGCCACCTCGTCTCACGGAACAGGGTTCGTTTTCCACCTGGTCTATGCTTGCTTGCTTGCTTGCTTGCTTGCTTGCTTGCAAACCATGATTAAAGAAACAACCCTTTTTGCAAAAAGAAAATCGGGGACGATGCTCCTGCTTTCCGATTCCTTGCAATCGTCCCGTTGCAAACCCTCTCCCGCCTCCCCTCCCCAATGCAACCCCCCTCCCCAAACATACTAAACCCCCCACCCCCTCCCCGGTAAGCAAAGCCCACCGACTCCCTCCCACGCGCGCAAAACCCACGCGGAGGAGAAGCGGCCGGGGATCGCTGCGCCAAAGGCAACGGCAAGCCCGCGGGCGCTGCAAAAAGCAAAAAAAAAAAAGGGGGGGAAAGGGAGGGGTTTTTTGGGGGGGGGTTTACAGAAGCTGCTTTTTACGTTTGCACTGCTTCCTCCTGCTGAGCAGGGGGCGCTGGAGGGAGCCTCTTGGAGAGTAAGCCCCCTCCCAACGCCTGCCCCCCTCTCCCCACTTTCGATTTGCAAGCCTGGCACTGAGAAGCATTTTGCAAGGTTTGCTCGCGCGACCTTTTTTTTGCAAAGAGGGAAAGGGCGCCACGGGGAGAGCCAATGGGCCAAGCTTGAGGCTTGGGCTTGCTTGCTCCCCCTTTCGCCCCACCCATGACCTGCTCCTGTTTCCAAGCGCTCATCCTGGCCCTGGGACTGGTGGCCGGCTTGCAATTGCTTTATTTGGCTCTGCTCTCTGGCTGGCATGGACAGGAGCAGCGGTCGCGCTACGCCCAGCTTTTCCAGACGCGCCATGCCGTGCCAAGCAACGGGCACAAGCAGAGGCTCAAGCCGGTGCTGGCTAGCGGAGGCATCCTGGACGCCAGCGGGCAGTACCGCATCTACCGGGATATGCTGCGGGCTTCTTGGGATGGACAGGACCGGCAGGATGTGGTAGTGGTCACCCACACCAGCTTGGGCAATTTGCATCACGCTCAGCAGCTGGTGGAGCGCTGGCACGGGCCAGTCTCGGTGGCCCTCTTCGCGCTGGGCACTGATGACGTGCGCCAGGCCACGGCGATGGTCTACGCCTTAGCCATCCTGTGTGCCCCTCTCCGGCAGTGGCTTCGGCTGCACCTAGTGTGCCCTGCCAACCAAATGGCTTCCTTCCCCGAGCAGGACCAGGACGAGGGGGAATTCGCCCGTCTCCAGTCCTGCGGTGATGTTTTTGCCAAGCTGGCACAGCTAGGGGCGGGCCGGCGTAACTATGCCATGGATGTTGCCAATGCTTCGTATCCCAACAACTTGCTGCGCAACATAGCCAGAGAGGCAGCCGGCGGGCACTGGGCGCTGGTGGTCGACATGGATATGGTGCCCAGCGAGGGTCTGCGAGAAGATTTCCTGGCTTTGCCTAAAGCCACCGACGAGGGGACGCCGCGGGTGTTTGTGGTGCCGGCCTTTGAGATCCGTCACACGCGCCGGATTCCGGCTAGCAAAGCGGAGCTGGTGCAGCTGTATCAAGTGGGGGAGATCCGGCCGTTTTACGAGGAGCTGTGCCCCCGGTGCCAGGCTCCCACAAACTTTTCCCACTGGTTGAACCTTCCCATGGGAGGCTCCCTGCGTGTGGCCTACGAGGTGGCGTGGCGAGACCCTTGGGAGCCCTTCTATGTGGGGGCTACCTCAGTGCCTCCATACGACGAACGTTTCAAGCAGTACGGCTTTAACCGGATCAGCCAGGTAACCAAGTCAGGGAAAAGATCAGGAAACCAGCAAAATCCTATGGTTATTGTTATTGTCTAAGACCTATCATCTATCAATCATCTATCATTTATCATCTATCTATCTAATCTATCTATATCATTCATCTATCTATCTCTCATCTGTCTATCACCTATATCATCTATCTATCTGTCTATCATCTATATATCATCTATTTATCTATCTAAACTATATCATCTATCATCTATATAATCTATCTAATCTATAAATCTATATCATCTATCATCTGTCTATTATCTATATCATCTAACATCCATCTATCATCTATCATCCATCTATCATTTGTCTATCATCTATATCTATATCATCTGTCTATCATCTATCTAATTTATATCTGTCTGTCTATCAGTATCAATCATCTATATCTGTTTTTCTGCTGCCTATCTCTCTTACAAGGTGACTCTAGTGATATTGGTGACACACACGTTCATTAACCTCTTCTTTTCTTCACTTTTCCTGGCAGGCCTGCGAACTCCATATTGCCGGCTACCGGTTTGCAGTGCTGAGCAATGCCTTTTTGATTCACAAGGGATTCAAGGTGGTGGGCGAATTCCACGCGCAAAAGGATGCTGAGAACCAGCGCAACAAGATCCTTTTCCGACAATTCAAGCAGGAGCTGAAGAGCAAATACCCAGAATCGCCACGGAGATGTTGAAATGCATTTTGAAGAGTTTAAATTCAGTTACTGTGGACTTGGAGCGGAGCTACAAATAGGATGAGAAGAAACTCTGCCTGCGGTATAATTTGTACGAATAAGCTGTCATTGGTTTCATTGCTGCACTGCATTAGTCAGTTTCTGACTGTCGTTTTGTACTACAGGCTGACAGAATTAGGTCCAAGATTATGAAATGATGTTGTGAGAACATGGGAAAGAACTTCCACTTTTGAACCCTGAGAGACATGAAATAGTAGACCATTGTGCAACGAGATTCTTCCGTTTTGTGCCTGATCTTCCTTCTACAACTGGCCACCTCATTGTCTTGTTCTGCACAATAAGAAAGGATTGCATAGGTCCTGGAAGAGAAGTGCTTAAATTATTCCCTGTACTTTAAAATAACAAACCACCTGTTCATTAAAGTGAATAATTTCAAATTTGGGTTGCTTTGGTCCTGTTCGTTTGCTACCAATCCGTATTTAGAAATGTTCCAGTGAATTGTTTTGGAACTGTGTTATATCCTTTATTTATGATCAGTTTGCGCAGTCTTCTTGCATAAGGTATTGTTATGGTTTGTGGCACAGTGAGCCAGATGTTTAAGATTGGATTTGACATTTTTTTTTGTCCACTTATCAAGTCCTTCCTAAGGACCCGAGATAGGCAAATGTGGATGTGCGAGGGTGTTAAAGGTATTATCGAAGGATGTAAGCTTTTCCAAGTAAGGCTGCCTTTTGCAATTGACTGATGAGGATTTGGTCAATGCCGATGATGTTCAGATGGGACTCCAAATATTTTGAGATACTGGTCCTATCTTTGTTTTCTTTTGACACAGTCATTCTATTTGCAGGTCTTTGTTTGTTGATTATCTTCAGTTCTTCTTTTCTGCTTTCTCTAGATACTGCAGTGTTCATCCAGACATTTTTTTTTATGTTTCTTATTGATTCATTGCATAGTCAGCCAGATATTTAGACTTGGCATTTGGCATTTTTAGCTACCTATCCCAAAGACCTGGGATAGGCAGATATTGTTGTTTAATAATATATAAAGGATGTAAGCTTCTTCTGAGTAAAACTGCCTTTTGCAATTGACTGATCATGAATTTTGTCAATGCCAATGGTATTCAAATTATGCTCCAGTTGTTTTGGGATTGCACCAAGGCACCTATTACTTCTGTTAGTAGTAATACTTTTATTTCTTTTGCCAGTTAACATTATTTTTATTATTAGATTTCTTTCTCCAGCCACCTCATGCATAGCCTCAAAGTTTATGCACCTGTTATTTGGGAATTAAAAAGGAGAGATAGCCTCTGTAACCATTGCAATACTGCATTGATATTTGGGGCTTCATCCTTTTCCAAAAAGGCTCTTATTTTAAAATATGGGAAAGGGGAAAACACTTTTTTTGTTTAGTTTTTCAGTTTTTCCTCTTTTTTTTTTTTCATTTTACTATTTATTTTTCCTCCTTCCGCTCCCAGGGTTCTATTTTCTCGGTTGCTATGGGAACGCCTCTTTCCGCTTCCGGCTTCCCACAATGCGGTGTAGCAAAAAAAAAAAAAAAAACCAACAACCACAGAGAGGTGGCTGGAAGGTTCTAGGATCATAGACATGTAAGCCGCCTCCAACGGCCGGCATTATCAGCCGCTCGGATTGGTTTAAAAGCAGTGGGCGGGGCCGACCGAGGACCACTTCCGATTGCGGAAGGGAGCCCGAGCGGCGTCTACGCTTTGCGCGGCTCCTCCCCCAGGTAATGAAGGGGGTCCAGGCGCTTTTCCCAGCACCCCCCTTTTTCTGGGTGCTCGTTGGTCCCGCCCATTCCAATCTCATGCATTTGGGCGAGCGGCGGGGCAATTGTGGATTAGACCACTAACCGGGTTGGGGGGGGTTTATATATTTGCATGTCTGTGCTTTTGTATGAACCTACTACAGGCGCATATACGTAGGATTGGCTTCTGCTCGTTGCGTTCCCCGTTGAAGGCATATCGTAGCGGGAGGAACGTATTTCTGACTTTTTTTTCCTTTTTATTTTCTCTCCCCCCCCCATTTCAAGGAATTGGTAATCTCTTCCCCCATCATATTAATAGGGGGACGTGGTTTAGTCCATTGCATTATGGGGGGGGGAGGAGAAAGAGGATGGAGGGTGCAATATGGATGTTTTTATTCATAAACATTTATAGCATCTTGGGTTTTCTATACCTGATTTTCTTAGCAGTTTTCAACAATGGTCAATTTCATTTTAAAAAATGGTCCAGCAGGACATCATTGAAAAGCATGGGAGGGGGGGCGGGTAGCTTAAAAAACTTGCAGCAGTAAAGCCAGCTAATTTAAAATACCATTTGGTCCAAATCATTTGCAAAACAAAGGAATTTATTTTATTTATTATTGTTTTTAGGGAGCAGACGATGGTCAGTGAGGACCTGAAGACTCACCAACAAGTCATAAAGCCTGGGATGGGTCTCGAGTCTCTCCAAATTACGTGGGACTACAATTCCCATCAGTACGGCTGGGAACGATGGGAGTTGTAGCTCATGCATGTGTGGGGTACCACACTGGGGACACACGGCCCCAGGCGTAAGCTTTAGAGAAGCCCTTTTCTTGAAATAGAAATAGGGCAGTGATGGCTAACCTTTTTGCCGTCACGTGCCAAAAGCGGGCGGGGGGAGTACGGGGGGGATTGTGTGCGTGCGTGCCCACACCCATAATTCAATGCCCCCCGCGCCCTACCCTCCCACGCATGTGTGCGTGCTCCCCTCGCACTCCCCCTGCTTTTGGCACGCAATGGCATGGTTGGCCTGTTTTTCACTCTCCCCAGGCTCCAAAGCCTTTCTAGGAGCCTGGGGAGGGCAAAAACAGCCTTCCCAAGGCCGGAAACAGCCCATTTCCTGACTTCTAGTCGGCCCGGAAGGCCCAAAAATCAGCTGGCCAGCACGTGCTGGAGCTGAGTTAGGGCAACGCTCGCGTGCCCTCAGATATGGCTCCGTGTGCCACCTCTGGCACGCGTGCCATAGTTTCGCCATCACGGGCATAGGGTCCCTTGCTTGAACGGGGTTGGACTAGAAGACCTCCAAGGTCCCTTTTGGCTCTATTCTGATTGATTTATTGATTGATTAGCCTCAAATGACCCTCCTTATTGGGAAGCCCTGGAAAATTCTCAGTTGTGTAATGGCTACCCAAGGACTAAGATAGTCCTTGACTTAACAACCATTCGTTTAGCGACCGTTTGAAGTTACAATGGCACCAGGAAAAAAGGAACGCTGAGCGTTTTTCACACTTAGCGGCCCCGTTGCAACCTGGTCACATGATCAAAATTGGCAATTGATTCCTATTTATGATGGTTTGCGGCCTTCCGACAAGCAAAGTCAATGGGGAAAGCTGGATTCACTTAACAACCGTGTTAACTAATTGAACAGGTCTAGTGCTTCGCTCAACAACCGTGGCAAGAAAAGTCGTAAAACGAGACAAAACCTACTTAATAATTGTCTTGCTTAGCAATGAAGACTGGGCTCAATTGTGGGCTTACCTGTACATTACTTACTTACCTGGCTGCTTGGACTCCCTTTCCCCTCGCCAGGTTACTCACTTGATAATCTGGTGTTTAGTGGAAGTAGAGAAAAATCAGATGCAGTAAAAGAAAGCAGAGTCTTTTCTTAGGGCACAACTAAAAGAGTGCAAAAGCAGCCACACTTTGGAAAGAATTGTGTGAAATTCTCAGAAGCGAAAGTGGAAAGCAAAGCTTTTATTCACCCAACTGGAGGAAGACTCGCATCGAGTTCTTTTGCACGGAAGAGTTCTTTTGGGCGGCTTTGCACACCAGTTTATCTTGGTGCAACGGGCATTTTTTAGCCCGCCGGATTGTCAGAATCGTCTCGAGTTCTCAAAAAATCTAAAACTTCTGCAGTCTGCAGTTGAGAGGTTAAATACATGCAGGCTTACCACCACAACTGAGCCCCAAATTTATGTTGTTTGTATTTGTTAAGTGAATTTTGCCTCGCTTAATACCTTTCTTGACCTGATTGTTAAATGAATCAGAAATTACAGCTAGTCCTCAACTTATGACAATTCACTGAGTGACCGTTCGAAGTTACGACAACACTGAAAACCGTGGCCATTTTTCATACATACGACTGTTGCAGCGTCCCACAAGGGCACGTGATTTACATTTGGATGTTTGACAACTGACTCACATTTACGACGGTAGCAATGTCCCGGGGGTCGTGACCTTCTGACAAGGAAAGTCAGTGGGGGGTAGCCAGATTCGCTTAACAACGGTGTTCCTAATTGAACAGCTGCAGTGATTCGTTTAACAAACGTGACGAGGACAGTCGGGGGCAAAACTCGGTTAACAGATTTCTCCGTTAGCGACATTAATTCTGAACTCGGTGGTGGTCGTAAGCCGAGGACTACCTGGGTTCCGAAATTAGTATCCAGCCTTTGTTCGCTCTTACAAGTTGGATCTTTTTCTGTCTTTCCTTCAGGTTGGGTGTCTTTTGACATTCGGTCAACGCCGCCATGCCTGTTCAGCCTCTGCCTAAGGAGATAGAAGGGGAAGGCGATTCAGCCACAGAAATGAACGGCGAGGAAGAGAGCGAGGACGAACGCAGCGCCAGCCAGTCAGAATCCGAAGAGGAGAGTTCAGGTAAACGTCAGGAGGGGAAACTGAGGTTTGTGCTATTAAAAGGCAGCCCAGAATCTTAAGCGAAAATTCATGGTTCGGATTCATTCGTTTCATTTCATTTATTGGATTTGTATACCGCCCTACTCCCGAAGGACTCAGGGCGGTGAACAGCCACAGAATAAAACACATAAATACAAAATTTAAAAACAGAATAAAACTGATTAACTCTATAGCTGGAGTTTCCAACCTTTGTCAGCTTTTAAGATCTGTGGACTTCAACTCCCAGGATGCCCCCAGCCAACCAATGCAGAACTATACAGAACTAAAAACCCGACTAATCCAAGCCAATGTATAATGCAGTGTTTTCTCAACCTCATGCTGGCTGGGGAATTCTGGGATTTGAAGTTCACCATCTTAAAGCAGGCTGGCTGGGGAATTCTGGGAGTTGAAGCCCACCCATCTTACAAAACAGTCAAATAAAGGAGAATATTTGTAGCTCAGGATTGCACTTGGTGCCCTCTGAGCTTGCTTGTTTTCTTGCAGATGTTTCATTACCCAACTAGGTAACATTATCAGTGCTAGTGAGATTTATTAGCACTGATGATATTACCTAGTTGGGTAACAAAACGTCTGGAAGAAAACAAATAAGCTCAGAGAGCACCAAAGACCTCACAGTTGCCCTCTTCTCCCTCCTCTTCCTCCTCCTCCATTCCACAATCCCCATTCCCTTCTAAGCACTGATGATGTTACCTAGTTGGGTGACGAAAACGTCTGCGAGAAAACAAGCCAGCTCAGAGAGCACCACGGACCCCACAAAACAGACGCTCCAAAATTCAGAAGCTCTGAAAGAAATCTCTTTTTTTTTATCCAGGGATTTGGTGGGGTTGGCTTTTGAATCAAATCAAAATTGTCCATTTTGTCCCCCCCCCCCCCCCGCTCCAGAGATGAACGATGAAGACTACGAACGGCGCCGGGCGGAATGTGTAGATGAAATGCTAGATCTGGAGAAGCAGTTTTCCGAAATCAAAGAAAAGTAAGTTATTTTTCTTTCTCCTTCTGTTTTCTCTCGTGTCTCTCTTTTTTAAAAAAAACTCCAGACTTTGGGATTTATTTATTTTTTTCCTAGTGAATTGGCTGGATGGTTTTTTTTTCTGTTTATTTCCCCCCCCCAGGCTGTTTAAGGAACGTCTGAATCAGGTGAAGGCAAAATTGGAAGACGTGATGTCGGGAAAAGCCACGGAATACCTCGATCCCTTGGCCGTTTTGCAGAATCACATGCAGATCCAGATCGAAGTGGCCGGTAAAAAGCTTTGTGGGTCCCAAAATGGGGACTCCGGGGAGGGGAGGGGAGGGGCAGGCGGGGCCAGCTAGGAGTTGGATTTCATTTTCATTTCATTTTCATTTTATTAAATTTGTATACCGCCCTACTCCCGAAGGACTCAGGGCGGTGAACAGCCATAAAATAAAACATATAAATACAAAATTTAAAATAGAGATAAAACAAATTAAATAAATTTGGCTGAACCATTTTAAAACCCCGATAATTTAAAACCAAATTTAAAATTCCCATTTAAAAGAGGAAAAGTTTAGGTCAGGCCAGCTTGCTGGAATAGGAACGTCTTAAGCGTGCAACGGATTTGGAGGTTCTCCGAACTGCACAGAATTTTAGCTAGAGGTTCTCCTGAATCCCAACAGGCCATAAGTCGAGGACTACCTGTAATAAGAATTAAGGCAGGATTTGTGGAGGAAGGAACAACACACCGTCGCATACACAGACACACAAACACACACACACACAAATCACGTTCCACCGATTCCAAATATTTGCATTTTTTTTCCTCTCTCAGGAGTCTATCGAGGTTTGTGCCTGGAAGTCATCAAACACCGACATGGATGTGAGCTTCAAGGAGCGCAGCAACATCTGGAGGTTAGGAGACCCCTCCCCCCCTCCTTCTAATCTTTTCATTTACCCCTGCCCCCCTCCCCAAATCTGGAGAAAGGAGGCGTTGATTAACACAGCCCGTTCCACAATACAGGTAACCCTCAACTTACAACCGCACTGAGCACAAAAAAAAAAATCCGTTGCTAAGCGAGACGGTTGTTAAATGAGTTTTGCCCCATTTCTTGCCACCGTGGTTAAGCGAATCGGTGTAGTTGTTGAGTTAGTCACACGGTTGTTAAGTGAATCTGGCTTCCCCACTAACTTTGCTTCTCTTCTTTCCTCTCCTCTCCTCTATCTCTCTGTCTTTCTTCCTTTATCGCTTTCTCTTTTTTCCCTCTCCTCCCTTCCTCTTCTTCCATTCTGTCTCTCTCTCTCTTTCTTCCTTTGTCTCTTTCTCTCTTCTCCTCACCTTCCTTCCCCTTCTTCCATTCTCTCTTTCTCTCTCTCTTTGTCTCTCCCTCTCTTCTCTCTTCTCCTCCCCTTCCTTCCCCTTCTTCCATTCTTTCTATCTCTCTTCCTTTGTCTCTTTCTCTCTTCTCCTCTTCTTCCTTCCCCTTCTTCCATTCTCTTTCTCTCTCCCTTTGTCTCCTTCTCTCTTCTCCTCCCCTTCCTTCCCCTTCTTCCATTCCTTCTATCTCTCTTCCTTTGTCTCTCTCTTCTCCTCTTCTTCCTTCCCCTTCTTCCATTCTCTCTTTCTCTCTCCCTTTGTCTCTTCCTCTCTTCTCTCTTCTCCTCCCCTTCCTTCCCCTTCTTCCATTCCTTCTATCTCTCTTCCTTTGTCTCTTTCTCTCTTCTCCTCTTCTTCCTTCCCCTTCTTCCATTCTCTCTTTCTCTCTCCCTTTGTCTCTTCCTCTCTTCTCTCTTCTCCTCCCCTTCCTTCCCCTTCTTCCATTCTTTCTATCTCTCTTCCTTTGTCTCTTTCTCTCTTCTCCTCTTCTTCCTTCCCCTTCTTCCATTCTCTCTTTCTCTCTCCCTTTGTCTCTTCCTCTCTTCTCCCCTTCCTTCCCCTTCTTCCATTCTTTCTATCTCTCTTCCTTTGTCTCTTTCTCTCTTTTCTCCTCTCCTCTCCTCCCTTACTTCCCCTTCTTCCCTTCTCTCTCTTTGTCTCTTCCTTTCTCTCTTCTCCTCCCCTCTCTTCCCTTTCTTCCATTCTCTCTCTCTTTCTTCCTTTGTCTCTTTCTCTCTTCTCCACCCCTCCCTTCCCCTTCTTCCATTCTCTTTCTCTCTCTCTCTCTTCCTTTGTCTCTTCTCTCCTCCCTCCCTTTATCTCTTTCTTCCTTTGTCTCTTTCTCTGTTTTCCCTCTCTTCTCCCTCCCACCCCTCCCTTCCTTCCCCCCCCCCAACTGTCCATCTCACAGGATTGTTGTGAGGACAAAATGGAAACCGCCCTGCCCACACCAATCTTAAATCCCTTGGTAGCCGGTGCAGTTTTTCAGGAATAATTCCCTCCATTAGCCAACCAGCCCTTTTGCCTTCTTGGTGTTCATCAGCTGGCTTTCTTCTAAGGAAGCCAGATTAAAAGAGCTGGAAGGGACCTCTCAGGTCATCTAGTCCAACCCCCTGCCCAAGCAGGAGACCCTACATCGGCCTCTACCTAGGATCGAACTCACAACCTCCTGATTGTGAGCTCCAGATTTAACCTTCCCTTCTATCCTCAGCGCAACAACCTTGTGAGGTAAAAGTTAGCTTAAGACAGAGGGAAAAGTCTCCGCTTTAGCCGATGTGCGACATGGTGCAAGTCGGGGATTCGAACCCAAACCTGACCCCGATTTCTCCGACTCTTTTAACCCGTCTGTACTTGAACTGCCGTTGATTAGAAAGTGTGTGAGTCGGCGAGCAAAAGCTCCAAAGCCAGCTAGGTGCCTAGTCCTCATGACAGAGGCCCGTAAAAGTTGGTTTCGAGGGTTTGCCAGTTGTAGGATCTGTCCTTACAGGCCTATTTTGGGGGGGATTGGCCACAAAGAAAGAAAAAAGGATAACAAAATATTTTCTGCTTTGTCCGTCTTAAGAGCGAAAAAGTGCTGCTTTTCGACAGCCTTGAGGAACGCCTGCTGGAGCGTATCCAGCGGTTGGAAGACGACCGGCACAGTGTAGGCCTCACTTCCGGTGAGTTCTCCTACCTGGCGGATTACCCTCTCTCCCCCCCTCCCACCGCCCGCCTGGAAACCGGAAGTCCCTAGAAGTCAAAACAGAGCAGAATTCGATCTCGGAGCCTCCAGTTCATGGGTGGAGAGTCCCGCGGGTCGTGGGGGTGGGAGGATCTTTCTGTCTTTCTCTCCCAAGGCTGAGAAGCTGATGCCCGCCAGAAAAAAACCCAAGGGTTCTTTAGCTGTCTTGGACTACAATCCCCAAGTTGCCAGGCGAGCCTGCCTTGGGAATGATGGGAGCCCCTCCCTGCCATAGATCGAAAAGCGAGAGTATCCGACCTTGGCAACTTTTGTTCTGACCGAGCCTTAGCAGAAACAAGAAACAGACTCCTTCTCCCGAAAAAACTTTATTTATCTCCTGTGAATGAATGACATTCACACATTGAAAAGTCCAGGCAATAGGCCTTCAAAGAGTTAACTGCACTAACAGACCTTATCAGTTCCTTGAGATAATTGCCAGGAGCCGGGAACTCCCAGTGGCAGCGCTTACAAATTAAGTTCTGGTAAGCAGTCTCTGTGGCACGAAACACGATGAGCCAAATCTTCAGAAATACGAACGGTTGTCTCCTACGACCACCACTCCCCTTTCCTTCTATTTATTCATTTCCCAGCCAGGAAAGGGCCATTCAGCGTCCACATGTGCCTTGCTTCCCGAGTCGTTGTCCTCCTCTCCTAACAGCTCTGCGCATATGCGCATCTGGAACAGGCCCCAGCTGTTCTTCCTCCTCACTCATCTCAACCTCCATAGGCAGCTGCCTCTCCAGCGGCTGGGAAATGTCGGACGGCCCTGGCTGTTAATCTTTGCGTCCGACGCAGAGCATCCGTCAGAGCAGTGGTGAAATTCAAAATTTTTTGCTACCAGTTCTGTGGGCGTGACTTGGTGGTGGTGGGGTCATATGACTGGGTGGTCGTGGCCAACTTTTTTCCCCTTTTTTTTTAAAGCATTTTTTTTTACTACCTATTCGCCCGAATCGGTAGTAAAAAAATGCCTTTAAAAGGTAAAACACTCTGACGATCATGCGGCACAATTGATTGTCAATCAGCTGTGCCGCGCGATCATCGGAACCTTTTTTTTACTTTTTAAAAGCGTTTTTTTACCACCGGTTCGCCGAACCGGTAGTTTTTTATTACTACCGGTTCACGCGAACCGGAGCGAACCGGTAGCATTTCACCCCCTGCATCAGAGCCTTCCCCAGACTCCAGAACTGGCCCAAGTTCCTCCCCAACCTCCTCATCGTCCAAGTCTGGCGGGCCATCACAAACCTTTGTGGACTTCAACTCCCAGAATTCCCCAGCCAGCTGCTTTCCATGCAGATGGCTTAAAGCTGATAGCACTGACTAACCGTTCTGGCCAGATTAACAAATTTTGTTCCATCTTTTTTTCTCTCTCTCTCTCTCTCTCTCTCTCTCTCTCTCAGAATGGTGGGACGGCAAACTTCGGCCCAAGCACAGCTCCAAGGAATGGGATTCCCTCTGGCCCAGCAAGAGGAAGAAACCGCCGTTGGTGTCCGATATCCTTTTGTGCACCTTTCCTTCTGGAAGGCGAGGATGTTTTCAATGATTTGGAGAGTCGAGGCTGTGTTGGTTGGTCCTTCTGCAAAAAGAGACTTTGCTGTAGCGGTTAAGGTGCTGGCTTAAAAAGCTAGGAGTCAGGGAGTTCTAGTCTTCCCTTAGGCATGAAAGTTGGCTGAGTGACTTTGGGCCAATCACCAGAAGTCTGGGAGTTCTAGTCCCACCGTAAACAGAATGCCAGCTGGGTGAGTTTGGGCCAATCAGCAGGAGACTGGGAGTTCTAGTCCCACCTTAAACAGAAAGCCAGCTGGGTGAGTTTGGGCCAATCAGCAGGAGACTGGGAGTTCTAGTCCCATATTAGCCATGAAAGCCAGCTGGGTGACTTTGGGCCAATCACCAGGAGACTGGGAGTTCTAGTCCCACCTTAAACAGAAAGCCAGATGGGTGACTTTGGGCCAATCACCAGGAGATGGTGAGTTCTAGTCCCATCTTAAACAGCCAGCTGGGTGACTTTGGGCCAATCACCAGGAGACGATGAGTTCTAGTCCCACCTTAGGCATGGAAACCAACTGGGTGACTTTGGGTCAATCACCGGGAGATTGCGAGTTCTAGTCCTGCCTGAGGCCTAAAAGTCAGCTGGGTTGACTTTCAGCCAGTCTTCCTCTCTCAACCCAACCTACTTCACAGGGTTGTCGTAGTGGGGAAAACAGGAAGCGGAAGGAGTATTACGTATGCTTGCCCCTTGGAGTTACTTACGAAGCAATAAAGACGAGATGAAAAAAAAAAAGTCAAAACTTTGGCAAAATCAAAATATCCCATCAGAGGAAGCTATTATAAAGAAGATTTTAGACTGTGCGGAAGCAGATAAATTGACCAAAAAATTAAAAGACAAGAGACCAAACACAAATATGTTTATCTTGGGAAAAATTCTATAGGTGGCTAGAGAAGAGGAAAATATAACCCAAATTAGATGAGGAATTATATCTATTGAGAAACTTATATTATACAAGTAAAGTGAAGTCGGATAGACCTAATTATTTTATAAAGGTATGTAAGATGTTCTGTCTTCTCCGGATTATAATATAACACTTTTTAAAATGTTTTTAATTGTTTGTTATTGTTTTTAATCATGGGGCCAAATTTATATATATCTTTTTAATTGTATTTTAATGTTTGTAGTTTATGTTTTTATTTGGCTGCTCACTGCCCTGAGTCCTCAGGGAGAAGGGCGGTATACAAATTTAAAAATAAATAAATAAACAAACAAACAAACAAATAAATAAATAAAGATATACAGTACCGAATACTAGGTTATTAAGGTACTGTTTATAGGTATGCTTGCTTTTTTGTTTGTTTGTTTGTTTGTTTGTTGTTGTTGTGTTGTCTTGTTTGTTATTTATATG
The DNA here is from genome assembly GCA_022577455.1 of Arizona elegans. Classification (NCBI taxonomy): domain Eukaryota; kingdom Metazoa; phylum Chordata; class Lepidosauria; order Squamata; family Colubridae; genus Arizona; species Arizona elegans. The sequence continues at coordinate 1,033,634 of JAKOOJ010000027.1, read as the reverse complement.
ATGCATTGTTGGAAAATGTAAATAAAGATTATTTTTTTAAAAAAAATTAATACATAAATAGTATTAGATTATTAGATAATTAGAAGAAAACGAACGATCTGAACTACCTGGCGGGGGGTTTAGTGGCGCCTGATTTCACAGTTTCTCCTTAACCTCTCCTTCCCACGCCCGTACATCGTTTACATGCTGCACGATATCGACATCATGGAAGACTGGACGGCTATCAAAAAGGTCAGAGGGCAGCCCTGTGATGTGACTCTAGAACCTGGGGTGGGCAATTCATTTTCCCTAAGTGGCCGCAGGAGGACCTGGGCAGTGAAGTTATGATCAGAGGTGGGCTTCAAAAATTTTAGCAAGGGGTTTTCTGCCCGGTTGCTGCGTGGGCGTGGCCAGGGTGGGCGTGGCCTAGTTGGCCTGCACCATGTCGGGGGCGGGGTGTTTTTTGCCCCGCCCCTGCCAGACTTTTCATTCATGGTTGCCTTATTCTCTCCCCCGCCCCAGGCAAAAGCTGCTGTATCTCCCTCAAAGAGGAAGCTTGAAGGCAAGTAACTTGATTTTCTTTGCAAATTGGGATCTCCCTCTGCTATTTCTCTAAAAATTTGGACTGGTACCCCATGCTTGAAGGGATGGTTCAAAGGCAAGCAGGACCCACCTACCTGCACCCTGGCCGCAGAGCGAGAGAAATAGTGCATCCAATTGATGTTGAACTACAAGTCCCAGAACTCCTTGCAAAGCCAGCCACCGAGGTAGAATTGTAAGGCAAGCAATGTGGGTTTGAAAAAAATGTGGTGTGTATCCTTAGTCAGGAATATTTTTTTTAAAAAAATCAGGGTTTGTCGAGCTGGCCCAAAAGGGCCAGATTTGTGATTAATTCTAAGCTATAATAATTAGGTCTGTGCATTATTCTAAGCCACTGTTTCTCAACCTTGTGCACTTTAAGATAAGTGGGTTTCAACTCCCAGAATTCCCCAGCCAGCATGATTTAAAGTGAAATCCACTTTTAAGATAAGTGGATTTCAACTCCCAGAATTCCCCAGCCAGCATGATTTAAAGTGAAATCCACTTTTAAGATAAGTGGGTTTCAACTCCCAGAATTCCCCAGCCAGCATGATTTAAAGTGAAATCCACTTTTAAGATAAGTGGGTTTCAACTCCCAGAATTCCCCAGCCAGCATGATTTAAAGTGAAATCCACTTTTAAGATAAGTGGGTTTCAACTCCCAGAATTCCCCAGCCAGCATGATTTAAAGTGAAATCCACTTTTAAGATAAGTGGATTTCAACTCCCAGAATTCCCCAGCCAGCATGATTTAAAGTGAAATCCACTTTTAAGATAAGTGGGTTTCAACTCCCAGAATTCCCCAGCCAGCATGATTTAAAGTGAAATCCACTTTTAAGATAAGTGGGTTTCAACTCCCAGAATTCCCCAGCCAGCATGATTTAAAGTGAAATCCACTTTTAAGATAAGTGGACTTCAACTCCCAGAATTCCCCAGCCAGCATGATTTAAAGTGAAATCCACTTTTAAGATAAGTGGGTTTCAACTCCCAGAATTCCCCAGCCAGCATGATTTAAAGTGAAATCCACTTTTAAGATAAGTGGGTTTCAACTCCCAGAATTCCCCAGCCAGCATGATTTAAAGTGAAATCCACTTTTAAGATAAGTGGGTTTCAACTCCCAAAATTCCCCAGCCAGCATGATTTAAAGTGAAATCCACTTTTAAGATAAGTGGACTTCAACTCCCAGAATTCCCCAGCCAGCATGATTTAAAGTGAAATCCACTTTTAAGATAAGTGGGTTTCAACTCCCAGAATTCCCCAGCCAGCATGATTTAAAGTGAAATCCACTTTTAAGATAAGTGGATTTCAACTCCCAGAATTCCCCAGCCAGCATGATTTAAAGTGAAATCCACTTTTAAGATAAGTGGGTTTCAACTCCCAGAATTCCCCAGCCAGCATGATTTAAAGTGAAATCCACTTTTAAGATAAGTGGGTTTCAACTCCCAGAATTCCCCAGCCAGCATGATTTAAAGTGAAATCCACTTTTAAGATAAGTGGACTTCAACTCCCAGAATTCCCCAGCCAGCATGATTTAAAGTGAAATCCACTTTTAAGATAAGTGGGTTTCAACTCCCAGAATTCCCCAGCCAGCATGATTTAAAGTGAAATCCACTTTTAAGATAAGTGGGTTTCAACTCCCAGAATTCCCCAGCCAGCATGATTTAAAGTGAAATCCACTTTTAAGATAAGTGGGTTTCAACTCCCAAAATTCCCCAGCCAGCATGATTTAAAGTGAAATCCACTTTTAAGATAAGTGGGTTTCAACTCCCAGAATTCCCCAGCCAGCATGATTTAAAGTGAAATCCACTTTTAAGATAAGTGGACTTCAACTCCCAGAATTCCCCAGCCAGCATGATTTAAAGTGAAATCCACTTTTAAGATAAGTGGGTTTCAACTCCCAGAATTCCCCAGCCAGCATGATTTAAAGTGAAATCCACTTTTAAGATAAGTGGACTTCAACTCCCAGAATTCCCCAGCCATGCATGATTTAAAGTGAAATCCACTTTTAAGATAAGTGGATTTCAACTCCCAGAATTCCCCAGCCAGCATGCTTTAAGGTAAGTGGACTTTAACTCCCAGAATTCCCCAGCCAGCATGCTTTAAGATAAGTGGACTTCAACTCCCAGAATTCCCCAGCCAAGCATGCTTTAAAGTGAAATCCACTTTTAAGATAAGTGGGTTTCAACTCCCAGAATTCCCCAGCCAGCATGATTTAAAGTGAAATCCACTTTTAAGATAAGTGGATTTCAACTCCCAGAATTCCCCAGCCAGCATGATTTAAAGTGAAATCCACTTTTAAGATAAGTGGACTTCAACTCCCAGAATTCCCCAGCCATGCATGATTTAAAGTGAAATCCACTTTTAAGATAAGTGGACTTCAACTCCCAGAATTCCCCAGCCAGCATGCTTGAAGATAAGTGGACTTCAATTCACTCGAATTCTAACTCTTAACTTCTAATCTTTATCGTACGATTATTTTAACAGAATCTTGCAAATCTCAAAGTGCATTTCTCCACCCACCCCCCACCTCGCCTTTACAGCCCAAGAAACTAGGGAGGGTGGTCTCTTTGTAGATGTCTGTCGTCCGTCCGTCCACCCACCCAGACTTCCCTGCCTCTTACTCAACACCGTGGCTATTCCCCTGACTCCCAAGGTCATTCCGACAGACCATGAATGCCCTTCTCCTACCCCGAAGAGTCCTTAGCCCCCGCTTTCCCCCCCTCCTGTCCTTCCTCCAGGCCCGCTGAAGGCTGAGAAGCTGTCTTCCCCGCCCCTCTTCGCCGCCCACTGCGAGGATGGCCACCTGCATTACGAGGGCGAGACCTATGTCAAAGGGGAAAGCATCTTCCTGCAAGTGGCAGACGAGACTCCCGTCCAGTGAGTGGCAAGGAGCGGGTGGCAACCGTGGGGAGATCAGCCGGCTTGGTCTGGTGGAGTCCGGCCGGCCCTCTACTCCCATCTCCCTCCTTCCTCCTTCCTTTTCTCCCTCCACCTTCTTTCCTTCCTTCCCTCCCTCCCTCCCTTTCATTCCCATCTCCTTCCTTCCTTTCTCCCTCCCTCCACCTTCCCTTTCTCCCTCCCTCCCTTTCATTCCCTTCCTTCCTTCCCTCCCTCCCTTTCATTCCCATCTCCTTCCTTCCTTTCTCCCTTCCTCCACCTTCCCTTTCTCCCTCCCTCCCTTTCATTCCCTTCCTTCCCTCCCTCCCTCCCTTTCATTCCCATCTCCTTCCTCCCTTCCTCCCTCCCTTTTCTCCCTCCACCTTCTTTCCTTCCTTCCCTCCCTCCCTCCCTTTCATTCCCATCTCCTTCCTTCCTCCCTTTTCTCCCTCCACCTTCCCTTTCTCCCTCCCTCCCTTTCATTCCCTTCCTTCCTTCCCTCCCTCCCTTTCATTCCCATCTCCTTCCTTCCTTTCTCCCTTCCTCCACCTTCCCTTTCTCCCTCCCTCCCTTTCATTCCCTTCCTTCCCTCCCTCCCTTTCATTCCCATTTCCTTCCTTCCTTTCTCCCTCCTTCCACCTTCCCTCTCTCCCTCCCTTTCATTCCCTTCCCTCCCTCCCTCCCTCCCTTTCATTCACATCGCCTTCTTTCCTTCCTTCCTTCCTTCCCTTCCTCCCTCCCTCTCTTCTTTTCACTCCCATCTCCTCCACAGCTTGTCCTCAATTTAACAGCAGTTCATTGTTCGAAGTTATAACGCCACTGAAAAAAAGTGACTTACGACCGTTTTTCACCCTTACAACTGTTGCAACATCCCTCCCAATGGCCGCACGATCTAAATTCAGACAGTTTGGCAAATTGACTCGTATTTATGACGGTTGCAGTCTCCCGGGGATGACGCAATCGCCTTTTGCGACCTTCTTGACAAGCGAAAGCCAATGGGGAAGGCCCGATTCATTTAAGAAAATGTGTTACTCCCTTAACAAACTGCAGCGATTCCCTTAACAACGGTGGCCAGCCAGTGTCGTAAAAGGGGGGCAAAGCTCCCTTCACAGGTGTCTCGCTTAGCGACAGAAATTTGGGACTCCTTTGTCATAAGCGGGTGGGATTCAGCCAGATTGGATCAGTTCGCGCGAACCGGATGTTAATTTTAATCTGGTTCGCCAAACTGGTTGTACCAAGGACTGGCTGACCCCGCCCACCTCGCCCCTCCCAGGAGTCTCCACGCGGCCCATTTTGGATGCCAGGTAAGTGCAGGACGCACTAGGTCGAAAAACGGGCCTACCGGAAGTCCAAAAATGGGCCCATTTCCGGCCTCTAGAGGGCCTCCGGTGCCCAGGGGAGGCCGTTTTCGCCCTCCTGGAGGCTCAAGCAAAGCCTCTGGAGCCTGGGGAGGGTGAAAACGTCCCGTCCCCCCACCCCCCCGCCGCCGTGGTGCAGGAGGCCGAGTAGGCCACGCCCCCATGGCCACACCCACCCAGCAACCGGACAGCGAACCAGTTGCTAAAATTTTTCAATCCCACCCATGATTGTAAGTCGAGGACTCCCTGCACTGAATGCTGAATTGATGGGGAAGCTGGATCTCTGGCCGTCTTAATTAATTCTAAACTGACTCCCCCCCCTCGTTTTTTCCTTCCGCGTCCCCCCCCCCCCATTGTGTCTTGATTCCTAGGGCCGTGATCACGGCAATCAGCACCGGGGAAGTTTGGCTGCGCCGGGAAGACGCTAGCAAAACCAAGATCTACGTTTCCCAACTCCAAAAAGGCAAATATTCCGTCCATAAGGCTTAGCGTATCCCGTGGGGTGGAGGGCGGGGGGGAGCGCTTCGACAGCCCCCCACCTCCAAAATCAACCCGGACTTTTGATGCTGCAAAAAATTGAAAGATTTTGCCGAGAACGAGCTGGGTTTTTGTTTTTTTTTTTATCGTGATACCGGATGGTAGACTATTCTCTTGAAGTTTTGTTTTGATTTGTTTTATTTTGTTTTTCTGCATTTTTAAATGTGCTTCTTTGTGGCAACCCCAAAATGGAGAAGGGAAGCCAGAAAGTGGTGGAAGAAAATCACCGTCTGGAAAAAATTTCAAATAAAGCACCAAAATTTAATTTCTTCTCTGTATTCTGCGCTTTTTTTTAAAAAACTTACTTTATTTTAATTCAAACTTCATCTTCCATTAAACAGTGTGTCGTCTGGGTACAAATATTCTGTGCAAATATTTTATCCAATAACACTCACAATTTACAGTCATATTTATTATTTTATCTATTCTTAACTTATATACCATACCTAATACTGTAACAGTCCTCTTAACTTATTTAAGTTTATTAAAACATTTTCCCTATTGCACTCCTCTGCTTTTTTTCCACTTTTCATATCTATTCTCTAACCGTTGATAAAATAATTCCCATATGTTGCTTAAGCCAGCGTTTCTCAACTTTGGCAACTTTACAAGATGTGGATTTTTAACGACTCCCAGAATCCCCCAGTCAGCATGCTTTAAACTATGTGAACTTCAGCTCCCAGAATTCCCTAGTAGCATTCTATTCTATTCTATTCTATTCTATTCTATTCTATTCTATTCTATTCTATTCTATTCTATTCTATTCTATTCTATTCTATTCCATTCCATTCCACTCCATTCCATTCCATTCCATTCCATTTCACTTTCTATTCTATTCCATTCCATTCCATTCTATTCTATTCCATTCCATTCCATTCCATTCCATTCTATTCTATTCCATTCCATTCCATTCCATTCCATTCCATTCTATTCCATTCCATTCCATTCCATTCCATTCCATTCCATTCCACATTCTATTCTATTCTATTCCATTCCATTCCATTCCATTCCATTCCATTCCATTCCATTCTATTCTATTCCATTCCATTCCATTCCATTCCATTCCACATTCTATTCTATTCTATTCCATTCCATTCCATTCCATTCTATTCTATTCCATTCCATTCCATTCCATTCCATTCCACTTTCTATTCGATTCTATTCCATTCCATTCTATTCTATCCATTCCATTCCACATTCTATTCTATTCTATTCCATTCCATTCCATTCCATTCTATTCTATTCCATTCCATTCCATTCCATTCCATTCCACTTTCTATTCGATTCTATTCCATTCCATTCTATTCTATTCTATTCCATTCCATTCCATTCCATTCCACATTCTATTCTATTCTATTCCATTCCATTCCATTCCATTCTATTCTATTCCATTCCATTCCATTCCACTTTCTATTCTATTCTATTCCATTCCATTCCATTCCATTCCATTCCACTTTCTATTCTATTCCATTCCATTCCATTCTATTCCATTCCATTCCATTTCATTCCACATTCTATTCTATTCTATTCCATTCCACTTTCTATTCTATTCTATTCTATTCTATTCTATTCTATTCCATTCCATTCCACATTCTATTCTATTCTATTCCATTCCATTCCACTTTCTATTCTATTCTATTCCATTCCATTCCATTCCACATTCTATTCTATTCCATTCCATTCCACATTCTATTCTATTCTATTCCATTCCATTCCACTTTCTATTCTATTCTATTCCATTCCATTCCACATTCTATTCTATTCTATTCCATTCCATTCCACATTCTATTCTATTCTATTCCATTCCATTCCACTTTCTATTCTATTCTATTCCATTCCATTCCACATTCTATTCTATTCTATTCCATTCCATTCCACTTTCTATTCTATTCTATTCCATTCCATTCCACATTCTATTCTATTCTATTCCATTCCATTCCACATTCTATTCTATTCTATTCCATTCCATTCCACATTCTATTCTATTCTATTCCATTCCATTCCACTTTCTATTCTATTCTATTCCATTCCATTCCACATTCTATTCTATTCTATTCCATTCCATTCCATTCCATTCCATTCCATTCCATTCCATTCCATTCCATTCCATTCCATTCCACATTCTATTCTATTCTATTCCATTCCATTCCATTCCATTCCATTCTATTCCATTCCATTCCATTCCATTCCATTCCATTCCACTTTCTATTCGATTCTATTCCATTCCATTCTATTCTATTCTATTCCATTCCATTCCATTCCATTCCACATTCTATTCTATTCTATTCCATTCCATTCCATTCCATTCTATTCTATTCCATTCCATTCCATTCCACTTTCTATTCTATTCTATTCCATTCCATTCCATTCCATTCCATTCCACTTTCTATTCTATTCCATTCCATTCCATTCTATTCCATTCCATTCCATTTCATTCCACATTCTATTCTATTCTATTCCATTCCACTTTCTATTCTATTCTATTCTATTCTATTCTATTCTATTCTATTCCATTCCATTCCACATTCTATTCTATTCTATTCCATTCCATTCCACTTTCTATTCTATTCTATTCCATTCCATTCCATTCCACATTCTATTCTATTCCATTCCATTCCACATTCTATTCTATTCTATTCCATTCCATTCCACTTTCTATTCTATTCTATTCCATTCCATTCCACATTCTATTCTATTCTATTCCATTCCATTCCACATTCTATTCTATTCCATTCCATTCCATTCCACATTCTATTCTATTCCATTCCATTCCACATTCTATTCTATTCTATTCCATTCCATTCCACTTTCTATTCTATTCTATTCCATTCCATTCCACATTCTATTCTATTCTATTCCATTCCATTCCACATTCTATTCTATTCTATTCCATTCCATTCCACATTCTATTCTATTCTATTCCATTCCATTCCACTTTCTATTCTATTCTATTCCATTCCATTCCACATTCTATTCTATTCTATTCCATTCCATTCCACATTCTATTCTATTCTATTCCATTCCATTCCACTTTCTATTCTATTCTATTCCATTCCATTCCACATTCTATTCTATTCTATTCCATTCCATTCCACATTCTATTCTATTCTATTCCATTCCATTCCACATTCTATTCTATTCTATTCTATTCCATTCCACTTTCTATTCTATTCTATTCTATTCCATTCCATTCCACTTTCTATTCTATTCCATTCCATTCCATTCTATTCCATTCCATTCCATTCCATTCCACATTCTATTCTATTCTATTCTTATTCCATTCCATTCCATTCTATTCCATTCCACTTTCGATTCTATTCTATTCCATTCCATTCCACATTCTATTCTATTCTATTCTATTCTATTCTATTCTATTCTATTCCATTCCATTCCATTCCATTCCATTCCATTCCATTCCACTTTCTATTCCATTCCATTCCATTCCATTCTATTCCATTCCATTCCATTTCATTCCACATTCTATTCTATTCTATTCTATTCCATTCCATTCCATTCCACATTCTATTCTATTCTATTCCATTCCATTCCACTTTCTATTCTATTCTATTCTATTCCATTCCATTCCACATTCTATTCCATTCCATTCCACTTTCTTTTCTATTCTATTCTATTCTATTCCATTCCATTCCATTCCATTCCATTCCATTCCATTCCACTTTCTATTCTATTCCATTCCATTCCATTCTATTCCATTCCATTCCATTTCATTCCACATTCTATTCTATTCTATTCTATTCTATTCTATTCCATTCCACTTTCTATTCTATTCTATTCTATTCCATTCCATTCCACATTCTATTCTATTCCATTCCACTTTCTTTTCTATTCTATTCTATTCTATTCCATTCCATTCCATTCCATTCCATTTCATTCCACATTCTATTCTATTCTATTCTATTCCATTCCACTTTCTATTCTATTCTATTCTATTCCATTCCACATTCTATTCTATTCTATTCCATTCCATTCCACATTCTATTCTATTCTATTCCATTCCATTCCACTTTCTATTCTATTCTATTCCATTCCATTCCATTCCACATTCTATTCTATTCTATTCCATTCCATTCCACATTCTATTCTATTCCATTCCATTCCATTCCATTCCACATTCTATTCTATTCTATTCTATTCCATTCCATTCCATTCCATTCCATTCCACTTTCTATTCCATTCCATTCCATTCTATTCCATTCCATTCCATTTCATTCCACATTCTATTCTATTCTATTCTATTCCATTCCATTCCATTCCACATTCTATTCTATTCTATTCCATTCCATTCCACTTTCTATTCTATTCTATTCTATTCCATTCCATTCCACATTCTATTCTATTCCATTCCACTTTCTTTTCTATTCTATTCTATTCCATTCCATTCCATTCCATTCCATTCCATTCCATTCCATTCCACTTTCTATTCTATTCCATTCCATTCCATTCTATTCCATTCCATTCCATTTCATTCCACATTCTATTCTATTCTATTCTATTCCATTCCACTTTCTATTCTATTCTATTCCATTCCATTCCACATTCTATTCTATTCTATTCCATTCCATTCCACATTCTATTCTATTCTATTCCATTCCATTCCACTTTCTATTCTATTCTATTCCATTCCATTCCACATTCTATTCTATTCTATTCCATTCCATTCCACATTCTATTCTATTCTATTCCATTCCATTCCACATTCTATTCTATTCTATTCCATTCCATTCCACTTTCTATTCTATTCTATTCTATTCCATTCCATTCCACTTTCTATTCTATTCCATTCCATTCCATTCTATTCCATTCCATTCCATTCCATTCCACATTCTATTCTATTCTATTCTATTCCATTCCATTCCATTCTATTCCATTCCACTTTCGATTCTATTCTATTCTATTCTATTCTATTCCATTCCATTCCATTCCATTCCATTCCATTCCACTTTCTATTCCATTCCATTCCATTCCATTCTATTCCATTCCATTCCATTTCATTCCACATTCTATTCTATTCTATTCTATTCCATTCCATTCCATTCCACATTCTATTCTATTCTATTCCATTCCATTCCACTTTCTATTCTATTCTATTCTATTCCATTCCATTCCACATTCTATTCCATTCCATTCCACTTTCTTTTCTATTCTATTCTATTCTATTCCATTCCATTCCATTCCATTCCATTCCATTCCATTCCACTTTCTATTCTATTCCATTCCATTCCATTCTATTCCATTCCATTCCATTTCATTCCACATTCTATTCTATTCTATTCTATTCTATTCTATTCCATTCCACTTTCTATTCTATTCTATTCTATTCCATTCCATTCCACATTCTATTCTATTCCATTCCACTTTCTTTTCTATTCTATTCTATTCTATTCCATTCCATTCCATTCCATTCCATTTCATTCCACATTCTATTCTATTCTATTCTATTCCATTCCACTTTCTATTCTATTCTATTCTATTCCATTCCACATTCTATTCTATTCTATTCCATTCCATTCCACATTCTATTCTATTCTATTCCATTCCATTCCACTTTCTATTCTATTCTATTCCATTCCATTCCATTCCACATTCTATTCTATTCTATTCCATTCCATTCCACATTCTATTCTATTCCATTCCATTCCATTCCATTCCACATTCTATTCTATTCTATTCTATTCCATTCCATTCCATTCCATTCCATTCCACTTTCTATTCCATTCCATGCCATTCCATTCTATTCCATTCCATTCCATTTCATTCCACATTCTATTCTATTCTATTCTATTCCATTCCATTCCATTCCACATTCTATTCTATTCTATTCCATTCCATTCCACTTTCTATTCTATTCTATTCTATTCCATTCCATTCCACATTCTATTCTATTCCATTCCACTTTCTTTTCTATTCTATTCTATTCTATTCCATTCCATTCCATTCCATTCCATTCCATTCCATTCCACTTTCTATTCTATTCCATTCCATTCCATTCTATTCCATTCCATTCCATTTCATTCCACATTCTATTCTATTCTATTCTATTCCATTCCACTTTCTATTCTATTCTATTCTATTCCATTCCATTCCACATTCTATTCTATTCCATTCCACTTTCTTTTCTATTCTATTCTATTCTATTCCATTCCATTCCATTCCATTTCATTCCACATTCTATTCTATTCTATTCTATTCCATTCCACTTTCTATTCTATTCTATTCTATTCCATTCCATTCCACATTCTATTCTATTCTATTCCATTCCACTTTCTATTCTATTCTATTCCATTCCATTCCATTCCACATTCTATTCTATTCTATTCCATTCCATTCCACATTCTATTCTATTCTATTCCATTCCATTCCACTTTCTATTCTATTCTATTCCATTCCATTCCATTCCACTTTCTATTCTATTCCATTCCATTCCATTCTATTCCATTCCATTCCATTCCATTCCACATTCTATTCTATTCCATTCCATTCCATTCTATTCCATTCCACTTTCTATTCTATTCTATTCCATTCCATTCCATTCCATTCCACATTCTATTCTATTCTATTCTATTCTATTCTATTCTATTCTATTCCATTCCATTCCATTCCATTCCATTCCATTCCATTCCACTTTCTATTCTATTCCATTCCATTCCATTCCTTCCATTTCATTCCACATTCTATTCTATTCTATTCTATTCCATTCCATTCCATTCCACATTCTATTCTATTCTATTCCACTTTCTTTTCTATTCTATTCTATTCTATTCTATTCCATTCCATTCCATTCCATTCCACATTCTATTCTATTCCATTCCATTCCATTCCACATTCTATTCTATTCTATTCTATTCTATTCCATTCCATTCCACATTCTATTCTATTCCATTCCACTTTCTTTTCTATTCTATTCTATTCTATTCTATTCTATTCTATTCTATTCTGTTCTGTTCTATTCTATTCTATTCTATTCTATTCCATTCCACTTTCTATTCTGTTCCTATTTATATTTCATTCCATATTTTCTATTCTGTTCTGTTCTGTTCTATTCTATTCTATTCTACTCCTACTCCTACTCCTACTCCTTATTCTAATTCTAATTTTAATTCTAATTCCATTCCTCAGAGCCCCAAAGCCTTTCCTGGAAAATTTTCCTTTGCAGCCGTTTCTCCCCCCCTCCCCCCCCGCTTCCCCTCCGTCCCCAAAAATCCCTGCTACCTGGCACTTTTCAAAGCCCCCCATCGGTGGTGGCATCAGGTGAGGCTGCTCCACTTTTCCAAACTTGCTTTATTGGAATAAAAACATTAATTTTTATTTTTATTTTTTTTTAAAAAAAAATGGGGCAGGCAGGCCACAGGGTGCCACCCACCTCCTTCTCCTCTCCCGGCTGCCTGCCAGCTTGCCTGCCCAGGCCTCGCCCTCCCTTTGGGAGGCAGCCTAGATATGTGGATGTGTGCTGACAACCTCACTTCCCTGGCTGTGCGAAAGCAGAAGTGGGGGGAAATCACGTGGAACAGAGGAATGAAGGCGCACGGATGGGACTCTGGTGAAGGAGAAGCCCTTAAGGAGGTTCGGGATTTGGTGGGCAAATTTTGCAACTCTCCCCTTTTCTCTTTTGTAAATCTCTCTTTCTTTTCTGTTTGGGTGCCACTTTCCCCAGCTGGGAAGGACTCTGCAGCCCTGCTGGGAACTGCCGGGTAGGGGGAGAAGGGGGGCAGGATGGCTCAAAGGTTAGAGCCACAAGTGAGGGAGTTGTGGGGGGGGGGGGTTCCTGAGATATGATGATCTCTTTTATTCATTAAACATGAAACTCAAGTCAACTGAACATTTAAAAATGTATCGGAAATACCATTGGTGCTAATGGCTGATGTGGGTTGCTGCCAGCAGCCCATATTATTATTAATACTTGATTCGTTAAACATAAAACTCAGTATATTATTATTATTATTATTATTATTATTATTATTATAGTATAGTATGATTATCTCTTATTCATTAAACACGAAACTCAGTCAACTGATCATTTAAAAATGTATCATAAATGCCATTGACTATTATTATATTATAGTAGTAGTATTATTATGACTATCTTTTATTCATTAAACACGAAACTGTCAACTGATCATTTAAAAACATCATAAATACCATTGACTATTATTATTAATATTATTATTATTTACTTTATTCATTAAAAACGAAACTCGGTCAACTGAACATTAAAAAATGCATCACAAATACCATTGACTGGTGCTAATGGTTGATACGGGATGCTGCCAATTATTATTATTATTATTATTATTATTATTATTATTATTATGAAGAAATCAGCTTTCTGAATCCAGTTGGCTTCAGTTTTGACTTTAGAAAAGGGAGCTGTGCAAAGAGTTATTTTTGGGGTGATAGGAGTGGCAGGGTGGGGGGGGGCATTTTTTAATTTGGGGAGGGGGGCTTTTGAAAAAAACGGGAGGGGAGGAAAACAGGGGAAGAGAGAAGCTGGGAGTTATTCCTGACTTTCCTGACGTTTGCTTAAGATTTAGGGGACAGATTTCAAACGGGAGGTTTCACAATTGAGGGGTGGGGGGAAGGGGCGTTGGGAAGGGTCTTGCAAGGCCGGGAGCGATGGGTGTTGTTGTGGCGCCTGGCTAGGGTGGCTCAGCGGCTAAGACGCCGAGTTTGTCGATCAAAAAAATCGGCAGCTTGGCGGGTTCGAATCCCTAGTATAAAGTCTCCTGCGTGAGCAGGGGGTTGGACTAGATGACCTCCCAGGTCCCTTCCAACTCTGTTATTTGTTGTTATCTGGGGCCGTCGTTCTCACCGCACTCCACTCTACCCACGTCAAGAGGGGGATTTGCAACCGAGCAGATTAGGGCAGGGGTCTCTCTCGAATCCCGCTTGTGGTTCCCAAGGTCGGATCCTCAGTCCATCATCCCCTTTCCTTGCGACCCTTGAGGACTACACCTCCCCATTGGGCACAGCAGGGCATTTCCCCTCCTCCCCACACTTAGAGGTTGTGCAATATCCTTGCCAGCCCCAGGGAACCAAGCTAAGCTAATCCACTCAAGGGTGTGGGAGTGGAGGGGAGAGGGAAGAAACGGATGCATTCCCCTCCCTAAAAATTCTTTCCAGCATCCACACCCTCACCTGGGCACACCTGGCTGGGATTAGGAATGTGAGGGGGAGGGGGAAGGGGGAATTGGCAGATCAGATTAGGTTCCGGTCCCAGGTTTTCCTTGAACCGCCCGGCTTTTGGTCCTCCCTGCAGCCCTGCAAGGTAGGCCAGGCCAGGAGGGCCGACTCCGACGGGAACGTTGGGCGGGATTTGAACCCGGTTCTGCCAGGTTTAGTTCGGTCCGAGCGCGCACAACTCATTTCAACCCAAGTTGGAGGTAAAATCTCCAACCTGGGTCCAGCCTGGAACTGTTCATGAGAAAAGAGAAATATAGGTAGCCTTCCGCTTACGACCGTTCGTTTAGTGACAGTTCGAAGTTACAACAGCATTGACAAAAAGGGACTTACGACCGTTTTTTTCATACTTACGACCGTCGTAGCAGCCCCATGATCAGGAGATCAAAATCCTGGATGCTCGGCAATTGGCTCATATTTATGACAGTTGCGGGGATCACAGGATCCCCTTTTGCGACCTTAGGACAAGTAAAGTCAAAGGGGAAGCCAGATTCACTTAACAACCGTGTTCCTAACTTAAAACAATGGCAAGAAAGGTCATAAAATGGGGCAAAACTCACTTAACAACTGTCTTGCTTAGCAAGAGAAGTTTTGGACTTAAACATGGTCGTAAGTCGAGGACTACCTGTATTTCATATGGAGAGCCAGTTGGGTCTAGTGGTTGAAATATCAGGCTAGAAACTGGGAGACTGTGAGTTCTAGTCCTGCCTTAGGCATGAAAGCTGGTTGGGTGTCTTTGGCCAGTTACCAGGCGACAGTGAATTCTAGTCTCGTCTTAGCCATGAGAGCCAACTGGGTGACTTTGTGCCAATCACCAGGAGATGGTGAATTCTAGTCCCGCCTCAGGCATGAAAGGCAACTGGGTGACTTTGGACCAATCACCAGGAGATGGTGAATTCTAGTCTCACCTCAGTCATGAAAGCCGGCTGGGTGACTTTGAGCCAATTACTAGGTGAGAGTGAGTTCTAGTCTCACCTCAGGCATGAAACCTGGCTGGGTGACTTTGGGCCAATCACTAGGTGAGAGAAAGTTCTAGTCTCACCTCAGGCATGAAACCTGGCTGGGTGACTTCGGCCCAATCACTAGGTGACAGTGAGTTCTAGTCTCACCTTAGCCACGAAAGCCAACTGAGTGACTTTGAGCCAGTTCCTCTTTCTCTCTCTCTCTCTCAGCCCAGTCTACCTCACAAGGTGGTTGTCGTGTGGAAAATAAGAGGAGAAAGGCGCGTTGGATGCGAAAGAAATAAATATAAATAAATAAATAATCTCCTGTTCACTGGGGGAGGGAAGAGAAGTTTTCGTACACAAACAGTTCTGTCTTCAGCGAAGATGCCCAGCAAAGCGTGGGCGAGCCTCTGTGCCGAAGAGCCTCCAATTTAAAATGAATTTATTTTTTATTTTTTTGGGAGCGAGAGGCGGAAAGGAAAAAAAAAAAAAAAACCCACCAGATCCAGTTGTTCATTTTTTTCCAATCATATTTGATGCTCTGGAGGGAGAGGCATGAAGACCCCCCCCACACCTCCAAATTCCCTAAACGGATTTTCCTCCAGACGGGAGGGACCCCCCCCCCACACAAAAAAATTGGGCAATTCTTTTTTTAAAATATTTTCTTTCTCTTTTTTTCGCTCACACTCTCTCTTTTTTTCTTTTTCTTTTCCAGATTCCGCTTCCACGTGGACCCCTGCCATGGCGCTGACTCACAGCCTCTCGCCCCCGCTGTGTTTTGCAACAGCTCAAGGTTTGTGCCGCTCAGCCGATGCTTAACTTCCCCCTCCTCACACAAACACACAAATACACACACTGGTTGTGACTCTCCACCAAAGATAGCAAACAAGCTTTTGGCTCTGATTTTAGGGAAAGGACTTAACACTCGTTCCCCTTTCGGTGTGGTTTTCCTGAGTGGGGGGAAAAAGCCTAGAGATTGGGGGGGAAAAAATTAAGCTATTATTTTTTTGCTCTTGTTAACCTAATGCTGTCTTATCCTAACCGTTGAATAGGAAGATAGAATACAGAAGAGTGGGAAGGGACCTTGGAGGTCATCTAGTCCAACCCCCTGCCGAAGCAGGAGACCCGACACCATTTCTGACAGATGGCAGTCCAGTCTCTTCTTGAAAGCTTCCAGGGATGAAGCTCCCACCCAGTCTATACAGTAGTGGCCAAAATTGTGGAAAACCTTTTGGGAAAAGTGTATTTTTGAGGTTTGATGACTAATAACACCACTTTTTTTATTTGGAGTTTCAACATAATCCTATTCCACTGCTGGAATGGAAATGCCTGGGAATAGCCCAGACCTTCACCCAATGGAAAATCTATGGAGCCGACTAAAGAAACTGGTTAGTCAGAAGCGACCCAGCAATAAAACCCAGTTAATAGAAGCCATCATTCCATCTTGGTTTCACATGATAACAGCTGCAGAACTCAAAGACTTGGTTCCCTCCATGGGAAGACGCCATAAGGCCGTCATTCAGGCTAAAGGAGCCTGAGTGGCGTAGGAGGCTAATGCCTCCTACTAAGGCAGCATTTAACATCCAGCTGCCTGCAATTACTGCGAGTTCAATTCTCACCAGGCTCAAGGTCGACTCAGCCTTCCATCCTTTCTAAGGTGGGTAAAATGAGGACCCGGTTTGTGGGGGCAATAAGCTGACTTTGTATAAAATATACAAAAGTATGAAGGCTATTGCTTTTTTTTTTTTTTTTAATTTGATTTATATGCCGCCCTTCTCCGGAGACTCAGCTTAAACGCATTGTAAGCCGCCCTGAGTCTCCGGAGAAGGGCAGCATATAAAAATAAATAAATAAATAAATAAATAAAATAAAATAAAATAAAATAAAATAAAATAAAATAAAATAAAATAAAATAAAATAAAATAAAATAAAATAAAATAAAATAAAATAAAATAAAATAAAATAAAATAAAATAAAATAAAATAAAATAAAATAAAATAATAAAATAAAGGTTACCCAATGAAGTATTAACTGACATGGGGATCATTTTTGTATATCTCGTTTTTTTCCTACGGTGATCATTTTTGCATATCTCGTTTTTTCTACGTGTTTTACTTGTCTTCTTTATAACTGCTATTCTAATAGCAAATCCTTCATAAAAGTTATTGCATTACATTCTTGATTAAATTATATTTCCGTTGATATATAAATTTATGGTACTACTATGAGTACCCCCCCAAAAAGTGATGTTATTAGCTAGTTTTAGAAAATACACTTTTCCCAAAAGATTTCCACAATTTTGGCCACTGCTGTACGTGTACTTTTGATTTTTCTTGCCTAAGTTGAAGACTCTTCCATCTTTTCCAGCTCTCCCAAGGACTTAAGAGAAGCCCGTCCATCATCTACTGACCGGGATGGCCTCCAACCCGGCCTATGATTATCCTGAGCCCTATGCCAACCCCCGGCAAGGGGCTGTGTCCCTGGCCCAAAACATCAGCCTTGTGGGACGACTGAGGCTCACCCAACCCGTTTGGCTTCAGTTGGGCATCAATTCAGCCACGGCCCTCCACATTTTGCAACGGGAACCAGCCGGGGTAAGGACCGGGCTTAGGACCTGGGAGGAATGAGTGGCCAGCAAGAGGGCCTCTAAGCCTAAGCAGAGTGCCTTTTTTTAAGGAGTCCTCTGCAACTTCAGAGATCTACCATCTGACGTTCTGTATCTGGTTTTTAAAATGATTTTACTGTTGTACAATGTGTCTCAGATTTTAACTATCATACAGGTAGTCCTCGATGTACGACCACACAATTGAGGCCCTGTCAACTCGCAAAGCATCCCTCGCCTGCTCTCGAGTTGCCATAGGCAAGGGGGATGGGAAAACGGCGAATCAGCACGGCAGCCAAAAACAAAAGCGCATTCCAGACATATCTCTCTCAAGGCTGTCTCCCAGGGTTACCCACAGCATCCGGAGGGGAGTGATCTCTACAACCCGGGAAATTGCTCCGTTGGCGAATGTGACTGATGACACACCCTAAGGCGGAGGGGGGAAACAGGGTCAAGCCTGGGCTGTAAATTATGTAGAGAGTTGACTTGACTTGGAACCTGCGGACATGAAGCTCCTAATAAATAACTGGATTTCTTTTGAAGTTTGGCTCCGAGGCTCATGATATAATTAGGGCATCCGTCGGAACCCTGACAGCCCCAAATGTTTGTTGCTAAGCGAGGTTAAAAGTGAGTTTTGCCCCATTTTACGACTTTTCTTGCCAGAGTTGTTAAGTGAGTCACTGCAGTTGTTAAGTTTGTGAGACGGTTGTTAAATGAATCTGGCTTCCTCATTGAGTAAGTCGAGGTCTACCTGCACAGTAAAACTTCTCTAGCTGTGTGGCCTTCAACTCCCAGAATTCCCCAGCCAGCATAGCCCTTTGCTGAGAATTCTGGGAGCTGAAAGTCACCTTTTAAATGTCCTGCCTCCATTTCCCAGAATTCCCTTTCTCTCGCTTTGCCTCTAACACAACCCACTTTCTCGCTTCCCGCAGACATTTCTGGTTCGACGATCCAACACACGCCAGTGCCAGGTTCTCTGTCTCCGTCTTTTGAACGATTCATCGCCGGCTTTTGTGACAACTTACCGTTTACACCAAGAAAGGGCAGGTAAAGACCAGGCTGGCATTTTTTTAAAAAGTAGGAAACACTCATAAAGTCAGGTTGCAAAACTCACAATGATTTAAACAGAAAAGTCGATTCTCTGTGTGGTTTTTCTGCGCTAGACATTGATACGAATAGTCCTGGACTTACAACCATTCGTTTAGCGACCATTTGAAGTTACGACGACGCTGAAAAAAGTGACTTGTGACCGTTTTTCACACAGTTACGACCTTTTGCGGCATCCTCAATAGTCACGTGATCCAAATTCGGACACTTGGCAACTGATTCATATTTATGATGGCTGCATAATCATGTGATCCCCTTCTGACCAGCAAATTCAATTTCACAGGTAATCCTTGACTTACAGCCGGAATGGAGCCCAAAATTTCTGTCGCTAAGCGACACGGTTGTTAAATGAATTTTGCCCCATTTTACGACCTTTCTGGCCACACGTGTTAAGTGAATCCCTGCAGTTGTGAAGTTAGTAGCGCAGTTGTTAAGTAGAAAGGTCTGTCTGTGATCACATGACCTCGGGAAACTGTGACCGTCATAAATATGAGACTAAGCATCTGAATTTTGATCTCGTGATCACCAGGGCTGCTGCAACAGTCTTGTAAGAATGAAAAACAGGTCGTAAGTCACTTATTTCATTGCCGTTGTATCTTCACTAAATGGTCACTAAACAAACCGTTGTAAGTCGAGAGCTACCTGTATTCTGCATTTTGTTTTGGGCAACAGATTTGCAGATGGAAAATAAATGCAACTCTTTAGAGAAGGTGAAAAGGCCTTTTTCCCCTCTTAATATTTTAACATCCTCATAATATTTTAATATCCTCTTAATATTTTAATATCCTCTTAATATTTTAATATCCTCTTAATATTTTAAAAACTTTCTTCCTAGCTATTATGCTGGAAGGATCCGATCGGAGTTTTCCTACGCTTCTTCATCTCATTGCTTTTTACTGCTCAGTTCCGTAAGTGATTTTTAGCAAAATCTTTTGGGATTTTTAAACTTTAAAACATGGGAGGGGGTGGCCTGTGGTTCAAGGTGGTATCAAGCACGCCCAGAAAGTGAGTCAGTTCACTAACCAAGTTAAGAGCCTCACGTGAAAGCATACAAAATTGTACATAGTTAACTCTTTGCCGTAAATGATTCATTAAAGTTTTGATGGTTCATGTCACACCTGCAAAAAACTGCTTTAAATCTCATTGTAAACCGCTTTAAACTTGATTGTCAAAAGTTCGATGTTTGTCCAAGTCTGGAATATCTTATTCGAGTGGTCTCAGCTGCTATAACTTCCACAGTTTTAAAATTCCAACTTCATTTCTGTACACCTCAACCCAAGCTGCTTATCGCCTCTATCGCATTTTAATTGTTTCCATTTTGTTCGTTTAAATTTGTAATTTTGGCTTGATAGATATAGATGGATGATAGATAGATAGATAGATAGATAGATAGATAGATAGATAGATAGATAGAGATAGATAATAGATATAGATAGATAGATAGATAGATAGATAGATAATAGATATATAGATAGATAATAGATAGATAGATATAGATATAGATAATAGATAGATAGATAATAGATAGAAAGATAGATAGATAACTAATAGATAGATAGATAGATTAGATAGATAGATAGATAGATATAGATAGATAATAGATAGATAGATAGATAGATAGATAGATAGATAGATAGATAGATATAGATAGATAATAGATAGATAGATAGATAGATAATAGATAGATAGATAGATAGATAGATATAGATAATAGATAGATAATAGATAGAAAGATAGATATAGATAACTAATAGATAGATAGATTAGATAGATAGATAGATAGATGATAGATAGATAGATAGATATAGATAGATAATAGATAGATAGATAGATAGATAGATAATAGATAGATAGATAGATAGATAGATAGATAGATAGATAGATGATAGATAGATATAGATAATACAGATGATAGATAGATAATAGAGAGATAGATAGATAGATAGATATAGATAATAGATAGATAATAGATAGAAAGATAGATATAGATAACTAATAGATAGATAGATAGATAGATAGATGATAGATAGATAGATATAGATAACTAATAGATAGATAGATAGATAGATAGATAGATAGATAGATAGATAGATAATAGATAGATGATAGGTAGATAGATAGATAGAGATAGAGATATATCTAAGATAGATAGATATACAGTAGATAGATAATAGATGATAGATAGATAATAGATATATAGATAATAAATGATAGATAAAGAGATAGATTTATCTAAGATAGATAGATATACAGTAGATAGATAATAGATGATAGATAGATATAGATATAGAATAGATAAATAGATAGTTAGGTGATAAATAGATAGATAGATATAGATAGATAATAGATAATAGATAGATGATAGATATAGATAAATAGATAGATAGATAGATAAAGATAGACAGATAGATGATAGATAGATAATAGATAGATGATAGAGATAGATAATAGATATAAATAGATAATAAATGATAGATAAAGAGAGATATATCTAAGATAGATAGATATACAGTAGATAGAAAATAGATGATAGATAGATATAGATATAGAATAGATAAATAGATAGGTGATAAATAGATAGATAGATATCTATATCTATTTATCACCTATCTATTTATCTATAGATAGATAATAGATAATAGATAGATGATAGATAGATAGAGATAGATAGATAGATAGATATGAGTTGAAGGAAGGAAGGAAGAAGGGAAGGGAAGAAGGAAGGCCTCCAATGTCCCTTCCAACTCTATTATTCTGAGGAGGAGAAGGGGAATGGAGAAGGAGAGAAGGGTCTCCTGCTTGAGCAGGGGGTTGGACTAGAAGACCTTCAAGGTCCCTTCCGACTCTATTGCGATTCATTAGATTCCCTTGACAACTGCAGTGGTTTGCTTATAAAATCGGGCCTAACTCATCGAACAACCGCATTGCTTAGTGACAGAAAATTCAGGTTCCAATTGTGGTTGTTAAGTCGAAGACCACCTCCAGTACAGGTTTTTGACTTTCGAGAGCAGCCTTATGGGTTTGGTAACTCTGGATGAGATTCTCTTTTTCTCTCCTCTCTTAAGGGACGTCCTGCCTCTTGAGTTACGTCTCCCGCAGCCGATCTGGGAGGCTTCCACCTGCCAGGAGCTGGAAGCCATTGCTCACCTGGGGCTAGGTGAGTCACTCCGGGAGGGTGGGGGGAGGGAGGTCATCCCACCACATCTCACCTTCGATGCTTCCTCAATGCACACACCTCCATCTGTGTGACCTCTGGATCTTTTGAGGCTCTGGGCTCAGATTCCCTGATTGTAACCGCGGTGGGGGTGGGGGGGTCGCAGCCGGGCCCCTCTCTCGGCCCCCTCCAGTGCCTGGGTCAAAGAGAGGAAGGGAAAGAAAAGCGAAGCGAAGCGAAAGAGGGAAACTGAGGCATTTTCAGTCCTGAATCCTCAGAAGGAAAAAGGCATTTGAGCGAGTTACCTCCTGAGGGTCCGGACCATCCCCACCCTATTGGCCTTCGGTGAAGCGGTGAAGACCGCTTCAAAGACAGAAATTCTATTCTATTCTATTCTGTTCTATTCTATTCTCAAAGGACTGAAAGATAAATTCTACGAAGAGCGGGTAAGGAAACTGGGTAAAATAGGGAAACAGGCTGTTTCCTGCCTCCGGAGGGCCTGTGGGAGGTGGGGAAGGCTGTTTTTGCCCTCCCCAGGCTCTTAGAAAGGCTCTGGAGCCTGGGGAGAGCAAAAAACAGGCCTACTGGGCCCAGCATACCATCGCGTGCCAAAAGCGGGGTGCGCGCTAGAGGGGGGTGCGGGTGCATGTACAGGGGGCGGGGGGCATAGAATTATGGGTGTGGGCACACACGTGCGTGACCCCTCCCCGCACTCCCCCACCCCCCGCTTTTGGCACGCGATGGCAAAAAGGTTAGTCATCCCTGCCCTATACCATTCGAGGCATATGGCTGTCCAATCTCTTCTTAACCGTGAGGACAATTAACCAGTGGAACAGCTTGCCACCAGAAATTGTGGGTGGCTCCATCGCTGGAGGTTTTCAAGACGAGACTACGGTCTTCTATTTTGGGTTGGACTAGAAGACCTCTGAGGTCCCTCCCATATCTATCGTTCTATGTTCTGTTTTGTTTTGTTTTTTTCCTCTTTCTCCTGCAGAATTCTGGAATTCCTCTCTCAATGCCAAGGGATCATCCACCCGACTGGCATCCTTGGGGTGTACTTCCGTCACGGACGCAGCCTCTCCATCCCTCCCCCTGAGCGACCCCCAGGGTCTGCACGGGCCTCAGATGGGTGGGGAACAGCCCACCCGAGCCCCTGGCCTTCCCCCCACTTCTCTCGGTGGCCCATCCCTTGAAGGCGGGCACGTCCGACGCCAGTATTTCAAAAGCAACATCAAAGTGCAAGTTTCCACCGAGGCTGCCAGTCCTCTGTCCCCACCGGCCGCCCCCCCGCCCCCCATTCCTGTTGACCAGAAGAAGAAGAAGAAGGAAAAGCAGCCCCCTCCCCACCCACCCCAGCCCGCCGCCACTGATGGGAAAGGCCAATTTTCCAACGGAGAATACTGCACCACCGGGAGGAAGGGTTCCTAAAACACAGAAATATTTGCTCTTTCAGCTTCGTTGGGCCAGCGATGGGTGAAAAACAGGCGGGCGTGGGGGTGCCTGATGGGGAACATTGTCCTTAGTCCCCCTCACCCACCATTGCTCAAGATGGAGAGGAAACGGCCCCGCAATCCAGAATTACATTTCCAGCCA
Source organism: Arizona elegans (assembly GCA_022577455.1). Lineage (NCBI taxonomy): Eukaryota > Metazoa > Chordata > Lepidosauria > Squamata > Colubridae > Arizona > Arizona elegans. Next base: position 1,009,711 of record JAKOOJ010000027.1, on the reverse strand, counting down.
GGGGTGGGCTTCAAAATTTTTAGCAAAGGATTCTCTTCTAGTTGCTGGGTGGGTGTGGCCATGATGGGGGGGGCATTTTTGCCCTCCCTGGGCTCCGGAGGCTTTTCTTGAGCCTCCGGGAGGACAAAAACGTAGGGATGATGCCATGTTGGTCGTAAGTGCGAAGACCGGTCGTAAAGTCCCTTTTGATTTGGATCACCTGAACACAAGGACGCAATGAGATGTCGAACGTGCGAGGATCAGCCGTACGTCCCCTTTTACAGGGCTGTCGTAACTTCACATTGCCGCTAAGCGAATGGTCGTAAGTTGAGAACTTACCTACAAAGGGCAAGGGGTTTCAACCAGCAAATCAAATGATAGTTTGATGCCAATTTGAAGGAAATTGTTTCGCATTGCACAATTGATGTGTTGCAAAACCTGTGCGATGGCATAAGAGAATAAACTTTGGAGGAAAAAAAAAAGAATCATCAGATTTACAACAGTAAATCATCCTTGATTTACAACAGTTCATTTAGTGACTTTTCAAAGTTACAACGGCACTGGGGGGAAAAAAGGGAAATAGGGCTGTTTTTCACACTTACAACCATTTTTCACACTTACGACCATTGCAGCATCCCCAACCACGGTCAAAACGTGATCAAAATTTGGAGTCGAGGCGACTGTCTCATACTTATGACGGTCTCAGAGTCACGTGATCCCCTTTTGTGACCTCCTGAAAAGCCAAGTCAACGAGGTTGATTTCCCAACTGCTGTTATTCATTTAACGACAGCAGGGATTCGCTTCACAGCTGCGGCCGGAAAGGTCGTAAAATTTCACTGAACAACCGTCTCACTTAGCAACAGTCTTAAATTGAGGACTACCTGTGTATGAATCAGAACCACTGAAAGATGCGTACGAAGTGATTTATCAACATTATTATTTTTTTAAATGAATCAAAGCCATTTATACATTGAAAATCCTAGAATCGCCGAGTTGGAGTCCTAGAGGGCATCTAGTCCAACCCCTTGCTCAGGGCAGGTTCTACAGCTAGAGCCTTCCATTTGAAACTGGCCTACCTGGCAGGGCTGTCAGTTTGAAACGTACATGCTGCTTTGAGTTTTCCGGAAGGGAAAACTAAGACCATTTTAAAACATTTTCTTAACTCGTTTATAACAATATCAGCTCGTTCGTGTTGGACAGAGTGGGATTTAAGAAGTATAATTTTATACAAGTTTAGGTCAAATAAGGACATTTAAAAGATGCAGTATCTAGTTACCGGTAGTGTTTTTTTTTTGTATGTGTGTATTTTTCCTTTCTCCACTTTAAAAAAAAACAAAAACAAATATTGATATTTCTGTTTGACCTCTCAATATTTGAAGAGGTAAAATATTACGCTGTGATTGAACGCTTTTACTACTCCAGTTTTACTAGTGTCGTTTGGCCTCTTGTCACTTTTTATAAATCTTGGGTGCAGCCTCTTCTGTGAAGAGCTGGCGTTTTGAAACTTTTCAAATAAAGATCATTACTAAATACATTCATGTCTCTGTATCTTGAATTTTATTTCATTGCTAGCTGGATACCCGTGCTCCACTACGAAACTGTGTGATGGGGCTTGATAAATTGACGCTTACAGCTTGAAAGTTAATGAGTAGTTACGATCGGCCTCTCCTCTCCCCTTCTCTCCCTCAGCTTTGCCCCACAGAAATGGGGAGAGGATAGAAATGTCTCCTATACTCTCCCCTTCTCTCCCTCAGCCTTGCCCCATGGAAGCCTCCCCTATCCTCTCCCCTTCTCTCCCTCAGACTTGCCCCACGGAAGCCTCCCCTATCTTCTCCCCTTCTCTCCCTCAGACTTGCCCCACGGAAGCCTTTCCTATCCTCTCCCCTTCTCTCCCTCAGCCTTGCCCCAAGGAAGCCTCCCCTATCCTATCCTCCTTCTCTCCCTCAGCCTCACCCCACCGAAGCCTCCCCTATCCTCTCCCCTTCTCTCCCTCAGCCTTGCCCCATGGAAGCCTCCCCTATCCTATCCCCCTTCTCTCCCTCAGCCTCACCCCACCGAAGCCTCCCCTATCCTATCCCCCTGCTTGCTGCTGTGAAAGTAAAACTGAAACTCCTCTCCTCTGCTTGTGTTTGGCATTTGGAACAGATTTCTTTTCAGGTGGGGAGGGGGAGTAGAACTCCTTAGCATCAGAGGGTGTTAATCATAATATAGGTAATACTAATGCTCTGATGGTCATTTCGAAAAATCCTTTCTTAGCGAGCACCTAGAAGCCGAGAGGAACATACGTGGCAAATTTAAAGTTTGTAGGCTTTACGGTTATGAAGATTTTGTGATGATGTGTGAGTGGTATACATATATACATACATATTTATACATATAGATTATTCCAGGCCCAAGCGCCCTCCAGGAGGGGACAGATCACAACACCCATCATCCCCGCCCCAAATGAAGAAAGCTGAGGTAAACCAAGTCCGAGGATCCCAAAATAAATATTCAGCGTCTTCTTTATCTCAACTTTATTTTTAATTTTATTTTTATTGGCTTAGATTTGCCGAAAAGTGTGGAAAGTGAGCAGGATTTCCTCCCTAAACGCTTGCCGGTAATTTTATTTATTGAATAAATACATATATACAGGTAGTCCTTGACTTACGACCACAATGGAGCCCAAAATGTCTGTTGCTGAGCGAAACGCCTGTTGTGAGTTTTGTCCGATTTTACAAGCTTTCTTGCCTTGGCTATTAAGTGAATCACCATCGTTAAGTGAATCTGCCTTCCCCGTTTTACTTTGCTTGGCAGACGGTCGCAAAAGGGGATCACGTGACCCCGTAAATATGAGTCCATTGCCGAGTGTTCGAATTTTGATCACGTGATGGGGGGGAGGGGATGCTGCAACAGTCGTTAAGTGTGAAAAACAGTCCCAAATCACTTTATTCAGTGCCATTGTTAACTCTGAACGGTCACTAAACAAACTGTTGTAGATTGAGGACAACCTACATCCTGGAGGAACACAAGACATTCTCTTCTCCGTCTTTTTTCTCCACAACAACTTTGCAAGGTGGGCTCAGCTGAAAGCAAATATCTTTCCATTGTTGAAAATGGACTCCGTTTTAATCCCTTTTTTTGGAAGGGGAAAAAAAACACCTTCTTAAAAGATTATCTTCCCTTCTAAGTAAATCCAGGAATTCTTGCTTAATTCGTTGGAAAATCACTGTGACTTTCATCGAGCTGGCCTTGGGACACCGACTTCCCCAAAATAATTTTCCCCCAATAATTCTGCTTTGGGGGTGAGAAAAAAAGCAAGAACAAAATTCTAGTAAATGTCATTGGAGTGACATTTTCATCACTTTCCAAATAGTTTTTTTTTTCCAAAGCTGTACTTGCAAAGTTTGGCCATATCAAGTTGAGATAATTTGATTTATTGCTATTTTTCCCCTTAAAATTGGGTGGGTTGGTCTTTTTTTTAAACCTGGAGTTGCCCAAATGTCTTCTTCAAGGGAATGGGGAAATGCTACATTAATTCCTTTCCTTTCCTTTCCTTTCCTTTCCTTTCCTTTCCTTTCCTTTCCTTTCCTTTCCCTTCCCTTCCCTTCTCTTCTTTCTTTTCCTTTCCTTTTTCCTTTCCTCCTTCCCTTCCCTTCCCTTCCCTCCTTTCCTTTCCTTTCCTTTCCTTTCCTTTTCCTTTTCCTCTTTACCTTTCCTTTTTCCTTTCCTTTTTCCTTTCTCTTCCTTCTTCCCTTCCCTTTCCTCCTTTCCTTTCCTTTCCTTTCTTTTCCTTTCCTTTCCTTTTCCCTTTCCTCTTTTCCTTTCCTTTTTCCTTTCCTTTTTCCTTTCCCTTCCCTCTTCCCTTCCCTTCCCTTCCCTTTCCTTTCCTTTCCTTTCCTTTCCTTTCCTTTCCTTTCCTTTCCTTCTTTCCTTTCCTTTCCTTTCCTTTCCTTCTTTTCTTCTTTCCTTTCCTCCTCTCCCTTCCCCTCTTCTCTCTCCCCTTCCTTCCCTACTCTTCCCCTTTTCCCTTTTCTGTCTCCCCTCCCCTTCCCTTCTCCTTTTACCTTCCTCTCCTCTCCTTTCCCCTTATCTTTTCCTTTCTCTCCTTTTCTCTTCTCCTTTTCCTGTCTGTTTCCCTTCCCTGATTTCTGCACATTTGCCTTCCTTCCTCCCTCCCTCCCTCTCTTCACTTTTCATTCTCAATATGAGTTCTCCTTCCATTTTATTTTGTATTCCAAATTTTAATAAAGTTTATTTTTCTTTTCTTTCTTTTTTCTTTTTATAAAAAGGACCGCTTTCTTCCCAGATATTTTTTCTCCCCTGCCCAAAGTATTGGGGTATCCTAGTAGTCAGATTTGACTGGTTGGGGGTCACTCCTCCGGGCATCAGTAGGGGGTGTGGCTTAATATATCCATTAATCGCAATTCATCGCAAACCCATTTTCCAGATAAGGCAAGAGGAGGGTACTAGGGACAACCTGATAAACGCTGATCTCGTTGGCTGCTGGCCGGCCACCGATATCGGTGAAGTGTCAATTAATGATTAATCGGGGTTACCAGGTTGGAGAAACTGTCAGAAGGAGCCAAGCGGAGCCATGGCATACAGTGAGTATGGATTTGGGGGGAAATGTGGCATGTCAGCACGTGGGGGGGGGGAGAGGTGGGGGCAAGAATCGGGTTACAAATCAGACCGCTACCAATACAGCTAGTCCTCGACTTACGACCCTAATGGAGCCCCAGATTTAAGTTGCTAAGTGAGCCGTGAGTTTTGCCTCATTTTACGACTTTTCTGGCCAACCCTTGTGAACGGAATCAAATGCGGTCGATAAGCGAGGAACAAGCGGTGGTTAAGTGAATCTGGAGTCTCCGTGGTTTTGGCTTGTCAGGAGGTCGCAAAAGGGGAATCATGTGACCCTCGGACCGTCGTAAATGCGAGCCCGTTGCCAAGCATCTTGAATTCGGATCACGTGATCGCGGGGATGGCTGCATCGGTCGTAAGTGTGAAAAATGGTCATAAGTCATTTTTCCCTCTAGTGTTGTTGTAACTTTGAACGGTCATTAAATGGACTGTTATAAGTCGAGGACTACTTGTATGATGCCAAAGAATTATGGGGCAATGTTTAGAGGGGGCCAAGTATTTCTTAATATTTAACTGCTTCTTAAAGAAGAGAGGGTCAACCTATTCTCAAAAACACCCATTTCCTCCCTTCCTTCTTTACTCTCTCCCTCCAATTCTCCTTCCATCTCTCCTTCCTTCCTTCCTTCCTTTTCTCTCTCTCCTTCCTTCCTCCCTCCCTCCTGTCTCTCTTTTCCCTCTTCCTTCCTTTCTCCCCCTCCCTCCTATCTCTTTCTCCTCTCCTTCCTTCCTTTTCTCTCTCTCCTTTCCTTCCTCCCTCCTATCTTTTCCCCTTCCTTCCTTCCTCCCTTCCTCCCTCCTGTCTCTTTCCCCACTCTTCTTTCCTTCCTTCCTTCCTTTTCTCGCTCTCCTTCCTCCCTCCCTCCTGTCTCTCTTTTCCCTCTTCCTTCTTTCCTTTCTCCCTTCCTCCCTCCTATCTCTTTCTCCTCTCCTTCCTTCCTTTTCTTTCTCTCCTTCTTTCCTCCCTCCCTCCTATCTCTCTTTTCCTTCTTCCTTCCTTTCTCCCTCCCTCCCTCCTGTCTCTTTCTCCTCTCCTTCCTTCCTTTTCTCTCTCCTCCCTTCCTCCTCTCTTTTCCTTCTTCCTTCCTTCCTTTCTTTCTCCCTTCCTCCCTCCTGTCTCTATCCCCTCTTTTTCGTTCCTTCTTTCCTTTTCTCTCTCCTTCCTTCCTTCCTCCCTCCCTCCCTCCCTCCCTCCCTATTGCTATTCGAACCTGGCTTATTTCTACCTTTTGACTTAGACTGGCTCAGCTTCCATCCTCTTTATTCTTATTATAAGTGCTGTTATTAATATTCCCGCAGTCCTCAGTGCTAGATTTTAACTGAGCTCTGGCTCAACAAGGGTTGTGAGAATCCAGGCAGCATTTTTTAAAGAATTTTTTACGTCTGGATCAGGTCTGGTGCTTCCCCCCAACTAAATTTGGAGGGTTTTCCTTGTCTGCTGCCAGATGTTGTCCCGAGTTCTCGTCTTCTTCTCCTCTTCAAAGACTTCTCATGACCTTCACCCAATTTATCTCTTGCGTTTCACAATCCGTCTCTGGCCGTGCTCTTCGGTCTTCCGATTCCAGCATTCACTGGCGTCCAAAGGTCCACCTGCCTCTCCAAAATCTGCCACCTCGTCCTCTCGTGTCCAAGTCCTGGATTCGCCTCCATCTCACACCATCTCCCTCCCCCTCCCTCCTCTCTCCTTTTGCAAAATTCCCCATCAGTTTTCTCCCTTAAGAAACAGAGATGTCACTGGGAGAGGAAGCATGAGAGAGGGAAGAATGGAATACAAGAATAAGAATAGAATGTATATAAAATTAGAATGGAATGGAATAGAATAAAATAGAATAGAAGAATAAGAATAGAATGTATATAAAATTAGAATGGAATGGAATAGAATAAAATAGAATAGAAGAATAAGAATAGAATGTATATAAAATTGGAATGGAATGGAATGGAATAGAATAGAATAGAATAGAATAGAATAGAATAGAATAAGAATAAGAATAAGAATAAGAATAAGAATAAGAATAAGAATAGAATGTATATAAAATTAGAATGGAATGGAATGGAATGGAATGGAATTCAGAATAGAATAGAATAGAATAGAATAAGAATAAGAATAGAATGTATATAAAATTAGAATGGAATGGAATAGAATAAAATAGAATAGAAGAATAAGAATAAGATTAAGAATAAAATGTATATAAAATTAGAATGGAATGGAATGGAATGGAATGGAATAGAATAGAATAGAATAGAAGAAAATAGAAGAGAATAGAAGAGAATAGAATAGAATAAGAATAAGAATAAGAATAGAATGTATATAAAATTAGAATGGAATGGAATGGAATGGAATAGAATAGAATAGAATAGAATAGAATAGAATAGAATAGAATAGAATAGAAGAATAAGAATAAGAATAAGAATAGAATGTATATAAAATTAGAATGGAATGGAATGGAATGGAATTCAGAATAGAATAGAATAGAATAGAATAAGAATAAGAATAGAATGTATATAAAATTAGAATGGAATGGAATGGAATAGAATAGAATGGAATGGAATGGAATGGAATTCAGAATAGAATAGAATAGAATAGAATAGAATAGAATAGAATAGAATATGAATAAGAATAGAATGTATATAAAATTAGAATGGAATGGAAAGGAAAGGAATGGAAAGGAATGGAATGGAATAGAATGGAATGGAATGGAATGGAATGGAATAGAATAGAATAGAATAGAATAGAATAGAATAAGAATAAGAATAGAATGTATATAAAATTAGAATGGAATGGAAAGGAAAGGAATGGAAAGGAATGGACTGGAATAGAATGGAATGGAATGGAATAGAATAGAATAGAATAGAATAGAATAGAATAAGAATAAGAATAAGAATAAGAATAAGAATAAGAATAGAATGTGTATAAAATTAGAATGGAATGGAATGGAATGGAATTCAGAATAGAATAGAATAGAATAGAATAAGAATAAGAATAGAATGTATATAAAATTAGAATGGTATGGAATGGAATAAAATAGAATAGAATAGGATAGAAGAATAAGAATAAGAATAAGAATAAGAATAAGAATAAGAATAGAATGTATATAAAATTAGAATGGAATGGAATGGAATGGAATGGAATGGAATGGAATAGAATAGAATAGAATAGAATAAGAATAAGAATAGAATGTATATAAAATTAGAATGGAATGGAATGGAATGGAATAGAATAGAATAGAATAGAATAGAATAGAATAGAATAGAATAGAATAGAATAGAAGAATAAGAATAAGAATAAGAATAAGAATAAGAATAGAATGTATATAAAATTAGAATGGAATGGAATGGAATGGAATGGAATTCAGAATAGAATAGAATAGAATAAGAATAAGAATAGAATGTATATAAAATTAGAATGGTATGGAATGGAATAAAATAGAATAGAATAGGATAGAAGAATAAGAATAAGAATAAGAATAAGAATAGAATATATATAAAATTAGAATGGAATGTAATGGAATGGAATGTAATGGAATGGAATAGAATAGAATAGAATAGAATAGAATAGAATAGAATAGAATAGAATAGAATAGAATAAGAATAAGAATAGAATGTATATAAAATTAGAATGGTATGGAATGGAATAAGAATAAGAATAAGAATAAGAATAATAAGTGAATTCGAATGGTGAGTAAATGAACTGTTAACAATGGAGAACTACCTGTAACTTTACAAAAGGACCTCTTCAGAGGTGGGCTTCAAAAATTTTAGCAAGGGGTTCTTTACCTGGTTGCTGGGTGGGTGTGGCCATGGTGGGCGTCGCCTAGTTGGCCTCCTGCACCATGGCAGACCGGGGAGTTTGTGCCCTCCCCAGCCTCCGGAAGCTTTCCTTGAGCTTCCGGGAGGGCGAAAACGGCCTCCCCAGGCTCCGGAGGCCCTCTGGAAACTGGAAACGGGCCCATTTCCAGCCTTCCTGACTTTCCAATAGGCCCATTTTTCGCCCTCCCCGAGCCTCCGTGCGCGCCCTTCACTTACCTGCATCCAAAACGGGCCGTATGGGGACTCCTGGGAGGGGCGGGGCCAGCCAGGAGTGGGATTTGGGGGTTCTCTGAACTGCACAGAATCTTAGCTAGAGGTTCTCCCGAACCCCTGCGAACCCCCAACGGCCCACCCTGGACCTCTTGCAAAGTCTAATCTGGGGAAGGCAGAACTAATAATGTTTTTATTCTTTTTTGAATATTTTCATTCTTTTATTTTATTTTTCCAACAGCACCCGAAGCATCCGCCCGCCATCTGATGCATCAATTTTGGGAGGAACATTCGCAGAATTCCTCGCTGGAGGAAATGATGCTGGACTCCGGAGCGCAGGAACTCACTCGGGAAGATACACCGGAGATACTCAGTCTTCTGCCTTTCCTGGAAGGACAGGAAGTGTTAGAATTGGGAGCTGGGATAGGGTAAGCGGTGCAGTGGCCTAGAGGTGGAGCTCTCGCCTCACAATCAAGGAGGCTGTGAGTTCGATCCCAGGTAGAGGTAGATATTTCTCTCTTTCTCTGCACACAAAATGAATAGATCTGCTGAAAAAAAGACTCCGCACTGGTGACAGGAAGGGCATCTGGCCAGTAAAACACTGAGCTCTATTCAGTTGCCCAGACTCCACCCCACAAGGGATTATGGGGTCGTTAAAAGAAGATGATAGGGTGAGTGATGGCGAGATCAGGAAGCATATAGGTAGTCCTGGATGTAACAGTTCATTTAGTGACCATTCCAAGTTACAACGGCACTGAAAAAAGGGATTTAGGACCGTTTTTTCACACTTATGATCTTTGCAGCATCCCCATGGTCACATGATCAAAATTCAGATGCTTGGCAAGCGGTTCACATTTATGACGGTCACAGTGTCCCAAGGTCATCTGATCCCCTTTTGAAACCTTCTGACAATGGGGAGGTCAGATTCACTTAACAACCATGTGACTAACTTAAATACCTGCAGTGATTCACTTAACAACCGTGGCACAAAAGGCCGTAAAATGGGGCAAAATTCGCTTAACAAATGTTTCACTTAGCAACAAAAAATGTTGGGCTCAATTGTGGTTGTAAGTCGAGGACTACCTGTATAACTCCAGGCAGCGAAGGTACCTAATATTCTTGCCTCCTATCCAGTAAAGTGTTCCACACTCCAAGTTCCAGATCTTGTGAAGAGAGAAAGACAATCTGTACATGCTCAGAGGCCACTAAAGCAGGGGTGAAATGCTCCCGGTTCAGACCGGATCACCCGATCCGGTAGCGATGGAGGCGGGTGGTTCTTAGAACCGGTAGCAAAAATCCCTGCCCCCCCCCCCCATTGCCCAGTTGAGCCGCGCAATCATCAGAGGCTTTTTTTTAATTTTTAAAGCATTTTTTCTACAACCTCTTTGGCCGAAAAAATGCTTTTAAAAGTAAAAAAAAAAAAAAAAGCCTCTGATGATCGCGCGGCTCAGCTGGGATCGTCAGAGGCTTTTAAAACTACCTGTATTGCTCTGTTGATAAAATTGGGTACACAATTCCTTCCTTCTATCTTTTTCAGCCGATTCACTGGATCGCTGGCAGAATTAGCCCAACATGTGACTGCCGTTGATTTCATGGGTAGCTTCTTGAAACGGAATCGGGAAAGAAACGGCCATCGGACCAACATAACGTTTTTACAGGCGGATGTTACCACCTTGGAGTTCCCAAGCCAGAGGTGAAAACAAATTGTACAATTACTTGGTCAAATTTAACGCTCACTAGCGATCCCAAAGGTGGCTTTTTTCAAGAGGCAACTGGACCGGGGTGAAATCCAGTAGGTTCTGACAGGTTCTGGAGAACCGGCAGCGGAAATTTTGAGTAGTTTGCAGAAACCGGCAAATTCCACCTCTGGCTGGCCCCAGAGTGGGGTGGGAATGTAGATTTTGCAGTATCCTTCCCCTGGAGTGGGGTGGGAATGGGGATTTTGCAGTATCCTTCCCCTGGAGTGGGGTGGGAATGGAGATTTTGCAGTATCCTTCCCCTGGAGTGGGGTGGGAATGGAGATTTTGCAGTATCCTTCCCCTGGAGTGGGGTGGGAATGGAGATTTTGCAGTATCCTTCCCCTGGAGTGGGGTAGGAATGGAGAACTCACCCTCTCCTGGTGATTGGCCCAAAGTTACCCATCTGACTTTCATGTCTAAGGTGGACTAGAACTCACCGTCTCCTAGTGATTGGCCCAAACTCACCCAACTGGCTTTAATGCTTAAAGTGAGACTAGAACTCACCGTCTCCTAGTGATTGGCCCAAACTCACCCAACTGGCTTTAATGCTTAAAGTGAGACTAGAACTCACCGTCTCCTGGTGATGGGCCCAAACTCACCCAACTGGCTTTAATGCTTAAAGTGAGACTAGAACTCACCGTCTCCTAGTGATTGGCCCAAACTCACCCAACTGGCTTTAATGCTTAAAGTGAGACTAGAACTCACCGTCTCCTGGTGATTGGCCCAAACTCACCCAACTGGCTTTAATGCTTAAAGTGAGACTAGAACTCACCGTCTCCTGGTGATGGGCCCAAAGTCACACCATCTTCTGATTATTTATTTGTCCTCCCAATTTTAGCTTCGACCTCATCTTCTCCAATTGGCTGTTCATGTACCTGTCGGATGTCGAGCTGAATGCTTTAGTCCAGCAGATGCTTCTGTGGTTAAGACCGCACGGCCGTATCTTCTTCCGGGAATCGTGTTTTTACCAATCAGGTGAGTCCACCTGAGAAACCAGATCCGAAGTGAATTTGGAAAGTGAGGCACTGAAGTGTCAGGGTGGAATCCAGATTAGTGTCCACCGATCTTGGGTATATAGACTTCAACTCAGGGGTGAAATCCAATTTTTTTTACTACCAGTTCTGTGGGCGTGGCTTGATGGGCGTGGCAGGGGAAGGATACTGCAAAATCCCCGTTCCCACCCCACTCCAGGGGAAGGATACTGCAAAATCCCGGTTCCCTCCCCACTCCTGGGGGAAGGATATTGCAAAAACTTCCTTCCCACCCCACTCTGGGGCCAGCCAGAAGTGGTATTTGGGTTTTTTTCCTTTTTTTCTTATTTATTAAAAAAAATAAAAATAAAAACCGAACCCAGGAGCCACAGCTAAAACCTGAATGCAAACATTTTCCCACGGGGTGCAATGCTGAGACTCAACCGCCAGCGGGCAGCATTTTGCAGCCTTTTAAACTGATCCATCACTTCGGTTGCAATGATCAAAAATCGCCAGCAGAGGGCAGACATGTTCTTTCTGCCTTTTCTCCTTTTAGATTAGAATTAAGCCCTTTTCCAAGAAACATTGCAATGGCCTGTCGCAGCCACCAGAGGGCAGTGTATTTACCATCCTTTGGAATGCACAGATTTTTTGGTGGAAACCCTTGCAATAGTCAACTTTAGTCACCAGAGGGCAGACGTTTGCAATATAACCTCCAGATTTGCAAACTATAACAAGCATATTTTGGGCTGCATTGGCACAACTAATAATTGCTGTGTTTATTTAACATTGCATAGGACAGATACATAAACCAATGTATTATTTGATGTGACAACCTGGTTTTTCCCTCCTTTGCAAAGATAATAGTTGGATCTCCCCCCAGTGCGTTGAATCCCAAGTAACCCATTCCAAAAATCCATTGATCCATTTCTACATTGGAAGTAGAAAAACTCAAAAATATTGATCTCCTCATCTTAAACAGTCTCTATTTAAAACTTTGCAGGTCTCCCAAATTTTGAGCCATTTTTTCTCCCCATCAGAATTTGCAAGGAATTTAACCTGGAATAGTGGTGTTTTTGTTTTTTTTTAATCCAATGCTCGTGCTCCTTTTCCCGAGCAATTCAATCTGTCTCCAAAGTTTCTAGCCCTCATTGTTTTATAGAGCAAAGTCTGATCCCAGGGGGGAACAATTAAGGGCCAGTTTTCCAGTTTTTTTCCCCTGACACAGCTCAACCGTTGGATATGAGGTTGAAGCCTGAGAGATTATAACTGGAATGCAATGCAAGCAAAGAGGAGAATACTGGTTTATGATCTGTTTTTGATGAATTTTTTACAAAGTGGCACTTTTGATTTCGTCATCAGATTGGATGCCTAGTTTTTTTTTTTTTTTTTTTTTCCCCTCACCGATCTGCTGGCTTTCACTCCTCCCAATTTATTTTAGGAAACGTCCCAAGACATTTTAACCCTTCCTTTTACCGAAAGCCTGCGGAATACAATCAACTCCTCACGTCAGCTCAAGTGACGATCGGAAACATGTCTTATGGCTTTGAGATTGTCCTGTCCCGTTCAGTGCAGGCTTACATCAAGGTAACAGCCCTCCAGGGGTGGGCTTCAAAAATTTTAGGAAGGAATTCTCTGCCATATAGATGATATATGGGTAGATAGGTGACTAGATAGATGATAGATAATAGATAGATACAGACATAGATAATAAATACATAGATGATAGATAGATAGATAGATAGATAGATAGATAGATAGATAGATGATAGATAATGGATGGATAAGAAATAGATGAGACAGACTAGATAGATGATAGACATAGATAATAAATAAATAAATAAATAGATGATAGATAGATAGATAGATAGATAGATAGATAGATAGATAATGGATGGATAGAAATAGATGAGACAGAATAGATAGATGATAGACATAGATAATAAATAAATAGATAGATAGATAGATAGATAGATAGATAGGTAAATAGATAGAGATAATAAATAGATGATAGAGATAAAGAGGTAGGTAGGTAGGTAGATAGATAGATAATGGATGGATAGAAATAGATGAGACAGAATAGATATATCATCTATTTCTGTCTATTTATATCTATCTACATCTACCATCTATCTATCATCTTGTCTGTCTGTCTCTCTGTTTGTCTGCCTATCTATCCATCTATTCTATCCACCCATCTCTCTACCATCTGTATGTCACCCAGCTCCCAGTGATTGTGGGTAGCTTACCGCTTATAAATTGCAAAACAACCTGCCTTATTTTTTTTTAAAAAAAAAACCTGACCACCATGTTTTTGCCAAGGTAGTCTCGGTTTGCCAAGACATGTGGAGGGGACTAGAAACTTGAGCTTAAAGCACAAATCGAATGGGACCCTCAAATTCTCAGTCCTAACCTCAAGTTGTTTTCTTGGTCTGTTTGTCTGTTCTTCAGAGAAAGCAAAACCAGAATCAGATTTGCTGGCTTCTCCAAAAGGTTCCCCGGGAGCTCAAAAACACGCTTGGATATGACACCTTCCAGAAATTTCTGGACAATGAACAATATGCCACTCGGAGCATCCGGCGCTATGAATGGGTCTTTGGACCAACATTTGTCAGCACAGGAGGGTTGAATAGTACTAAGGTGATGTGAAGTGTCCTTCATCCCAAATTCCCAATCACTTCCTGTCTTACATTGGCTAACCTGATGAACACATTTTCTGAGGTTGCACAATACACGGCATTATGTACTTCAGTATTATCTTTAAGAGGGGTGGACTTCAACTCCTAGAATCCCCCAGCCAGCAAGCTGTACGATGGGTGGACTTCAACTCCCAAAATTCCCCAGTCAGCCTGCTTTAAGAGAGATGGACTTCAACTCCCAGAATTCCCCAACCAGCATGCTTTAAGATGGGTGGACTTCAACTCCCAGAATCCCCCAACCAGCATGCTTTAAGATGGGTGGACTTCAACTCCCAGAATCCCCCAGCCAGTATGCTTTATGATGGGTGGACTTCAACTCCCAGAATCCCCCAGCCAGCATGCTTTAAGAAGGGGGAGCTTCAACTCCCAGAATCCCCCAGCCAGTATGCTTTAAGATAGATGGACTTCAACTCCCAGAATTTCCCAACCAGCATGCTTTACGATGGGTGGACTTCAACTACCAGGATTATTCTATTCTATCCTTAGCAGAATAACAGAATCAGAAGGGACCTTAGAGGTCGTCTAGTCCAACCCCTTGCGCAAGCAAGAGACCTTATTCCACTTCAGACAAAAGCTTGTCCAGTCTCTTCTTGAAAGCCTCCAGTTAACAACAAAGTTGGAAGGGACTTTTTAGGTCATCTAGTCCAACCCCGCGCCCAAACAGGAGACCCTACACCATCCCTGATAGATGGCAGTCCAGCCTCTTCTTGAAAGCTTCCAGGGATGAAGCTCCCACGACTTCTGGTGGCAGGCTGTTCCACTGGCCGAGTGCTCTCACCGCCAGGAAATTTCTCCTTAGTTCGACGTTGCTTCTCTCCTTGATTCGTTTCCATCCATTGCTTCTTCTTGTCCCGCCTTCTGGTGCTTTGGAGAATAGGTGGCAGCCCCTCCCAAATATTGGAACACTGCTATCATGTCACCCCCCTAGTCCTTCTTTTCATTAATCCTCTCCAGTCCTATTCTATCCTGTTCTGAAGTCCAAAGAGCATCCCCCTTTTTCTCCTAGGAGCTGGTCCGCCTGCTGGACTTGAAACCCGGTCAGCATGTGTTGGACGTGGGCTGTGGCCTTGGGGGTAGCGATTTTTACCTGGCCAAGGTACCTTGGGTTTCTTTGTATTATTATTATTATTATTATTATTATTATTATTATTATTATTATTATTATTATTATTATTATTCTAGTGACTTCAGACATTGGTACTCTGCACATGGGGTGGAAATCTGAAGTTCCCACTCAGAGCTTAAGTTGAGGTGGACTTCCATAACGACGTGGTGCATCTTTAAATTGTCCCAAGTCTCCAAACTTGTAATATATATATATATATATATATATATATATATATATATATATATAAAGCTTAGTAAAATAAAATTTTAATTCTTTTAAAATTTTAAAATCTTAAGTTCCGGAGTTTGCAGTATGTCTGTTTCTTCTTTTACTTTTATATATAACTATATAAATATTTAAATATATATTTTTTCTTTGCAGGAATTTGGGGTGGAGGTCTTAGGCCTTGATCTTTCGTCCAATATGGTGGAGCTGGCTTTGGAACGGGCCCAGAAGGAACCCAGCTCCCTGGTAAGAACCAGAAAAGAAAAGAAAAGAAAAAAAAGGGGGGGGATTGAAGCAGGATAATTTTGGTGGGGTTATCGGTAATGAGGGAGAATCCTTGGCGTTTTACCCTTGGCCCCAGTTTTTTTTTCTCCCTTCTCTCTCTGATCATTTCTAATTCTAGGTCCAGTTTGAAATCAGCGATGTCACCCGGAGAATATTCCCAGAAGCTTCCTTTGATATTGTTTACAGCCGAGACACCATCCTGCATATCGAAGACAAAATTAGCCTTTTTCGGAGGTTCCTGGTGAGTTTCCTTCTCGTCTCTGCAGATAAATAGATGGAGCCAAACTTCTCTGCGAAGAAACAAGAAACCCAGAGTTAACATTACTCAATTTTGGCAGATTTAAGATGGGTGGATTTCAACTCCCAGAATTCCCCAGCCAGCAGGCTTTAAGGTGGACTTCAATTCCCAGAATTCCCCAGCCTGCATGCTTTACAATGGGTGGACTTCAACTCCCAGAATCCCCCAGCCATCATGCTTTACGATGGGTGGACTTCAACTCCCAGAATCCCCCAGCCAACATGCTTTACGATGGGCGAACTTCAACTCCCAGAATCCCCCAGCCAGCATGCTTTAAGATGGGTGGACTTCAACTCCCAGAATTCCCCAGCCAGCATGCTTTAAGATAGATGGACTTCAATTCCCAGAATTCCCCAGCCATCATGCTTTAAGATGGGTGGACTTCAACTCCCAGAATTCCCCAGCCAGCATGCTTTAAGATGGGTGGACTTCAACTCCCAGAATTCCCCAGCCAGCATGGTTTAAGAGAGATGGACCTCAACTCCTCAGCATGCTGGCTGGGGAATTCTGGGAGTTGAAGTCCACCCACCTTAAAGCTGCCAACATTGAGAAACACAGTCTTGGAGCTTACAGTCCGTCTTACACCGCCGTCTCTGACTTCTTCCTAGTCGTGGCTGAAAGCCGGCGGGCAGCTTCTCATCTCCGATTATTGCTGTGGGCCACGTCCGTGGTCCACGGCTTTCACGCGATACGTCGAGCAGAGGAAGTACAGCCTCCTTACCCCGGACGACTATGGCCAGGTAACGTTATGTGAGGTGGGGAGAAATTTCTGAATGATGGGCTGGAGAGCTCCATCATAGCAGGTAGTTCTCGACTTACGACCAATCATTTAATGACCGTTCCAAAAGTTATGACATTGCCGGAAAAAAAGGTGACGCAATCAGTCCTCACGCTTACAACCATCCGGTATTAAGGAGGGTTGCAAGCAACGTCCTGCCGTCGCCATTTGCAACTTTCCGACAAGCAAAAGCCAATGGGGTAAGTTGGATTTGCTTAACGACCGCGTGATTCACTTAACAGAAGCAGCACTTCGCTTAACAACCACGGGAGGAAAAAGATTGTAAAATCAGGTGCATCTCACTGAGCAACTGGCTGGTTAAGCTATGGGAGTCCTGGTCCCGGTTGTAAATTGAGCACCGTCTGTTCTACAAAAGGATCCATCTCCGACCATCAAATTAACCTCCTGCCTTGAGTAGGGGGTTGGACTAGAAGACCTCCAAGGTCCCTCCCAGCCCTATGATTCTGTCACTTTCCACCCACTGTCCATTCATC
>JAKOOJ010000027.1:985000-987500 GCA_022577455.1 Arizona elegans | reverse complement strand
TCTGCATTAAAAGCCAATTCGGAAGATTGACGAGCCTTTGAGACCTTCAAGAGCGGCTTCAAATTTGCTGACGTCCTGCTTGCCGTATCTGTAGTTACATCACTAGGCTTGGCTGGGAACTGGGGTGAGGAATGGAGGTCAGCCGCTGACCACAAAATACTCCTGAATGTCTTTAGATCTGCAAATTCTCTCTTCCCCCCCCCCCCTTTCTAAAATTTTCAACCAGCTTTGCAGTTTTGCAGACCCACCCCCAGGGGGCAGCGTGCATCTATTTGCCTGCCATTGCGGATTCTCGCTAACCAGGTTCAAGCAATGATTTGCCACTTTCTAGAGGGGTATATTCAGTGGTGGGATTCAAATAATTTAGCAACCGGTTCTCTGCCCTAATGATTTCTTCCAACAACCAGTTCACCAAACTGCTCAGAAAGTTAACAACTGGTTCTCCCGAAGTGGTGTGAACCGGCTGAATCCAGTGGTGGGAAACCCACTGCCAAGAATCGTGGGCGCCCAGGTTCCCCAGCTTTTCCGATACTATAACTCCCACTGGCCGCGAAGCTGAAAACGAGCCTGCTCGCTCTCCTTCCCACTTCCCGATCTCGTGGCCTGCGTTGTAGGCAAAGCTTAAACCTTTTTTTTTTTTTTGCAATTTGCAATTTGCAATAGGTTTGCTCAACCGATGACATGCATACTCCAGTTCCCAGCAGGCTGGCTGGGAATTCTGGAAACTGCAATCCCCAGAGCCTGGGAAGGTTATGAAAACCCAGCTTCCTTGCAAAATGAGCTCAGCTTCAGATGACTCACACAGCGACACGTCCACAAAGCATAAGTATTTTGTCTCTGACTGGGGTGGGTGTGTTTTGATTTGATTTCATTCCATTTCATTTCGAGTTATTAAATTTATATGCCACCCAGGGGTAGGTTTCACATTATGTTACCCCTGTTTCCCCCAAAATAAGACATTCCGCTGATAATAAGCCCAATGGGGCTTTTGAACGCAGGGCAATAAGGCCAAGCGCTTATTTCAGGGTTCAAAAAAATAGAAGACAGGGTCTTATTTTCGGGGAAACATGATAGATAGATAGATAGATAGATAGATAGATAGATAGATAGATAGATAGATACCAATAGATAGATAGATGATAGGTGACAGATGGACGGGTGGAAAGGTAGGTAGGTAGGTAGGTAGGTAGGTAGATAGATAGATAGATAGATAGATAGATAGATAGATAGATAGATAGATAGATAGATACCAATAGATAGATAGATGATAGGTGACAGATGGACAGGTGGATAGGTAGGTAGGTAGGTAGGTAGATAGATAGATAGATAGATACCAATAGATAGATAGATGATAGGTGATAGATGGACGGGTGGAAAGGTAGGTAGGTAGGTAGGTAGGTAGGTAGATAGATGATAGATAGATAGATAGATAGATAGATAGATAGATGATAGGTGACAGATGGACGGGTGGATAGGTAGGTAGGTAGGTAGATAGATGATAGATAGATAGATAGATAGATAGATAGATAGATAGATAGATGATAGGTGACAGATGGGCGGGTGGAAAGGTAGGTAGGTAGGTAGGTAGGTAGATAGATGATAGATAGATAGATAGATAGATAGATAGATAGATAGATAGATACCAATAGATAGATAGATGATAGGTGATAGATGGACGGGTGGAAAGGTAGGTAGGTAAGTAGGTAGGTAGATAGATAGATAGATAGATAGATAGATAGATAGATAGATGATAGGTGACAGATGGACGGGTGGATAGGTAGGTAGGTAGGTAGATAGATGATAGATAGATAGATAGATAGATAGATAGATAGATAGATAGATAGATGATAGGTGACAGATGGACGGGTGGAAAGGTAGGTAGGTAGGTAGGTAGGTAGGTAGATAGATAGATAGATAGATAGATGATAGGTGACGGATGGGTGGATAGGTAGGTAGGTAGGTAGGTAGGTAGATAGATAGATAGATGATAGGTGACAGATGGACGGGTGGATAGGTAGGTAGGTAGGTAGGTAGATAGATAATAGATAGATAGATAGATAGATAGATAGATAGATAGATAGATAGATACCAATAGATAGATAGATGATAAGTGATAGATGGACGGGTGGAAAGGTAGGTAGGTAAGTAGGTAGGTAGATAGATAGATAGATAGATAGATAGATAGATAGATGATAGGTGACAGATGGACGGGTGGATAGGTAGGTAGGTAAGTAGGTAGGTAGATAGATAGATAGATAGATAGATAGATAGATAGATAGATAGATAGATACCAATAGATAGATAGATGATAGGTGACAGATGGACGGGTGGATAGGTAGGTAGGTAAGTAGGTAGGTAGATAGATAGATAGATAGATAGATAGATAGATAGATAGATAGATAGATACCAATAGATAGATAGATGATAGGTGATAGATGGACGGGTGGAAAGGTAGGTAGGTAGGTAGGTAGGTAGGTAGGTAGGTAGGTAGATAGATGAT
>JAKOOJ010000027.1:630000-982500 GCA_022577455.1 Arizona elegans | reverse complement strand
AATTCACATTTGCTGGTTGAAGGGAGGTGGGAAAGTTCTCTTCAGTCCTAACTATATTCTACAGATTTTTGGAATCAGGAATCCTGTTCTGGATAAATGATTAATTTATCTGCCCACTCACCCACCGTCAGTCACCCCGACGCCAACTGATTTTCCTAACCGTCTGCCCTGAAGCTCTTCAGGGCTTCAACCGCATAGATCGACTCCTCTCGATATGATTTTCACAGGCCGAAGGACCCCCGTGCTGTTTTCTCATTCATCTTTTGCCTCATCTTTTTCGGGTTGGCGTTTTCCAGATGTGCCGGAAAATGCGGTCGTGCAAATCGGAAGTCCAAACAGGACGACATGCAGGGGTGGGCTTCAAAAACTTTAGCAGGGGGTCTCTCCCGGTTACTGGGTGGGGGTGGCCATGGTGGGGGTGGCCTAGTCAGCCTCCTTCACCATGGGGGGAGGGCGTTTTTGCCCTCCCCAGGCTCTGGAGGCTTTTCTCGAGCCTCCAAGAAGGTGAAAATGGCCTCCCCAGGCGCCGGAGGCCTTCTGGAGGCTGAAAACGGGCCTGTTTCCGGCCTTCACAAACTTCCGGTAGGCCCGTTTTTCACCCTGACTGAGCCTCCCAGCACACCCTGCACTTACCTGCATCAAAATGGGCTGCGTGGGGACTCCTGTGAGGGGCGGGGTGGGCGGGGCCAGCCAGGAGTGGGAAACGCCTCCCCCTGCTGTGGTGTTGGAGGCCGAGTAGGCCACGCCCCTCAAGGCCACGCCCACCCAGCAACCGGGCAGAGAACCCCTTGCTAAAATTTTCGAAGCCCACCCCTGGTCCTAAGTGTGAAAAGAGTTCTCAATCACCTTTTTCAGTGCTGCCGTAACTTCGAACGGTCGCTAAACGAAGTGTCGTAAATCAAGGTCTCGCGACATTCGCCCAAATCCTCCTTTTCCCATCATTTCCTTACGTCTAACCGAAGAGGAAAAAGAAAGGCAGATTTGAACCTTTTAATAATAAAAAAACACTATGTTTTTGGTTTTGTTCGGACGAGGGGGAAAATGTCTGCATTCCTTTGCATTTAGCAAAATAAACTTAATTTCTGCTCTCTCCCTCCCGCCCCTGATTGGGCAGAGCCTGGCCACCCAGCCTCAAAGCTTCCCCATGGTGGTAATTTAAGAATAAAACATCATCTGCAGAAAAAGTTCGTCCGATGATCGGTTTGTTTGGGGTATAAGAGCCACATTGTTTATTCTCCCAGACTTGTAATGAGGCAATTTTAGTCTTTTAGGACATTCCTTGATTTGTACATATATCCTTTTTCTTCGTCTTTGGAGGCTACAGTGGAAATGTTATTTGGCACAAAGAACAGAGGAATCAAGAAAGATTTCGGTCGTAAAGTTGGCTCGCCCTTTCTGCTGGAGATGAAGTACCACCAGCATGGTGTCCTTCGCGGGTCCTGCTGGCTGGGACTCTTGGGTAATGTAGTCCAGCAATAATTTAAACAGCTGCCCCGGGGAGTCCCTTTTCCTCTTAGCTGGCATTGGACTACAGTAACCATCGTTCCAGGCCCTTATTAAGGAAGAAAAGGGAATTGAATGATGGGCTGGGTGAGCTTAAGTAACATTTAGTCCTTCTGCTGTCAGTTTACATAGAAGGATTCAGCCGGTTCGGGAAAACCGGTTGTTAATTTTAATGTGCTTCGCCGAATCGGTTGTTCCAAGGAGTGGCTGACTCCTCCCACTCCTCCCTTCCCCTCCCAGGAGTCTCCATGCGGCCCGCCTCAGGTGGAAAGCCTCCAGAGCCTGGGGAGGCCGAAAATGCCCCCCTCCACCGTGCTGAAGGAGGCCGAGTAGGCCACGCCCCATGACCACGCCCACCCAGTAACCGGGGAGCAAAACAGTTGCTGAAATTTTTCAATCCCACCCCTGCAGACCGGGGTAAAGAGATCCCAGTGGATCCCAGCAGATCCTGAGCACCGGAAGGTTTGCGGTTCCTTCTGGTCATCTGTAACAAAAGCCCGTTTTTGCCTTCCCAGCAGCGCTCTGGTGGTCTCTTCTGTTGGGACCCCGGATCCCAATTCTTCCTCCCGGACAAAACCCTTTGGCCACAGCTGGGTGCAGCTGTGCGGATGTTTCCCGTCCTCGCTCAACTTCCCGAGCCCTTTGCCTCCCTGGCCCACAGCTGGCTCGGACAACAGATCCCAAGGGAGCCCCGATCTGGCCTGACCTCCCCTTTCCATGTGTCACAACGCTGGGAGCACCGGAAATCAGGATGCCGACAGGCTGGGAAGGGAAATAAATGTTTTGCCACCCTCGGCTCTGGGGGCAAAGAAGACAGGCCCTTGAGATGAGTTGGGGACAAATATCCTAAAATTAGCAATTTCTCTCTCTTGGGAAGAATTCTTTATCAGCCAGATGTTACTGCTGCAATCAGCACGGTGGATCTATTTCCATGTACAGTATTTTAAGAGAAGATCTTTCCTCTAATGGAACTCAGTGTCTGATGTATTGATGGACACACTTACATGATTCCCCAGCTAGCATGCTTTAAGATGGGTGGACTTCAACTCCCAGAATTCCCCAGCCAGCCTGCTTTAAGACGGGTGGACTTCCACTCCCAGAATTCCCCAGCCAGCATGCTTTAAGATGGGTGGACTTCAACTCCCAGAATTCCCCAGCCAGACTGCTTTAAGATGGGTGGACTTCAACTCCCAGAATTCCCCAGCCAGAATGCTTTAAGATGGGTGGACTTCAACTCCCAGAATTCCCCAGCCAGACTGCTTTAAGATGGGTGGACTTCAACTCCCAGAATTCCCCAGCCAGACTGCTTTAAGACGGGTGGACTTCCACTCCCAGAATTCCCCAGCCAGCATGTTTTAAGACGGGTGGACTTCAACTCCCAGAATCCCCCAGCCAGCCTGCTTTAAGACGGGTGGACTTCAACTCCCAGAATTCCCCAGCCAGCCTGCTTTAAGACGGGTGGACTTCCACTCCCAGAATTCCCCAGCCAGCATGCTTTAAGATGGGTGGACTTCCACTCCCAGAATCCCCCAGCCAGCATGCTTTAAGATGGGTGGACTTCAACTCCCAGAATTCCCCAGCCAGACTGCTTTAAGATGGGTGGACTTCAACTCCCAGAATTCCCCAGCCAGAATGCTTTAAGATGGGTGGACTTCCACTCCCAGAATTCCCCAGCCAGCATGCTTTAAGATGGGTGGACTTCCACTCCCAGAATTCCCCAGCCAGCATGCTTTAAGATGGGTGGACTTCAACTCCCAGAATTCCCCAGCCAGACTGCTTTAAGATGGGTGGACTTCAACTCCCAGAATTCCCCAGCCAGAATGCTTTAAGATGGGTGGACTTCCACTCCCAGAATTCCCCAGCCAGACTGCTTTAAGACGGGTGGACTTCCACTCCCAGAATTCCCCAGCCAGCATGTTTTAAGACGGGTGGACTTCAACTCCCAGAATCCCCCAGCCAGCCTGCTTTAAGACGGGTGGACTTCAACTCCCAGAATTCCCCAGCCAGCCTGCTTTAAGACGGGTGGACTTCCACTCCCAGAATTCCCCAGCCAGCATGCTTTAAGATGGGTGGACTTCCACTCCCAGAATCCCCCAGCCAGACTGCTTTAAGATGGGTGGACTTCAACTCCCAGAATTCCCCAGCCAGACTGCTTTAAGATGGGTGGACTTCAACTCCCAGAATTCCCCAGCCAGAATGCTTTAAGATGGGTGGACTTCCACTCCCAGAATTCCCCAGCCAGACTGCTTTAAGACGGGTGGACTTCCACTCCCAGAATTCCCCAGCCAGCATGTTTTAAGACGGGTGGACTTCAACTCCCAGAATCCCCCAGCCAGCCTGCTTTAAGACGGGTGGACTTCAACTCCCAGAATCCCCCAGCCAGCCTGCTTTAAGATAGGTGGACTTCCACTCCCAGAATTCCCCAGCCAGCCTGCTTTAAGAGGGATAGACTTCAACTCCCAGAATCCCCCAGCCAGCATGTTCCCAAGCACAGACGCCCAGCATACTGGCTGGGGAATTCTGGGACGTGAAGTCCACAAATCTTAGATGGAGAAACACTGGTTTAGGGAAAAAAACACAATTGCAGTGACAATGCAAGAGAACTCCCCTTTTACATGTAACTGGACAATTTTGCCCTCTGCCCATGAGCAGAGACACCGATTCCTTTTCACGTTGCCCCTGCAGTTCACAGGTCTGGCTGCTGGACCCAAAACTGGAACGTTCCCCGTGTCCAGGGATGGCTCCTTTTTTTCCCTTCACACCTGTTGGACTGCATTTCCCAGAATCCCTAGCACTGTGCGAAAACATCTGGACTGCCCAGTTTGGCGGGGAACCACAGCTGTCATTCCTGGCTCGGCCTTGGAAGGAAGACGAGGAAGAGCTGGGTGGGTGGGTGGGCAGCAGCCCAGGCAAACCTTCCAAAAAACCCCAGATCATGTGCAGAGTTTGGAGAAGGCAGCGGTCGCCTAGTGGTTAGAGTAGAGGCCTCCGGGTTCAGGATGGACATTCCGAGAAAGGTCAAGGGCCGCTTGTAAAACCTTGGCCTGTTTTGAGGTTTGGAGTGAAGAGGATCAGCCGTTCTACTTGGCCGTTGGGTGAGGGGTGGGGTGGGGTGCCTGCATCAGATGTGAGCGAACGCACATGCCAGATGTTTGACAGGCTGACTCACTTCCCAGGGGGTGGGCGGAGGGGGAGAAAGGATCCCATCAAGATCCCAGCCCTGTTTCCACGTGGCTCGGATCACAGGGGCCCCTTGGCAGCTCACCCACCTCGGTGGCAGGGAAGGGGGGGGGCTGTTCCTTTACGGCACCGCAGGAGACCCTACCATTTGAGACAAGTCCAGTCTGTTCTTAAAAACCTGCGGTGATGGAGCATCCACAACTTCTGGTGGCAAGTTGTTCCACTGGTGTATTTGTTCTCTCTGTTAGGAAGTTTCTCCTTAATTCCAGCTTGCTTCTCTCTTTGATTCATTTCCATCCATTGTTTCTTGTTCGGCCTTCAGGTGCTTTGGAATATAAGTTGACCCCCCCTACTCTTCTCAGTGGCCGAGAAGTTGAATAATTCTTATTTTTAAGTCGTCCTGGCAATTGCAAAAGGCAGTTTTACCTTTTAAAGTTAGACTTTTTAATACCCCCCAAACGACCACATCTGGCTATCTCAGGTCGTCTTTGGGAAAGGACTCATAGGTGGACCAAAAGGCCCAATCCAGTTTGAACATCTGGCTGAGTTTGCAAGCAACCATTACAAAATCAACCGGAGAAAATTCCCCATTAAAAAGACCTGCAAATAGAAGTAGAACGACGGGGGCAAAAGAAAGCAAGGATAAGACCAATATAGGTCGCCTTCGTCTTACGACCACAATGGAGTCTCCAAAATTTCCTTTGCTAAGCAAAGACAGTAAAGCTTTGCCCCAATTTCACGACTTTTCTTGCCGCCGTTGTTAAGTGAATCCAGCTTCCCCGTTAAGTGGGAAACACGGTTGCAAGTCGCTTTTTTTCCGGGGCCGTTGTAACTTTGAACGGTCACTAAACGAATTGTTGTCAGTGGAGGATTATACTTGTAACTAAATGATGATTTATTGAATAAGCTACCCAAGGCCGGTCTGGTACGACACATTAAGCCCCCATCAGCCTCATTACGTCTCCGTCTGCCGCAGCAACTGAGTCATTTATTATCTTATTATGTTTTGCTACAGTTCATTTCATAACAAGTTTATTAAATAAACCACAGTTGGCTTATATGACACCCCAAACCGATCAACTCAAATTTACAAGCAAGGTTTTGGCCTGTTTTAATAAGACAGAAATTAAACAAAACCCCAAATTACTGAACTCACATTCCCCCCAGACAAGGATGGGATTCCCATCGAGTTTTTTAAAAAAAAGAGAATTAGATCCATGTGTCTCATTGAAACAGCCCCCCCTCCCCACCTCCTGGCTCGATCCTGCCTTGTCGGGATGGGGTGGGGGTCTTCCCCAAGCCTCCCCGTTCAGTGGCAGTCTACCTCGGTGGCTGAAAGCGTAGGCTTTTTCAGCATGGAGCGGTTCTGATTTTTCCTAATAAGGGGGCGCAGCTAGTTTTATGGTGCTGGTAATGTTGGAAATTTTGTGTCCGGTTTTCGTCACCGCAATTACACAAAAGATGTGAAGTTGTTGGAAAGAGTGCAGAGAAGGGCAACGAAGATGATTAGGAAAGCTGGAGGCTAAAACATGTGAGGCACATAACATATAAAGCATACGATAAAACATAGGTCTACATTAGGGAAGAGAAGGACTAGGGATGACATGATAGCATTGTTCCAATATTTGAGGGGCTGCCCCCAAAGAAGAGGAAGGGTCAAATTATTCTCCAAAGCACCAGAAGGCAAGGCAAGGAACAATGGATGGAAACTAATCAAAGAGAGAAGCAACCTGGAATTAAGGAGAAACTTCCTAATAGTGAGGACAATTAACCAGTGGAACTGCTTGCCACCAGAAGTCGTGGATGCTTCATCACTGGAGGTTTTTAAGAACAGACTGGACTTGTCTCAAATTGGATAGGGTCTCCTGTTTGAGCAAGGGGTTGGACTAGAAGACTTCCAAGGTCCCTTCCAGTTCTATTCTGATTGATTGACCTTATTGATTGATTGATTGACAGTGAGAACAATTAACCAGTGGAACAGCTTGCCACCAGAAGTTGTGGCATCGGAGGCTTTCAAGAAGAGATTGGAGAACCATTTGTCTGGAACGGTATAGGGTCTCCTGCTTGAGCAAGGGGTTGGACTAGAAGACCTCTGAGGTGCCTTCCAGCTCTATTCGGATCGATCGATCTTTGATTGCTTGACAGCGAGAACAAACAACCAGTGGAACAGCTTGCCACCAGAAGTCGTGGATGCTCCATCACTGGCCTCCGAGTTCCCTTCCAGAATAACTCTCTTATAAAATATTCTTGCAATCAAAGATACCAAAACATTCCCTTCCAACTGTTATAATTCATTTATTTTCTCTTTTTTTTCCTTTGGGAAAAATTTGGGGCTTTCCAAGAAGCCCCCCCCCCAAACCCCCCCGGTTCAGATCCCAGTGAGAGCTGCACCCTAGGCCCGTTTTTAACCCAGGTCAGGGAAAATGAGTCCCGTTTCGCACATGATGAGTCCAGGAAGGCTACAACGAGGGCCCTCTTCTTCTTCGGAAAGCTGGACGCCCTGAATCAAAATCCCGGCAGTTTCTCAATCAGGGATGGGGGGAAAAAAAAAAGAGAAGATTTTATTCGAGTCAGCAGGCTTTTTAAAAAATCAGGGCAGAGGCTGGATGGATGGATGAGAAGCAGAATTGGGTGTGGAATGTATGACTTCATTGCAACTCGGCACCAAAACGCCAGTAAGCAAAACAGATGGAGAAAGGTCAAAGCGAAGCGAAATAAAATAAAAAAATAAAACCCGGCAAATGTAGCTTTAAACCGCGCCCCCCCTTCCTGGTTCTAAGAGCATTTCCGTCAGTCCTCGAATTACGACCGTCGAGGCGTTCGGCCAGGGCGGTCGTAATTCGAGGACCCTCCTGTAGTGCTCCTAGAATAGATGGGGCAAAAGATCAAGGCAAAAAGAAAGAAAGAAACAGGCCAAACTAACTTCTTTTCCAGGGAGCTCTACAGGGAGTCCTCGAGTTACAACTGTGATGGCCAAATTCCGTGACGGCCGTAACTCGAGGACTGCCGGGAATGCTTCTAAAAAAAGGAGCTTTGCCCGGGTTTTTTTGCCTTGATCTTGCCTCATCTATTTTAGGAACTCTGCAGGGAGTCCTCAAATTACGACTGTAATGGAGCCTTTCCCATGTGTTTTAGGAGAATTACAGGGGGTCCTCGAGTTGTGACCATAATGGAGCCTTTCCCATGTGTTTTAGAATCCCAGGGGGTCCTCGAGTTACGACCATAATGGAGCCTTTCCCCATCTGTTCTAGGAGCATCCTCAAGTTATGACCATAATGTAAGGTGACCAGATTTTAACATTGGTAAAGAGGGACATTGTGGGCGTGGCTTATTTTGTGGGCGTGGCTAGCTGGTCATGTGACTGGGTGGGCGTGGCTAGCTGGTCATGTGACTGGGTGGGTGTGGCTAGCTGGTCATGTGACCGGGTGGCCATGGCTATGCGTATAGGGTAAGGTGAACAGATTTTAACATTGGTAAGAAGCACACCATTGTGGGCGTGACTTATTGTGTGGGCGTGGCTTGGAGGCCATGTGACTGGGTGGGCGCGGCTAGCTGGTCATGTGACCGGGTGGCCATGGCTATGTATATAGGGACTACTCAGAGGGCTGAAAAGTCATTTCTGACAGGTCCTCACACTTTTGACTGGTCCTCACACTTATGACCATCCTCATATTTATGCCCGTGCAGTATTCTTAACAACCATGTCACTCATTTCACAACTGCTTCTCTTCACCATGGTGACAAGATAGGGCAAAAACGTAAAATGTGAGGACAGTCGTAAGTTCGAGGACTGGTCAAAAGTGTGAGGACCAGTCAAAAATAACTTTTTCAGCCCTCTGAGTAGTCCATATGCATAAAAGGATACAGTAATAGAGAGGGATGAAGGAATGGAAATTAGAGTAGGAGTGAGGGTAAGAGAGGGAGGAAGAGAGGAGGAGAAGGGGAAAGTAAGAGGAAGTAGGGAGGAGAAAAAGAGGGTGGGGGAAGAGAAAGTAAGAAGGAAAGAAAAGAGAGTGGTGGTAGGTTTGAGGAGAAAGATTGCTGTACAATAAAAAAGATGAAAGGGAAGAAAGCCAACCCCAAGCAAATATAAAGATATTAAGATTAAGAATGAATTGTTAAACTTTAAAGAATAAAAGAGAACAAATATGAATAAATAGCAATAATTAGAAACACACATACAAACATGCAATGTATTTTCTTTGAACAGAATATTTGGCTGGTTCACAAATTTAAACAGCGTTTAGTCATTTCAATTAAATTTACAATTTCTATATTTCCTTTTTGCCATATTTATTCCTCATCTATTTTTTTAAAAAACCAATATTACCCTTCATCCTCATCTCTAATCTTAATCAAATTCAATTTTTCCCTTCTATTCTATATTATACCCCTTCCCATTGTCATCTATTTTTATATCCATCCTCACATTGGTTAATTATGTAATTATGTAATACAGTTGTTTAATACAAATTCAACATTTTAATATAAATCAATTAGTTATATAACTATCTTTTTTGTATATTAATCAATATGAACATGAATATTCCAATTATTTCCATGCAATCCAATTTCTTACAAATCAATTAATTATATTTACCAATAATAATAAACCAAATAATTTCCCCCATATATTCCTCCAAACCACAACTTAACCATTTCTGCTTTCAACACAATATACAATTATTAATAGTATCTCAATTATTACAATTCCCTAGTTAAATAGAGCTTTTTTTTCTTTTGTGTTTTAAAATCTTGAACTCTCCTCTTTTGCCCAAAATTTCCCATTGTTTGCAGTTTTGTACCTACCTTTTTTGGTGAGGAAAAAGAAAAAGAAAAAGAAAGAAATCTCTCTCTGCCTCATTTTGTCATGTTGCAGGTTTAGTTTCGCTTTCGCCTTTGTTTTCAGTATAGCTAGGGTGGGGGGGAAATCTGCTCCAGGAACTTTTTGCAGCTTTTTGCAGCTAATTAACCTAGCGGAAGCTGTTAACAGGGGCTGTTTTTTCTATTTTTGCAGGCATGGGTCTATTCATTTTTTTTTTAACACTGATCAGCTGTAGGTCGGCCCTTTGAAGCCCCGCGGCAAGAGTTTAAAGAGTTTTTTTTTCCCTCTAGCCATCAGCGGGGATTCAGGAGGCAGAATGAAAAATTGGGACTTTTTTAAAACGCCGCGGGACGCGGGACAAATTGCTCAAAAGCGGGACTGTCCCGCCAAAAGCGGGACGTCTGGTCACCTTACCATAATGGAACCCTTCTCCGTTCGTTCTAGAAGCACTAACACGATACTCTTTAGAACAGATGGGGGGAAAAGCTCTTTCATGGTTGTAACTTGAGGACTATCTGTGATGCTCCTGGAACAGATAGGGAAACGACTCCATTACGGTCGTAACTCCAGAACTATAGCTGCATACTTGGAATGCTGCGTCCAGTTTTGGTCACCAGAATACAAAAAAGATGTTGAGACTCTTTAGAAAGAGTGCAAAGAAGCAACCTAGAATTAAGGAGAAACTTCCTTAACAGTGAGGGACAACTAACCAGTGGAACTGCTTGCCACCAGAAGTTGTGGGGGCTCCATCCCTGGAGACGGCTCAGTGGCTAAGACGCTGAGCTTTGTCGATCAGAAAGGTTGGCAGTCCGGCGGTTCGAATCCCTAGTGTAGGTCTCCTGCGTGGGCAGGGGGTTGGACTAGATGACTTCCCAGGTCCCTTCCAGAATAACTCTCTTATTCTTGCATTCAAACAAAGGTACCCAAAAAAATTTGGCTGTACTTTGCAGATTTTAGGGAAAATTTTGCTCAAGCTTGGTCATTCTGCAGGCTTTTTTTTTTTTCCCTTTTCTTTCTTTTCCCTTTTTTCAGTCTGAATTTCTGGCGCTTGAATGGCGTTCGATGGCCAGAGTGTTATGCAACCCGAGTTACATTTGGCTTCCCTTCCATTCAAGTTTATCCTCAACTTGTAGGTCAGCTGAATTCTGCTTGGATTCAGACAAATCCCATTTCTGTCGCTTTCTTTGGTCCGTCTGAGAGTTTAGCCCAGTTGATGGCAAATCTTTTCTGCACCGAGTGCCTGTTTTTGGCTGTTTTTCGGGCCACTTTCAGGCTTGTTTCAAGCTGTTTTTCGGGCCAAAAATAGCCCAAAGAACAGCCTGAACAATGGCCTGAAAAAGGCCCCAAAAACAGCCTGAAAAAGGCCCCGTAAACAGCCTGAAAAAGGCCCAGAAATCGGCCCGAAAACGGCCTGGTTTTTTGCCATTTTTAGCCATTTTTGGGGCTCTTCAGGCTGTTTTTCGGGCCACTTTCAGGCTTGTTTCAAGCTGTTTTTCGGGCCAAAAAAGAGCCCAAAAAAACAGCCTGAAAAATGGCCTGAAAACAGCCTGAAAAAGGCCTGGAAAACAGTCAGAAAAAGGCCCGGAAAATGGCCTGTTTTTTTGCCGTTTTTAGCCATTTTTTCGGGCCGTTTTCAGGCTGTTTTTCGAGCCATTTTCAGGCCCAAAACCAGCCTAAAAGCAGCCTGAAAAACAGACTGTTTTTTGGCTGTTTTTCAGGCCACTTTCAGGCTGGTTTTACGCTGTTTTTTGGGCCAAAAATAGCCTGAAAAAGGCCCTGAAAAACGGCCTGAAAAAGGCCCAGAAAAGAAACCTGAAAAGGCCTGGAAAAAGGCCTGAAAAACAGCCTGTTTTTTTGACATTTTTAGCCATTTTTTTGGGCCGTTTTCAGGCTGTTTTCCGGCACTCTGGCGCCCGCAAAGACCAACTATCCGGAAACCAGAAAAGCAGCTGGCGACGGTGCACGTGCCAACAGAGAGGGCTCTGCGTGGCACCTCTGGCACGCGTGCCATAGGTTCCCCATCCCAGGTTTAGCCTAAGCCGTGGTTTGTTAAGCAAACTCTCCATCAAGTCAAGGACAACTCCTGATGACAAGGCCATGATTTATTTTTATTTATTTTTATTTTTTTAAAAAAGAAACTTGATGATTTTCCTAGCCTTGGCTTTCCTTGTGGTGCCCCATCCTAGAATGCCAAAGCTCTATCCCATGCTGCTTCCGAATGGCTCCTTCTTGCAAAAAAAATAATAATAATAATCCCTGTTTTTTTTAACCATGGAAACACACATTGGCCCTTTCGCACGGCGTTGGGTGTCAACCGACGAGAAGACAGAACATCATTCAATTCTGCTGTTTCTTTCTTCCTTTTTTTTTTTCCTTTTCCTTTTTTCTGTCCATGTTCTCTGCATTTTTTTTTTTTTTTGGCTCCGGGTAGCCGTGATGCAAAGGAAGATGTGTCATGATCAGCGCCCCACCCTTTGGGGGGCCCTCGCTGGAGACTTGGAAAAGGGTGGGATATTTCCCCCCCCCTCTCTTTTTCTGGGCTGGAGGTATTTTTGGGGGGGGAAGCCAATTTGGATCGGGCGGGCCTCATTGGCATAAAACTCCCTTGCAAAAGACAACAATAAATGGGGGGGGAAGCAAATTTGTGCGTGTGGGAGTGAGGAAGAAGGTTTTGGAGGTGGGAAACTGAGGCCCGGAGAGGCGAAAAGGCATCGAGGCTTTCCCTAAGGAAGGGCAAACATCTGGTTCCTGTTTGCATCTGTACGGGGACACGGGGAGGGTGGGAGAGTTTTTCGGCGGATTTTCCTCCGCCCTCCAATCCCTGCTGTAAAATAAAATGTGTATATATATATATATATATGCGGGATGAAGGCAGGCAGAAAAGTCAAACGGGCTTGTTGTTTATCAGCCTACCCGGGAAAGGGGGAAATTCGGTTTGCTTTGAGACCAAGCCAGAATAGAGGTGGGTTTCAGCAAGTTCTGACCAGTTCTGGAGAACCGGTAGCGGAAATTTTGAGTAGTTCGGAGAACCAGTAAATACCACCTCTGACTGGCCTTGCCCCCCTCTATTCTCTGCCTCCCGAGTCCTAGCTGATTGGGAAGAAATGCGGATTTTGCAGTATCCTTCCCTTGGAGTGGGGTGGGAATGGAGATTTTACAGTATCCTTCCCTTGGAGTGGGGAGGGAATGGAGATTTTACAGTATCCTTCCCCTGTCATGCCCACCAAGCTATGCCACGCCCACCAAGTCAAACCCACAGAACCGGTAGTAAAAAATTTTGAAGCCCATCTCCCGGGCCAGGCGCATGCATTATTTTTATGGAAACATTTGCAAAAAGATAACAGCTAATCCAGACGAATATGAAATAAGGGAGATGAAAGAAAAACAAAGAAATCAAAGGACGAAAAAGGCAAGAAAAGGAAAAAAAAAACAGTTGGAGAAAAATAGGATAGAAAGAAGAAAAAGAGAAAAAGAGTGGATTCTGATTCAGGAGTTATTTAATTTAATAACATTATTGTCATTGTACGTGTATACACAGTACACCCATACAACGAAATTCACTTAACACCCAAAGACAAAGTCCAAAGACGCATAACAATCCCCAAACACACTCCCACCCACCACAAATTCCCCACCCCTAAACCACCCAAACATCCACACAACAGACCAAATAATGCTGTCCAACAGCTCATCAATGGTGGCCCTTTAGTTCATGGTTGAGTGCGATTATAGCTCTGGGATTAAAAACTATTTAGAAAACCTGTGGTCCGAGTTTTAATTGTTCTGTATCTTCTGCCAGAAGGTCTAAAGGTTAAACTATCATTGTACCTAGCTACTTAACCTTCCTTCTCTTTCTCTCTTTCCCTTCATCCCTTCGTTCCTTTCCTTTCTCTTTCCCTTCTTCTTTCCTCCCTCCTTTTCTGAAAAAGTGTGTTCCTGAATGTGTACGAAGTACCAGGCGTCAAAATCTTCAATATTCAAGCCGGCATCACCAAACTTTTATGCTTTAGGTAGGGGAAACAAACCTAATCTGGTTCCTGAATTAAGCTGTCCTGCCTTCAGGTGCTTTGGAGAATAGGTTGACCCCCCTCTTCTTTGTGGCAGCCCCCAAATACTGGAAGACTGCTATCATGTCACCCCTGGTCCTTCTTTTCACTAAACTAGATGTGCCTACTTCCTTCATCATACAATTTAACCTCTAGACCCCTGATCCTCTTTGTTGCTTGCCTCTGCACAATTTTAAGGATCTCAACATCTGTTTTGTGTCCAGAACTGGATGCATTGTGGCCTCAACAATGCAGTAAAGTGCTATTATCACTTCTCGTAATTTTGAAACTATCCGTCTGTTGTTGCAGCCTAGGACTCTGTTGGATTTATTGGCAGTTTGGATTAGAAGACTAGGTAGTACCTGTTTGATACCTGTGCATCTGAGTGGGTCGTTTTTCCCCCTCCTAAGTGTAAAAAACTTATTTTTCTCACCCCTTAATAGCATCCTGTGAGCTAGGATCCAAGTATTCAAGCTCGCCAAAATCCTTCTTGATCTGGAGCCTATTTTCCAAGGTGTTAACAATTCCCACAATTTTGGTGTCTCATCTGCAAATTTGATGAGTTCCCCAGGTAGTTGCAGATTCAGTCACCGTTTTGTTCTATGTAGCATCAACTTTGTGAACTCTCAGATCTTCCCTTTCCGCTGTAAATTCAAAATGGACAGTGATTAATATTTATGTGTGTGTGTGTAGATGATAGTTAGATGAGACATAGGTAGGTGTTTGGTTGATAGGTAGGTAAATAGATAGAGATAGATAGATAGATAGATAGATAGATAGATAGATAGATAGATAGATGATAGATAGATAGATAGATAGATAGATAGATAGATAGATACCCTGTTTTCCCAAAAATAAGACCCAAACGGAAAATACGACCTAGGATGATTTTTCAGGATGCTCGTAATATAAGCCCTACCCCCAAAATAGACAGGTAGGTAGATAGATAGCTAGCTAGCTAGCTAGCTAGATATAAATGATAAATAGGTATAGGTGATAGATGATAGATGATAGATAGATAGACAGACAGATAGATGATATCTATATCTATATCTATATATATATCAAGATAGAGACATAGAGATAGAGAGATATAAGGTAGAGATAGATATAGATAGATATAGAAATAGAAATATAGAGAGATGATAGTGAGATGATAGATAGATATAAGAGAGAAATCATATATAGATGATAGATAGATAGATAGATAGATAGATAGATAGATAGATAGATAGATAGATAGATGATAGATAGATATTGGTAGGTATAAATGATAAATATAGATGATAGATAGATAGATAGATAGATAGATAGATAGATAGATAGATAAATAGATAGATAGATATGAGAGAGACAGAGAGAGAGAGAGAGAGAATATAAGATAGAGACATAGATATAGATAGAAATAGAGAGATATAGAGAGATGAGAGAGAGGGGGGATAGACAGATAGATATTGGTAGGTATAAATGATAAATATAGATGATAGATAAATAGATAGATAGATAGATAGATAGATAGATAGATAGATAGATATGAGAGAGACAGAGAGAGAGAGAGAGAATATAAGAGAGACAGATATAGATAGAAATAGAGAGATATAGAAAGATGAGAGAGAGGGGGGATAGACAGATAGATATTGGTAGGTAAAAATGATAAATATAGATGATAGATAGATAGATATGAGAGAGACAGAGAGAGATAAGATAGAGACATAGATATAGAGAGAGAGATGAGAGAGAGATGAGAGAGAGAGAGAGAGAGATGTAGGTAGGTAGGTGGATGGATGGATGGAGAGATGGATGGATGGCTATATAGATATAGATTTGAATGTATGTAATATAAAGTGCAACCTGCATCTGTCTCTTCCCAAACCTTTCCCTGTTGCTATGAGCCTCAGAAGCAGAGCCCACACACCCTCCCTGGTTCCTTGAGGTCTGCCTCAATGGCCTGGTTAACCCAGGTTACGCGAGTCGTGAGAAACAGTCGCAGCATTGCAGGGGGAGAAGGAAAGAGCCCCCCCCACTTCCTAATGATCTTCAACAGTTAACAAAAACCCCTCAACGAGGGAAGTCCTAGGACAACTGTGTTTAATTCTCTTTTTTTTTTCCCCTTCCCCTGCTTTTTTGGCTACGTTGCTCCCGCTTAATTGCTTCAGAGAGCTGGGGACGGTCGGCTTTCCAGGCCCCCATTCAGAGGAGGGGTAATAAGCGAGACCCCCGGGGGGCTGAAAGTCAAGAGCTCTCAGCGGCTTCCAGCTTTTCTTTTCGCAAAAAAAGACCCTTCCTCCACTCGGCTGGGATCCAGAAGAAGGGTGGGGAAGAAAGACCACCTCTGATACCAAGGTCCAAGCATCCCTTTTTCTGGGGTATGGTGGGGTGGGGTTTCCAGGGTGGGATTTTATCAAGTTTGGTGGTGTTCACAAAAGCAGGACTGCAGCCAAGGATTAGTGAACAAAATAGAAGGATTTGGGAAACGCGGGAGATATGTTGGCCGAAGAAATCAAGAAGTTGCAGGCATCAGAGGGCGGTCGGATTCGCACCCCGTGCTGAATATTCTTCCCTCCCTCTCTTCTTTGCCTTTCTTCTATCTTCCCTCTCTCCCTTCTCCTTCCTTCCTTCCTCTTTCTCCTCCTTTCCTTCTTCCTTCCTTCCTTCCTTCCTTGCTTCCTTCCTTCCTTCCTTCCGTCCTTGTGGTTAAAATATAATATTGCAGGCTGACTCTGCCCATAGCCAGGAGTTCAATCCTGACCAGCTGTAAAGCACTGTGAAGCGGTATATAAGTCTAAGGGCTGTTGCTATTGCCCTTCCTTCCCTTTCCCCTTTCTCTTTTCTTTCCTTCTACACTTCCCTTTCTCTTTTCCTTCCTTCTTTCCTTCCCTCTTTCTTTTCCTTCCTTCTTTCCTTCCCTCTTTTTTCTTCCTTCCTCCTTTCTTTTCCTTTCCTTTCCCTTCCCTTCCCTCTTTCTCTTTCCCTTCCTTCCTCCTTTTCCTTCCTTTCCTTTCCCTCTTTCTCTTTTCCTTCCTCCCTCCCTCCCTTCTTTTCTTCCCTTCCCTTCATTCTTTTTCTTTTCCTTCTTTCCTTCCCTCTTTCTCTTTCCCTTCCCTGTTTAGCAGGTAAGTGGTGCTGCTGGGTGAGGAAGGGAGCAAGGGATTGCGGGACTGGCTGGGAAACTGTCACAGAAAGTTGAACACGAAGGCCCTGTGACCT
Source organism: Arizona elegans (assembly GCA_022577455.1). NCBI lineage: Eukaryota > Metazoa > Chordata > Lepidosauria > Squamata > Colubridae > Arizona > Arizona elegans. The sequence goes on along the minus strand of JAKOOJ010000027.1, from coordinate 965,739 downwards.
CAGCAGCTCAGAAGCAGCCACAACTTCCCCAAATTATATTCCTTTGAGAGTCATGGGTTCCGGATGTTGGGTGAAATTCTGTACGCTAGCCCAGATGAAGTTCCTTGATTCAAAAACGGTTACCCCACAATGCGCTGAATTAAAGCTCACGACAACTAGACTTTTAGTAGCATATCAGTACGTAGGAGAAACCTGTAGCTAGGATCGTAGGCAGTGGTGGGTTTCAATTTTTTTTACTACCGGTTCTGTGAGTGTGGCTTGGTGGGTGTGGCTTGGTGGGTGTGGCACTATAAAATCTCCGTTCCCATTCCACTCCAGAGGAAGGATACTGTAAAATCTCCATTCCCACCCCACTCCAGGGGAAGGATACTGTAAAATCTCCATTCCCTCCCCAATCCAGGGGAAGGTTACTGCAAAATTCCCATTTCCTCCCAATCAGCTGAGACGTGGGAGGCAGAGAATAGATGTGGGCGGGGCCAGTCAGAATTTTTACTACCGGTTCTCCGAACTACTCAAAATTTCCGCTACCGGTTCTCCAGAACTGGTCAGAACCTGCTGGAACCCACCTCTGATCGTAGGGGAGCAGAATTCAGTCAATGGGACCTGAAACATGCCAAATCTTTCTTTCTTTCTTTCTTTCTTTCTTTCTTTCTTTCTTTCTTTCTTTCTTTCTTCTTTCTTTCTTCTTTCTTTTCTTCTTCTTCTTCTTCTTCTTCTTCTTCCTCTTCTTCTTCTTCTTCTTCTTCTTTTTAAAAAAAAATTGCAATGGGAGGTAGCCACTCAACAGGTTTAGCAGCACCCTAACCCCTCTTAGGGAATAATAGGGAGATGGAGAAGCTCTCTACCTGTTGAAGATCAGCCTTCCGCTGAGCCAGGGAGGGAGGCCAGGGACTGCCTGATCTAATGCGAGTGGTGGGGGTGGGGAGGTGGGGGAGGGCAGAGCCCGGCGGGTGGGGAAGGGGCTGTCGTCTTCTCTCATCCAGCATATGGTCTCCTCTCCTCCATCTGGTCTTTATTAAAAGTCTCTGCAAAATGCACATTCCTGGGTTTAACCCTTGCCGTGCCAGAGGTGGGCAAAAGCCCCTTCCCTCTCCATGTTCCCCTCTTTAATAAAAATATTCCTTCTTTTTTTAAAAAATAAATAAATAATAATAATCCAGGATTATTGGCTCCTTTGGCGTCTTCTCCTCTATCCCTCCTTCTCCCCCACCCTACAGATCTGTGCCTCCCCATTCAAACCTGGGAGGGAGTCCAACAATAAATTAAAAAATAGGGAGGAGGGGAGGCAAAATTTTGTGATCAGATGGGGTATTTTGTTAAAAAGAGAGAGAGGGGAACGATGCGGGAATGTGAAGAATGGAAGCAATAGATTGTGGGGAGGAGGGGAGAGAAGGACGGGCCCCCTACTTCTTAAAATCATCTTCTCTTTTGAAATTGGGGGGGGAGGGGAGGGGACAGGATCAGAAGGACCTGGAAAAGAAGCCCTACCTGCCCACCCCGCAACTCTCATGGCACCCCAAATAAAGCTGGATTCTTTTCCGTTGAGAGGCAGCCAATTTTTTCCCACGGGATTTCCTGAGATCTTTTTCCAGCCCTCTCCTTCCCACCCTCCTGCAAAGGGTTAATAATTTTGGGATTTAAAAGTGGGGGGGAAGTTAGAAGCCCCCCACTCCCCAACCCCGGCATTAGTGTAGAGGTTTCCCTGCCCCCCCCAACCCGCCAGCCTGAGGGGGCTGGATTGAGCCCGGCTGAGTCAGGAAACACCGAAATTTAAGACAATTGTGACTTTTTTTTTCCATTTTTTTTTCCTTATAGAGAGGTGCAAACGCAGCCCAGATGGTGAGCATAAATGGACTCAGAAAAGGGTTTAGTTTGCTAACCAGGATCAGAGACTCCTGCAAGCGGAAAACAGCCGGCATCCTGGCTGGTGGGGGGGAAGCAGGAAAATTTGTAAATTCGGGGCAGGAAAAGTGCAGAAAATTCACACGTTTGGGCTGTGAGGGACGCATAAAATTTGATGCCCAGGTAGTCCTCGACTTAGGACCGCGAGGGAGCCCACAATTGCTGTCGCTGAGCGAGGCATTCGTTAAGCGAGTTTTGCCCCCGCCTTTCTCGCCACCGTTGTTAAGTGAATCGCGGCGCTTGGGAAGTCACTAACACGGTTGTGAAGTGAAATCCGGCTTCCCCGTTGGTTTGGCTGGCTGGTGAGGAGGTCGCAAAAGGGGAATCAAGAGATGCTGTGACCGTCATAAATGTGAGCCAGTTTGCCAAGCCTCTGAATTTTGATCATGTGATCATGGGGAGGCTGGAATGGTCGCAAGTCTGAAAAACGGTCGTAAGTCGCTGTTTTCAATGCTCTTGTAATTCACTAAGTGAACTGTCGTAAATCAAGAATTACCTGTATTCCTGAGTATCCAGCTCTAGAAAGCAGCTATAATTGGACACAAATTTCGTGTGGGTGGGTGTGGGAGAGAGAGAGGGGGGGAGGGAGGGATAGGGAGAGAGAGAAAGAAGAGGGAGAAAAAAAGAGAGAGAGAAGACAGTGACAGTGAGTGACAGACAGAGAGACAGAGAAAGAGGGAGAGGGAGGGGGAAGAGAGAGAGAGAAAGACAGAAACAGAGACAGAGAGAGAGAGAGAGAGAAAGGGAGGGGAGAGAAGGAGAGGGAGAAGACAGAGAGAAAGAGAAGGACAGAGACAAAAAGACAGACAGAGAGAGGACAGAGAGAGTATGTGAGAGACAGAAGGAGAAGGAGAGTGTGAGAGAGAAAGAGAAAGGGAGAGAAAGAGAAAGAAAAAGAGAGGGAGAGGGAGAAAAAGAGAGAGAAAGAGAAGGACAGAGACACAGAGAGAAAGACACAGAAAGAGATAGAGAGAAAGAGAATGAGAGTTTGAGTGTGAGAGAGAAAGAGAAAGAGAGAGAGAGAAAGAGAATGAGAGTGTGTGAGAGAGAGAGAGAGAGAGAAAGAGAAGGAGAGGGAGAAAAAAAGAAAGAGAAGGACAGAGACAGAGAAAGACACCGAGAGAGAAAGAGAGAGAGAATGTGAGTGTGAGAGAAAGAGAGAGAGAGAAAAAGAGAGGGAGAGGGAAAAAAAGAGAGAGAGAAAGAGAAGGACAGAGCCAGAGAGAAAGACAGAGAGACAGAGAGAGATAGAAAGAGAATAAGAGTGTGTGAGAGAGAGAAAGAGGGAGGGAGAGGGAGAAAAAAAGAGAGAAAGAGAAGGACAGAGACACAGAGAGAGACAGAGAGAAAGAGAATGCGAGTGGGAAAGAGAGAGAGAAAGAAAGAGAGAGAGAAAGAGAGAGGCTATGTCTGTATGTCTGGGTGTTTGCGTTTTGCAAATTTTCCTGCTACTCTCAAAGGCTTCAACCTTTGCACGTCCCGCAAAAAACCTTTTGGGGCAATTTCTGAAGCTCCCCCTACTTACAAGTTATGGGGAAGCCGTGTGTGTGTGTGTGTGTGTGTGGAGGGGGGGTTTGTATGCCCCCGGCCCCACAGCCCTGATTTTGAAGGGAGGCAGGCGGGCCCTATAAACACAAGGAATCAGCAAACCACACCAAAAACAAAGCCGAACCCGGCAATTCAAATGTCCTCCTTGACCGCCTTCCCAACCAGAGGAAGGGAAGTTAGGTAGGTCAGCAGCTGGAAGGTTCTGGAAACATCAGCATCTTCTAATTATCTTAAAATTAAAGGCTTGGCGAAAAAAGAGACCCAGGCATTTTCGCTCTGCTTTTTCCAATCCCCTCTGGGCCCGTATTCCTTTATTGCTCAAACCACAAACTTTACACGCTATCTTTCTGTATCTCCTCTTTCCTGTCCCTTTTTCAAGCTCTGGTTCCATTAACCTGTTATTAGTCTCCATGCTGTAAACTGGAGACTAAAACTTACGATGAACGGTTGCAGGAACTGGGCCTGGCTGGTCTAGGGAAGAGAAGGACCAGGGGAGACAGGAGAGCATCTTCCAATATTTGAGGAGGAAGAGGGTCAAGCTATTTTCCAAAGCACAAGAAAGAAAGAAAAAGAAAGAAAGAAAAGAAGGAAGGAAGGAAAGAAAGAAAGAAAGAATAAGAAGGAAGGAAGGAAGGAAGGAAGAAAGGAAAGGAAAGAAAGAAAGAAAGAGAGAGAGAAAGAAAGAAAGAAAGAAAGAGAAAGAAAGACAGACATCTGAGTGAGCCATGGATGGACAGAAGACATGGCTAGCCTAATGAAGAGAAGGACCAGGGGAGACAGGAGAGCATCTTCCAATATTTGAGGGGCTGCCCCAGAGAGGAGGAAGGGGGTCAAGCTATTTTCCAAAGCACAAGAAAGAAAGAAAAAGAAAGAAAGAAAAGAAGGAAGGAAGGAAAGAAAGAAAGAAAGAATAAGAAGGAAGGAAGGAAGGAAGGAAGGAAGAAAGGAAAGGAAAGAAAGAAAGAAAGAAAGAAAGAAAGAATAAGAAGGAAGGAAGGAAGGAAGAAAAGAAAGAAAGAAAGAAAGAAAGAAAGAAAGAATAAGAAGGAAGGAAGGAAGAAAGGAAAGGAAAGAAAGAAAGAAAGAAAGAGAGAAAGAAAGAAAGAAAGAGAAAGAAAGACAGACATCTGAGTGAGCCATGGATGGACAGAAGACATGGCTGGTCTAGTGAAGAGAAGGACCAGGGGAGACAGGAGAGCATCTTCCAATATTTGAGGGGCTGCCCCAGAGAGGAGGAAGGGGGTCAAGCTATTTTCCAAAGCACAAGAAAGAAAGAAAAAGAAAGAAAGAAAAGAAGGAAGGAAGGAAAGAAAGAAAGAAAGAATAAGAAGGAAGGAAGGAAGGAAGGAAGAAAGGAAAGGAAAGAAAGAAAGAAAGAAAGAAAGAATAAGAAGGAAGGAAGGAAGGAAGAAAGGAAAGAAAGAAAGAAAGAAAGAAAGAAAGAAAGAAAGAAAGAAAGAAAGAAAGAAAGAATAAGAAGGAAGGAAGGAAGAAAGAAAGGAAAGGAAAGAAAGAAAGAAAGAAAGAGAGAGAGAAAGAAAGAAAGAAAGAGAAAGAAAGACAGATATCTGAGTGAGCCATGGATGGACAGAAGACATGGCTGGTCTAGTGAAGAGAAGGACCAGGGGAGACAGGAGAGCATCTTCCAATATTTGAGGGGCTGCCCCAGAGAGGAGGAAGGGGGTCAAGCTATTTTCAGGCCAGAGAAGGAAGAATGGATGGAAACTGACCAAGGAGAGATTCAACCTGGAAATAAGGAGGAATTTCCTGACAGTGAGAACAATCAACCCATGGAAGAGAAGTTGCCTTCGGAAGTTGTGAGAGCTTCATCCCTGGAAGCTTTCGAGAAGAGACTGGACCGCCATCGGTCAGAAATCATGTAGTATCTCCTGCTTGGTAGGCCCGTTTTTTTGCCCTCCCCAGGCGCCAGATGCTTTCTAGGAGCCTCTGGGGAGGGCAAAAACAGCCTTCCCTACCCCTTTCTGTTTGCCGACTTCTGGTGGGCCCAGAAGGCCCAAAAATCAGCTGGCCAACACACACATGCGTGCTGGAGCTGAGCTAGGGAATACTTGCGTGCCCGCCAATCTGGCTCGGCGACGTGCCACCTGTGGCACGCGTGCCATACGTTCGCCATCACGGGTGTAGGGTTTCCTGTTTGGGTGGAAGGGTGGACTAGATGACCTACAAGGTCCCTTCCAACTCTACTTATTTATTTATTGGTTCGATTTATATGCCGCCCTTTCTCCGGAGACTCAGGGCGGCTTACAATGCGTTAAGCAATAGCCTTCATATTTTTGTATATACCCGCTTAGTAGGTAGTAGTATATTTAGTAGGTATATAGTATATATAAGTAGGTATTTCGGCCCCCCCTAAGCAGTGTTCTTTTTTTTATACAAAGTCAGCTTATTGCCCCCCACAATCCGGGTCCTCATTTTACCTACCTCGGAAGGATGGAAGGCTGAGTCAACCTTGAGCCTGGTGAGATTCGAACTTGCAGTAATTGCAGGCAGCTGGTGTTACTTAACAGTGCTTTAGTCTGCTGCGCCACCAAGGCTCTCTTGGTTATAATGCCTTGGTAAGGCCACACCAGACTCTGGAAAAAGTGCAGAGAACAACAATAAAGATGCTAAAGGAAGGAGCTGGAAGCTAAGACGTACAATGAACCTGTTTGTAGGATTTGGGTAGGGCTAGTCTAGAAAGAAGGAGGACTATGATAGCAGTCTTCCAATATTTGAGGGGGCTGCCCCAAAGAAGAAGGGGGGGGTGTCTAACTATTCTCCCAAGCACCAGAAAGCAGGACAAGAAGCAATGGAAACTTAATCAAGGAGAAAACCAATTCAGAAAAAACAAAACAAAACGAGAGATTTTCTGATAATTAGAAGAATTAACCCGTGGAACTGCTTGCCACCAGAAGTTATGGGTGCTCCACCACTGAAGGTTTCTAAGAAGAAACCGGACAGCCATTTGTCTGAAACGGTACAGTAGAAGACCTCCAAGGTGAACCAGTGGTGAAATCCACATTTTTTTTTTTTACTACCGGTTCTGTGGGCGTGGTGCGGCTTGGTGGGCGTGGCTCGGTGGGCATGGCAGGGGAAGGATACTGCAAAATCTCCATTCCCACCCCACTCCTGGGGGAAGGATACTGCAAAATCCCCATTCCCACCCCACTCCTGGGGGAAGGATACTGCAAAATCTCCATTCCCACCCCACTCCTGGGGGAAGGATACTGCAAAATCCCCATTCCCACCCCACTCCTGGGGGAAGGATACTGCAAAATCTCCATTCCCACCCCACTCCTGGGGGAAGGATACTGCAAAATCCCCATTCCCACCCCACTCTGGGGCCAGGCAGAGGTGGTATTCGCCGGTTCTCCGAACTACTCAAAATTTCCGCTACCAGTTCTCCAAAACCGGCTGGATTTTCACCCCTGCTTCCAACTCCGATGTTCTAATCGTTTTACTCCGTTCTGGATTTCTTCTGAAACTTTAGCTTGCACCCTTTTCAGGCTGATATTTTTAAGCGTTCCTCTAGGTGGCTAGTCCTCATGATTCTCAGATAATAAAAACCTCTCTATTTTATTTTATTTTTTTCCCCTTCCTTTCTTTCCCAACCTCGCCGGCGAGAATTGAAGCAAACGTCGCCTTACTAATCCAATTGGCACTGCCCTCTTTAACCGGGGCGTGGCGGGAGGGGAGGAGATCGTAATGCCTTGGGAAAGGATGATGGGGTGTCTGTGCACCATTTAACCATTTGGTGCTTTTTTTAAAAAAAAGGCAGGGGTGAAAATTCGCTTCATTGTGAATTTAATAGCACAGGTCTCCTGCCTGAGAAGGGGGTTGGACTGGATGACCTCCAAGGTCCCTTCCAAATCTACTGTTACTGTATTCCTGGCCCCTTGGTTACCTCCCCCATCTCTCCCCACCCAACCCAGGCACCCCCATCTGACATATTTCTTTTCCCCCTCCCCAGACAATTCTGGTTTATTTTGACTTCCAGCCCTTTAGAAAATTAAGTCCTTTTATTTGACACGCAAAACGCACACACACAATATTTGGGGTTTTTTTTTTGTTTGTTCGTTTGTTTGTTGCTTCAACTTTCCACCCCACCAAGGAGACCACATCAGCGGTCAGAGTCAATGAAAACCCCCCACCCCACCCACACATACACACACAGGGGTGAAATCTAAAATTTTTCCCTACCGGTTCTGTTGGATATGGCTTGGTGGATGTGGCAGGGGAAGGATACTGCAAAATCTCCATTCCCATCCTCACTCCAGGGGAAGGATACTGCAAAATCTCCATTCCCATCCTCACTCCAGAGGAAGGATACTGCAAAATCTCCTTTCCCTCCTCACTCCAGGGAAGGATACTGCAAAATCTCCTTTCCCTCCTCACTCCAGGGGAAGGATACTGCAAAATCTCCATCCCCACCCCACTCCAGGGGAAGGATACTGCAAAATCCCCATTCCCTCCTCACTCCAGGGAAGGATACTGCAAAATCTCCATTTCCATCCTCACTCCAGAGGAAGGATACTGCAAAATCTCCATTCCTTCCTCACTCCAGGGAAGGATACTGCAAAATCTCCATTTCCATCCTCACTCCAGAGGAAGGATACTGCAAAATCTCCATCCCCACCCCACTCCAGGGGAAGGATACTGCAAAATCTCCTTTCCCTCCCCACTCCAGGGGAAGAATACTGCAAAATCTCCATTCCCATCCTACTCCAGGGGAAGGATACTGTAAAATCTCCATCCCCACTGCAAAATCTCCATTCCCACCCCACTCCAGGGGAAGGATACTGCAAAATTTCCATTCCCTCCTGGCTCCAGGAGAAAGGATACTGCAAAATCTCCATTCCCTCCTCACTCCAGGGGAAGGATACTGCAAAATCTCCTTTCCCTCCTCACTCCAGGGAAGGATACTGCAAAATCCCCATTCCCTCCTCACTCCAGGGGAAGGATACTGCAAAATCTCCATTCCCATCCTCAATCCAGAGGAAGGATACTGCAAAATCTCCTTTCCCTCCTCACTCCAGGGAAGGATACTGCAAAATCTCCATTCCCTCCTCACTCTAGGGGAAGAATACTGCAAAGTCTCCATTCCCACCCCACTCTGGGGCCAGCCAGAGGTGTTATTTGCCGGAACGACTCAAAATTTCTGCTACCGGTTCGCCAGAACCTGTCAGTACCTGCTGGATTTCACCCCTGCCCTCACAACAGACCCAGAGGGTTCCTTCCCCCTCCACCCACTCCCCCCACCCCCGTATCGCAAGATCCCCCCCCCCTTCACACACACACTTAGCCATCGGAAGACATCAAACAAAGTGTATTTAGGGGCTTGTATCCCACGAGAATTTTTTTTTTTTCCAAAAAAATAGTTTTTAACAAGTTCGGAGTGGGAGAAATCACCCTGAGCGGCGTGGGATCCATCCGTGGTGTGTTGACTCCAGATGCAAAAGAAGCTAGTGGGGGAAAGGGAGGGAATCCGGTTGCTTCCGAAGTCATGAGGACTAGAAACTTAAAACTCCCCTGCTTGGCAGAACAACCAGCGCTGGGGTGGAGAGGGGGGGGGTTCAGGGGGAAGAAAGACCCCTCCCCTGCCATGGCACACAAATCCAACTTCTTCTTCTTCTTTTTTTCCTTCTTCTTCTTTTGTTTTCCCCGCTGTCAGGACAGCCACTCCCCCCACTTTGGATTAAAGGCACCCCCCAGATTTCCAAGTCGCTTCCAAGTTGCGAGGGGAAGGGGCTTCTGCGGCCCCCACCCCAAAAAAGTCTTTTTACTCCAGCAATCAAGGTCTGAGTCGGTTTGGGGCTCATCCTGAGCCTGGGGGGGAAATATTGGGGGGGGGAAACAGCCTCGGGCACCCCTCCAAGCTGGGTCTCTGCTGCATCCTGGCAGGCTGGCATCCCAGATGTGGCAAAAGGGAGGGGGGCCCTCTGTGGCATTTGCCCCCGCGGGTGAATCTTTTTTTTTTTTTTTTGGTCCTTGTGCCCGCCTGGCACAATGCCATCCAACGTGCCCCCCCTCACTTCCCCGGTGCTGTGGTTCGTAGTTCAGACACTGGTCCGGCAAGTGGCCGGTTGGCAAGGCCGGGAGGAGGAAGAGGAGGATGGCGGGGCCGTTTTTTCCGACGTGTTAATCACCCACCGGTAACACTGGGTGACGCTCCTGCTTTTGGCCTGAGCTCCACAGCGGGTACAGTAAACGATGCCCAGAGCCAACATGATCACCAGAAAGATGGAAATGGGCACCAGTAATGCCACTAAGAGCCAACGGTCATCCTTCCTCTGCCTTTCCTCCCCAGAAGCCGGGCTGGGGGTGGCAGAAGTAGGGAGGGGGGCCCTGACTCCTCCAACGACGGGGTCCACCTTCTCCTCTGTGGGATCCCCGGAGGGTGACGGAGGTGTCGTTACAGGGTCCCCCAAGGTGGGAGGAAGGGTCCCCGTGACATCCAGAGGCAGGGACCCAAAAACGGACGTCGGAAGAGGAGGAGGAGGATCGGAAGCCGAGGGGTTGGGATGGAGGACCTCGGGGTGCCCCGTCGAGGAGGAAAAACCGTGCTCCAAAGGAGAAACGCGCGAGTCCCAAGCGATGTCAAACTCGGGAGCCTCCGTGGCTGGCACCGGAGGGGGGAAAACCAACCGGTCGGGCACCGACAAGAAAGAAGCGGCGGAATCCGACGAGGAGCCGGCCTCCCCGTCGCGGAAAAGCGAGAAGCGAACCGGAGGGATGCTGAGATCCTCGGCTTCCCTGGTGGTGAAGCGCACGGGGAAAGGATCCGGCCAGACCTCAGGCGGAGTGGCATCGGGGCCTTCCAACCCATCGACAGGGCTGCAGCTGATGCCGTCGGCTTCCAGGTCGAAACCTTCGGTGCAGTAACACTCAAAGCCACCCACGTAGTTCACGCACATCTGTTGGCACACGCCGGGGATCTGGCACTCGTCGGTATCCACGCACTGCCCGGGCTCGTCTTCGGCGGGGCTGAAACCCAAGTGGCAACGGCAAAGGTAGGAACCCTCGGTGTTCTCGCACTGATGCTCGCACGGAGCATCCAGGCACTCGTCTAAGTCCTCGCACTGGTGCCCGTCGGATGCCAGCTCGTACCCGGCTGGGCACCGGCAGCGGTAGCCGTCGGTGCTGTCTTCCTCCGCCACGCAGTCGAACTGGCACGGCCGGCGTCGACAGGGGTCGTTGGCGGCACAGGAGTGGCCGTCGGGGAGCAGGAGATACCCCGCGTGGCACTCGCAGGCATAGCCGGAGCCCTCGTCCAGGCACAGCTGCTGGCACCCGCCGTTGTCGCCCTCGCACCAGCTGCCCGCCGAAGACGCCGATGACGCCGAAGACGCCGAGCCCCCCGACGGCTCCCGACACAGCGGAGGGCCCTTGGACCAGCCCACGTGCCCGTCCTCCTTTTGCAGGCACAGCAGAGACAGCGAAGGCCCACCGGGGCAGCCCACAGAGGCCATGGTCCCGAAGGGCACGAAACGCGGAGGAGCCCCGACGGCAGAGGACGCCAGCTGCCCGAAAGGCGCGGTGTAGCTGATGCTGGCCCCTTCGCCTTCCTCTTCCAAGCCGGCGCACATCCCACGGAAGGCAAAACGGCACAGGTAGCCATCCACGGGACCCATGCAGGATCCTTCCAGCCACTGGAAATCCCGGTCGTCCAAACCCACGCAGCGAGGAGCCGCGCAACCGGCTCCCCCGACGGCTGCGCTGGCCCTGGCCCAGTTGCTGTAAGCCGTCTCTTGCTCGCCGGTCACCCAGCTGAAACCGCGCAAGGGCCTCTGCGGGAAACACTGTCGAGGTTGGCGCTGCAGCCCGATCCAGAACAGACGGGGCGGACCAGGTTGGCGGCTCCCGGCTAGCAACTGGCTAACCTGAGCCGCCTCTTCGGCTCGTTTCAAGGTCGCCAGGTTGCCTCCTAGCTCCCGGCAAGCCCGCCAGGCTTCTAAAAAGCTGCGCGGATGGGTGTAGAGCGTGTAGCAGCCTTCTGGATCGCAACTGGCTTCAGGATCCGGCCGGGCAGGCAGTGGCAGCTGGAGGAGCAAGAGCCCCACCAAGCCGAGAGGCAGCCGAGGGACCAGCATGGTTGTGTTGCTGCTGCGGTGGGCTTTCGGCTCTCTGAGAGACCCTCCAACCTCTCAATTCCCGGCCTTCTTTCCCCTCCCCGTCTGGGAGGAAGGAGGCGCTGGGCTTCTCCGATCCCCGCCTTCGAACCTTCTAAGGCGCGGATTTGAACTCCTGCCACCCAGGGAGGGAAGGGAGGGAGGGGAAAAGGGAAAGGCAAAGCAGGCAGGCGGAGAGGGTCTGGGGTTGTCGGGGGGGGGGGCGGAAATGAGTGGGTGGGCAGTGGAAGCATCTGCCTTGTGCCTTTTCTGGTCTAACCGCTAGGCCGCACTTTCGCTGGGAGCCTCCTCTGATTTCAAACCCTGCCACGGGATGCCAGGAGGAGAGCTAGTCAGTTTTGAACAAGAGTTGGAAGGGAGCTTAGAGGTCATCCAGCCCAACCCCCTGGTCACACAGGAGAGCTGTAACTAGGGATTCGAAACAGTTGAACTTTCTGATCGACAAGCTCGGTGTCTTAGCCACTGAGCCACCTAGCTTTATGAGATTAAAAGGGGAGGGGGGGCAAGGGGAGGTTCCAGGCTGGGCTGAGCTTCCGAAACTGATGTTGAGGGGCTGCCCCAAAGATGAGGGATGGGGTGGGGGGGTTTCAACTTATTTTCCAAAGCCCCAGAAGGCAGGACAAGAAGAAGCAACGGATGGAAACTAATCAAGGAGAGAAGCAACCTGGAATTAAGGAGAAATTTCCTGACAGGGAGAACAATTCACCGGTGGAACAGCTTGCCACCAGAAGTTGTGGGTATTCAATCATGGAGGCTTTTAAGAAGAGATCGGACAGCCATTTGTCTGGAATGTTATAGGGTTTCCTGCCTGAGCAGGGGGTTGGACTAGAAGACCTCCAAGGCCCCTTCCAACTCCGTTATTCTGTGTTCGGCATGGAGTTTACTGTCCACCCTCTTCAAAGCATGCTTGGCTGGGGAATTCTGGGAGTTGAAGTCCTCCCACTTTAAAGGATGCTGGCTGGGGAATTCTGGGAGTTGAAGTCCATCCACTTTAAAGCATGCTGGCTGGGGAATTCTGGGAGTTGAAGTCCATGTATCTTAAAGCATGCTGGCTGGGGAATTCTGGGAGTTGAAGTCCATCCACTTTAAAGCATGCTGGCTGGGGAATTCTGGGAGTTGAAGTCCATGTATCTTAAAGCACGCTGGCTGGGGAATTCTGGGAGTTGAAGTCCATGTATCTTAAAGCATGCTGGCTGGGGAATTCTGGGAGTTGAAGTCCATGTATCTTAAAGCACGCTGGCTGGGGAATTCTGGGAGTTGAAGTCCATGTATCTTAAAGCACGCTGGCTGGGGAATTCTGGGAGTTGAAGTCCTCCCACTTTAAAGGATGCTGGCTGGGGAATTCTGGGAGTTGAAGTCCATCCACTTTAAAGCATGCTGGCTGGGGAATTCTGGGAGTTGAAGTCCATGTATCTTAAAGCATGCTGGCTGGGGAATTCTGGGAGTTGAAGTCCATCCACTTTAAAGCATGCTGGCTGGGGAATTCTGGGAGTTGAAGTCCATGTATCTTAAAGCACGCTGGCTGGGGAATTCTGGGAGTTGAAGTCCATGTATCTTAAAGCATGCTGGCTGGGGAATTCTGGGAGTTGAAGTCCATGTATCTTAAAGCACGCTGGCTGGGGAATTCTGGGAGTTGAAGTCCATGTATCTTAAAGCACGCTGGCTGGGGAATTCTGGGAGTTGAAGTCCTCCCACTTTAAAGGATGCTGGCTGGGGAATTCTGGGAGTTGAAGTCCATGTATCTTAAAGCACGCTGGCTGGGGAATTCTGGGAGTTGAAGTCCATGTATCTTAAAGCATGCTGGCTGGGGAATTCTGGGAATTGGAATCCACCCATCTTAAAGCATGCTGGCTGGGGAATTCTGGGAGTTGAAGTCCATGTATCATAAAGCACGCTGGCTGGGGAATTCTGGGAGTTGAAGTCCATGTATCTTAAAGCATGCTGGCTGGGGAATTCTGGGAGTTGAAGTCCATGTATCTTAAAGCACGCTGGCTGGGGAATTCTGGGAGTTGAAGTCCTCCCACTTTAAAGCATGCTGGCTGGGGAATTCTGGGAATTGAAGTCCATCCACTTTAAAGCACGCTGGCTGGGGAATTCTGGGAGTTGAAGACCACTCATCTGAAAGTTGTCAAGTTTTGAGAAACACTAAAAGGGAATTCTTGCAAACCTGACTTGGCCCAAAGCCGTGGTTGCATGCCATCCCCGCCAGAATTCCTCTGCTACAAGCTACCAGCCTCTGCCAACGATTCCACTTCGTAAATTCAATCAGCTGGACCTGGTATCTGGCTCAGGGCCTTAATATCTCGCGTTCGTGCCATGTCTTAACATACCTGGGCATCAGGCTGATGGCTCACACAATAAACCAAAAACACCGGAGAAAGAAAAACCCAGGCGATCAAGTCTGAAAGAGTGACCCGATTCTTTTAACACACACATACACAAACACACAAACCTCACACATACAGACAGGCTGTGCTTTGCAGTTTGCTTTGGCACGCTCTGAAGCCAGCAACCCCATTTGGCTCCGTCCGTGCATCCATTCCAACCCCAATCCGCCCTAGGTAAAAGGAGGAAGCGTTTCTCGAACTCGGATTCGGAGACACGTATCCATGTATATTTTTTTTGGCTAGAGGGGAAATTGGTTTGGGTCACTGCCAAAAACAGACTAGATTTTGGCTTGGATTTAAACTGTAACGCACAGTCACCGAAGGTCTTGCAAGCAGGATGGGTGGCCCGGCCCATAGAGAGGGAGGAATTAAGCAACAAAACTTCTTCCATGCTAAAACACTAAAACATCTTAATTTCAGGATAATTAATCCAGGATTAAACTGGCCTGGGAAATCGTCTTTATTTCCTGGAGCAAAACTCGTCGGAATGTCGGCTGTATTTGATGGCCAAGTTTTCCTAAGCTTTTCTTCTCATGACACGATCATGCCTCCCCCCGTAACCCATCCTGCTAAATTGTTTTGTTTTAATGAGCCTTGGTGGCGCAGCAGACTAAAGTGCTGTTAAATAGCACCAGCTGCCTGCAATCACTGCAAGTTCGAATCTCACCAGGCTCAAGGTTGACTCAGCCTTCCATCCTTTCGAGGTAGGTAAAATGAGGACCCGGTTTGTGGGGGCAATAAGCTGACTTTGTATAAAAAAAAGAACGCCGCTTAGGGGGGGCCCGAAAGCCCTACTAAGCAGGTATGTACAAAAGTATGAAGGCTATTGCTTAACGCATTGTAAGCCGCCCTGAGTTTCCGGAGAAGGGCAGCATATAAATTGAACTAATAAATAAATAAATAAATAAATAATGACAGAGTGACGGGTGCCAAGCAGGATAAGGCAAGGTAGAGAAAAACATGGATGATGATTCTAAGAAATTGGAAGGGAATTTTCAAGCTTAAATGGAGATGAAGTAGAAAAAACAGAAACCAGGGGTGAAATCCAGCAGGTTCTAACAGATTCTGGCGAACCGGTAGCGGAAATTTTGAATTGTTCGGAGAACCCGCAAATACCACCTCCAACTGGCCCCAGAGTGGGGTGGGAATGGAGATTTTGCAATATCTTTCCCCCAGGAGTGGGGCGGGAATGGAGATTTTGTAATATCCTTCCCCTGGAGTGGGGCGAGAATGGAGATTTTGTAGTATCCTTCCCCTGCCACGCCCGCCATGCCCACCAAGCCACGCCCACAGAACTGGTAGTAAAAAAAATTGGATTTCATCACGGACAGAAATCCCTTTGCAGGAAAATGATTTTATATTTTTTTACATCCTTGTAAAGTTGAGTTTTTTTGCACAGCGTGACTTCTTGCTGTCCAGATGTAGCTCGGCTACTGAATTTAATCACAGTCTGTAAAATCAGTTGAATATGATAAAGTTGGAAGCGGAGTGCCCTCAATTGCAAAGCGGAAAAACCAAGATTGAAATGAACTCAACAGTGCTCGGTTAGGTTATTTTTTTTAAAAAAAGAGAAGGACTTGATAGCAGCCTTCCAATATTTGAGGGGCTGCCCCAAAGAAGAGGGGGGGGTTTCAACCTATTCTCCAAAGCACCTGAAGGCAGGACAAGAAGCAACGGAGGGAAACTAATCAAGGAGAGAAGCAACTAGAAATTTCCTGACAGCGAGAACAATTAACCAGTGGAACTACTTGCCACCAGAAGTTGTAGGTACTCCATCGCTGGATGCTTTTCAGAAGAGATGGGACAACCGTTTGTCTGAATTGGTATGAGGTCTCCTGCTTAAGCAGGGGAGGGGTGGACTAGAAGACCTCCAAGGTCCCTTCCAAGTAGCCCTAGGATAACAGAATAAGAGAATTGGAAGTTCAGCATATTGTGCAAACCCAGCCTGCTCGCTCTGTGACTTTGCACTTGGCCACACAATTCCTTAGTGCCTTTTGAGCATCCAAGAAATCAGAATAGAACTGATTGTTCTCACCGTCAGAAAATAACAGAAGAACAGAGTCAGAAGGGACCTTGGAGGTCTTCTAGTCCAACCCCCTGCTTAGGCAGGAAACCCTACACCACTTCAGACAAATGGTTATCCAACATCTTCTTAAAAACTTCTAGTGTTGGAACATTCACAACTTCTGGTGGCAAGTTGTTCCACCGGCTAATTGTTCTCACTGTCAGGAAATTATCTCCTTAGTTCTCGGTTGCTTCTCTCCTTGCTGAGTTCCCTAATCTTAAATTTTGTGTTTGAAGCATGGGTGCTCTCCATCACTGGAGGTTTTTTTTTTTAAAAGAAGAGTTCGGACAGCCATTTTGTCCAGAATGGTTTCCTGCTTGAGCAGGGGGTGGGGTTGGACTAGAAGACCTTTAAGGTCCCTTCCGACTCGGTTTACACCGTTCGTTTAAACTGTAGTGCCCGCTAGCCGAAACCAACCCCTCGTTTTTTCTGGGAGGTTGCCTCCTCCAGCCTGCTATCTGAACTTTGTATGATCCGTCTGGAAGACGGGCAGAGGGTGGGGAAATTTAGAGGGGGCAGATTTTGGGGAAGGGGGCTTGTCGACCCCATGGAGGAAATAAATGGAATTCCTTCGGCTGTGGGAAGACCTGCTGCTCCCTGCCCGTCTGGGGGCCATTTCAAATGTGCTGTTTCAGAAAGCAACATAGGAGCTGGGTTCGAACCCATTCGTGGAAAAAACTCGGCGTTGCCAGTTTCGCAAAGGCTTCGTTCGATCTCCACCCAGCCATTTTTTTTTTCTTTGTTCGAGTGGCGTTGTGTATATTTTACACGCCCCCAGAGAGCCAACCCGTTTTTTTGCTGCTCCCCTCCAGCTGGGCCTAGTTTATTCCTATTTATTTCTTTGTCAAACTTCGCAAAGCTGTCCAAGTTTTAGAGCAGGGACACTGGGCTTTGTACCCTCTTTTCAAACAATAAAACAGCTCCAGAGGCTGGATGGCTTTGAGAGAACAATAAATATGTACTCTCGACACCCTCCTATTTGTTTCCCAAAGGAGCGCGCTCGCCTCCCCCCACCACCATCTTGGGGTCTGGGGGGGGGGAAGAGCCAGGACTCCAAAGGACCAGACTTCTGGAATAGCTGCCCCCCCCCACACACTTCCTCTGAGGTTTGAGCAGGATAGGGCCCGTTCAAATCTTAGGGAGTGGGGCAGATGTTGGCATAGCAATAGGGCACAGCTCTTGGATTCAGCCAATGGGACCTGAAACATGCCAAATCTTTCTTTCTTTCCTTCCTTCCTTTCTTCTTTCCTTTTTTCTTTTCTTTTTTTTCTTTCTTTCTCTCCTTCTTTCCTTCCTTCCTTCCTTCTTTTTTTTTCTTTTTTTTCTTTCTTTCTCTCCCTTTCTTTCCTTTCTTCCTTCCTGCTTCCTCTTCCTTCCTT
This sequence comes from Arizona elegans, assembly GCA_022577455.1. Classification (NCBI taxonomy): domain Eukaryota; kingdom Metazoa; phylum Chordata; class Lepidosauria; order Squamata; family Colubridae; genus Arizona; species Arizona elegans. The sequence continues at coordinate 948,329 of JAKOOJ010000027.1, read as the reverse complement.
CCTGCTTTCTCTTCCTCTTCCTTCCTTCCTTCTTTCTTTTCTTTTCCTTTTCTTTCTTTTCTTTTCTTTCTTTCTCTCCCTTTCTTTCCTTTCTTCCTTCCTTCTCCTTCCTCTTTCTTTTCTGCCTCTTCTTTTCTCTTCTCTTTCCTTTCTTTCTTTCGTTCTCCTTCCTCTTTTTCCCTCCTTTCTTCCTGCTTCCTCTTCCTCCTCCTTCCTTCCTTTTCCTTTCTCTTTTTTCTTTCTCTTCTCTTTTCTCTTTTCTTTCTTTCTTTCTTTCTTTCTCCTTCCTCCTTTTCCTTCCCTCCTTCCTGCTTCCTCTTCCTCCTCCTTCCTTCCTTTTCCTTTCTCTTTTTCCTTTCTCTTCTTTTCTTTCTTTCTTTCTTTCTTTCTTTCTTTCTCCTTCCTCCTTTTCCTTCCCTCCTTCCTGCTTCCTCTTCCTCCTCCTTCCTTCCTTTTCCTTTCTCTTTTTCCTTTCTCTTCTTTTCTTTCTTTCTTTCTTTCTTTCTCCTTCCTCCTTTTCCTTCCTTCCTTCCTGCTTCCTCTTCCTCCTTCCTTCCTTTCTCTTTCTTTCTTTCTTTCTTTTTCTTTCTTTCTTTCTTTCTTTCTCTTTCTTTCTTTCTCCTTCCTCCCTTTTCCTTTTCCTTTCCTCCTTCCTGTTCATTCATTCATTCATTCGTTCATTCATTTATATCCCACCTTTATTATTTTGACAAATAACTCCAGGTAGGCGAACATATCCTATTTTCCCCACAACAACAACCCTGTGAAGTGGACTTGGCTAGAACTCACCATCTCCTGGTGATTGGCCCAAAGTCACCCAGCCGGCTTTCATACCTAAGGCAGGATTTGAACTCACCGTCTCCTGCTCACCCCCTCCCCACCTCCTCTCCTTCCAAACCAGACAGATTTAATCAGCCTGCTGTTTCGTTCATTGCTACATCTGGAGCGTGTTTTGACAGCCTGCCATTTTTAGGCTGCGCCTATCTTAAAACTAAACAAGCCGCTGGCTGTGAAATCAGCAAAGTGAGAATAAATTCTTTTGCAGGAGTTAAAAAACAGAATGAAAGTTTAAGGGACTTTAAAATGCGCTTTCAGTCATGTTTTGGGGGGCTCGGTTGGAAGAATCTCCCTGCGTTGCTGTGAGTTTCGGCTTGGTTTCTTGAGTGACGCATCCGACACTCCTAGAATTGACTGAGAAGTAGTTATGCAGGGGGGGCCCTCCAGATGCTTTGGACCACAAAGCCCATAAGCCTCTAATGACGGATGGGATTTGGACATCAAAAACATTGCCAAACGGTTGCAGTTGGAGAAGTCCAAGGAAGATACGAATTGGTTTCGTTTTCTTCCCATCTTCCCATGCGGCTCTTTGGGCCCTCTGCTGTGGCTCCCTGTTGGGTGATCCCACCACTGGCTGGCCCTGCCCCTCGCCCTCCCCTCCCAGTCACTCCTCGCCTGGCCTGAGAAAGTAAGGGCGATGGCAGGGAATGGAGAAGCGGCCAGGGCAAAGACAGAGAGATACAGAGAGAGGGGGAGAGAGGGAGACATAGATATAGAGAGAGGGGGAGAGGGAGACAGAGAGATACAGAGAGAGGGAGACATCGATACAGAGAGAGGGGGAGAGAGGGAGACAGAGAGAGATACAGAGAGAGAGGGGAGAGAGGGAGACATAGATACGGAGAGAGGGAGACATAGACAGCTACAGAGAGAGTGGGAGAGAGGGAGATATAGATACAGAGAGGGGGAGAGAGGGAGACATAGAGAGATACACAGAGGAGGAGAGAAGGAGACATAGATATAGAGAGAGGGGGAGAGAGGGAGACATAGAGAGATACAGAGAGAGTGGGAGAGAGGGAGACATAGATACAGAGAGGGGGAGAGAGGAAGACAAAGAGAGATACACAGAGGAGGAGAGAAGGAGACATAGATATAGAGAGAGGGGGAGAGAGGGAGACATAGAGAGGTAGAGAGAGCGGGAGAGAGGGAGACATAGATACGGTAAGAGGGAGACATAGAGAGATACACAGAGAGGGGGAGAGAGGAGACATAGATACAGAAAGAGGGGGAGAGAGGGAGACATAGATAGAGAGAGCGGGGAGAGAGGGAGAGAGAGAGATGTCAAAAGGATTTTGTGGTTCCCGGTGTTTTTTACCAACTGGTTCTCTGTCCTAATGACCGGGCTGGGTAGGCGTGGCTAGGGGGTGGTGGTCATGTGACTGGTGGAAGTGAGTGACATCGAGTTGGCCACGCCCACCCAGGTTTTGTGGCTCCCGGTGTTTTCTTTTCTGTGGGAAATGAGTCCCAATGGCTCTTTGAATATTTAAGGTTGCGGAGTGCAGACCCCTGGTTTTGGGGGAAAGGCACCAAAATCGCAGCCCATTAATTTCATCCGGGGGAAGGTCTGTGTGTGTGTGTGTGTGTGTGTGTGTCTGTGTGTGTCTGTGTGTGTGTGTGTGTGTTTTCTTCTCCATTTCTGGGGTCTGATCTCATAATATCATCCTAATAAGGCAGCCTCCTGTACCTTTGGGACAGGGCGGGATGGAGAAGGGAAGAAACAGTTTGTCCTTTCAGATTTGTGGCTTCAAGTCGGGGCAAAGATCCGGCAAAAGCTTCACCTCGGTGTATGTAGCGTGTGCGGGAACATCCATGAATAAGCAGAAAAGCATCGTACAAGTCCCTTAGCGGCCAGCCAAACCGATGAGGTTATATCAATTTTTTTTAAATTTTTTTTTTTTTAAAGTCCTGGAACGGGAGAAACGCATAAAGTTTGTCTCTATTTTTTTCGTCCTCTTGGAGCTTCGGATTTCACAGAACGCCGGACGGAGGAGGCTGTGACCTTCCTGACCCCTTTCCCCACCCCCCACACCCACCCACCCGGCTGTTTTCCAGCATCCCGAAATCAGGTTTAAAGTTTCACAAAGTTGGGAGTTTGCCCATCTGCCCAGGATGGAGAGAATAGAATCGAATAGAATTCTTTTATTGACCAAGTGTGGCTGGACTCACAAGGAATTTGTCTTTGGTGCATACACTCTCGGTATACATAAAAGATGCATTCGTCAAGAATCATAAAGTACAACACTTAATGATAGTCATAGGGAACAAATAAGCAATCAATCAGGAAACAGTCAATATAAATCTGGAGTGAGGTGGGAATGGAGATTTTGCAGTATTTTTCCCCTGGAGTGAGGTGGGAATGGAGATTTTGCAGTATCCTTCCCCTGCCACGCCCACCAAGCCACACCACGCCCACCAAGCCACGCCCACAGAACCAGTAGTAAAAAAAAAAAGGTTGGATTTCACCACTGATCTAGCTTCCCCGTTGACTTGGCTCGTTGCAAAAACCGTCATAAATATGAACCAGTGGCCAAGCCTCTGAATTTCGATCACGTTTGACCGTGGGGATGGCTGTAACCTTGCGTGGTCACTAAAGGGACCGTTGTAAATCGAGGACCACCTGGGGAGACTGTGGAAAGAGTGCAGAGGAGAGCAACTAGGATGATTAAGGGGGCTGGAGACTAAAACATACAAAGAACGATTGCAGGAATTGGATATGTCTAGTTTAATGAAAAGAAGGATGAGGGGAGACATGATAGCAGTCTTAAAAAATTTGAGGGGCTGCCCCCCAAAAAAGAGGGGGTCCACCTATTCTCCAAAGCCCCTGAAGGTAGGAGAAGAAGCAACGGATGGAAACTAATCAAGGAGAGAAGCAACTTAGAACTAAGGAGAAACTTCCTGACAGTTAGAACAATTAACCAGTGGAACAACTTGCCACCAGAAGTTGTGAATGTTCCAACACTGGAAGTTTTTAAGAAGAGGTTGGATAACCGTTTGACTGAAGTGGTATATAGGGTTTCCTGCCTAAGCAGGGGGTTGGACTAGAAGACCTCCAAGGTCCCTCCCAACTCTGTTATTCTCTGTTATTCTGAGTCCTTCGGGAGAAGGGCAGTATAAAAATTTAATAATAATAATAATAATAATAATAATAATAATAATAATAATAATTCTATTAACTTTGCAGGCAGCAGATTTTCCACCCCAGGTTTGCAATCCGGCTCGGTTCCCACAACACAACGATCCACACAATTTATTTTAGCGACTTCACCCAATTTCCCACAATTTGCTAACACTGAGCTTGGGCTGCAAATCTCTTGAGTTAGCTGAGTGACTGGATTGTGGACTTATGCTGATCAAAGGGCTGGATTGGATGAGCTCAAAGGACCCTCCTCCCTCCCTCCCAATTCTTGGTAGAAATAGTTTGGTGCAGTGGTTAACGCACCAGCTAGAAAGTGGGAGACGGTGAGTTCTAGTCCCCAGTTTAGGCATGAAAGCAGGCTAGGTGACTTTGGGCCAATCACCAGGAGATGGTGAGTTCTAGTCCCACCTTAGGCATGAAAGCCGACTGGGTGACTTTGGGCCAATCACCAGGAGACGGTGAGTTCTAGTCCCACCTTATGCAAGAGAATTAGCTGGTGACTCTGGGCCAATCACCAGGAGACTGGGAGTTCTAGTCCCACCATAAACATGAAAGCCGGGTGGGTAATTTTGAGCCAATCACCAGGCGACGGTGACTTCTAGTCCCACCTTATGCACGAGAACTAGCTGGGTGACTCTGGGCCAATCACCAGGAGACTGGGAATTCTAATCCCACCATAGACATTAAAGCCGGCTGGGTGAATTTGGGCCAATCACCAGGAGACTGGGAGTTCTAGTCCCACCATAGACATGAAAGCCAGCTAGGTGACTTTGGGCCAATCATCAGGAGACTGGGAGTTCTAGTCCCACCATAGACATGACAGCCGTCTGGGTGACTTTGGGCCAATCACCAGGAGACTGGGAGTTCTAGACATGAAAGCCAGCGAGGTGACTTTGGGCCGATCACCAGGAGATGGTGAGTTCTAGTCCCACCTTATGCAAGAGAACTAGCTGGGTGACTCTGGGCCAATCACCAGGAGACTGGGAATTCTAGTCCCACCATAGACATGAAAGCAGCTAGGTGACTTTGGGCCAATCACCAGGCGACGGTGAGTTCTAGTCCTGCCTTAGACAAGAAAGCCAACTCATTTCCTTTGGGACAGTTCCTCCCTTCTCATCCATACACACCTCACAGGACTGTTGCTTTGGGCGGGAAAAACAAGAGAAGCGTATTGGATAAGTTCGCTACCTTGAATGATTTGTAAAAAAAATAATAAAGGTGGGATACAAATAAATAAATAAATAAATTCTCAGCCCGGCCTTGGAGAGCAGGGGAAAAAAAAAAAAAAGACCCTGTAAAATGACTAGGGCACCGTCTGGATTCCGAGATGCGCTGGGAAAAGGCCTCGCGCATCCGTGCAAGCTAGGACAGCGAGGTTTGCACGCATGTACGGTAGTTAATGCTGAATTTTTCACCTCTCCGTTTTTATTTTTATTTTACTTTTTTTTTTTTTTGCAAATTCCGGGGGGAAGTGAGACTTTTACACACTGTTCCAGTGGAAAGTGGAAGCCGATTCTCCCTCTTAGAAAAATAAACACGCTTTAAGTCCTTTGGGATTGTCAGGGTTGAGAAGTTGCACGCTTAAACATATGGATGTTTCCCAGTTCCACCCTTGGAAAAAAAAAAAAGCATCGAATGAGCCTGCTTGAAATTCCCAGAGGGGTTTTGAGAAACGCCCCCAATTTCTTCCCAAAACTCCCATTTTTTCCCCCCCAGTCATTCAAGAGTTATTGCTGGAAATGACAGCAATGGATTTCTTTATTTTTAAAAGGGAGAGTTTAACGCGCCCTCTGGTGGCCCAAGACGCAAATGGCACCTCACCTTATTTTTGACCTATTTTATTTTGGGGTATCTTTGTGTTTTGTTTTGTTTTGTTTTTTTTGGTATTTTTAAGTTAGGGGGCTTAAAAATAGGACAGGAAATCAAGGGAAAGCATTGGGAGGCTTTCTTAATTTTTTTCTTAGTTATTATTTTTTTTAAAGATTTTTTTTTTTTAATATGAAATATGAAACGAGTAAATTGACATTTGAAATTAGAGAACAGGAAGATAAAACAATACTATTTGATGTGGGATTTTGTTTTACCAATGGCTAGATAATAAAGCATGGAGGTGAAGTATGAAATATGAAATTAAAGTAATGATAATAATAATAATAATAATAATAATAATAATAATAATAATAATAATAATAATAATAATAATAATAATAATTTTATTTCTATACCGCCCTTCTCCCGAAGGACTTAGGGCGGTGTACAGCCAATTTAAAAACACAAGACAAAACAATGATTAAAAATTAAAATAATTAAATAGATTTGGCCCGGTTTAAAATCCCGAAATATATGAAGTGTTTTCTTATGGGAGTTAAGCCTTTGTTAAATAATTGCTAAACGAGAATAATAATACAAAGGGATATATAAAACGGTTAAATAAGAGAAATTAAATAATCAGTCATTTTGGATATGGGATTATGCACAAAAGAATTTTAACCGATCGACACACTTTCTGTGATTGTATTGAATGATGGTGGTTTTATGTTTTTTTGTTCTGTTTTTAAATTTTTTTCTTAATTATTGATTCGTTCACGTGACTCCGGGACCCAGCAACGGTCATAAATACGAGTCAGTTGCCAAGCTTCTTAATTTTGATCACATGACTGTAGGGAATGCTGCAACGGTCGTAAGTGTGAAGAAAATGGTCCTAAGTCACTTTATTTTGTGGCCAAGAGATACCCAGAGGGATCTGGTTGGAGGCAAAAGGCAGAAGCAAAAGGAAAGCTTTTGCTGTTTCGTTTTGTTTTGTTTTAACCCCGGTAATAGAACTTCCATCTGCAGGAGAAGTCTATCTGTAAATGCAATCGCAAGGCGCACGAAGGCACCAAGGAGAAGGCCATCACATGACGCATGCAAAACTCCTGAGGATAATTAAACGGCAGCAATGCGATATAGAAAAATTCGAATTTTTTTGCTCCTATTCTGTAGCCCTCACAGAGGTAATGGATGCCAAATGTTTTGACCCCCACAAATGATGTTTCTTTCCCTTCCGGATTAAGTCAAATGTAACTCATGTGGGCCGGCGTTACGCTTTGTGCTAAGCTCCGAGTTTTAATCACGGATCGCTGAAGCATCGTCGCGGGTTCTACTACCCCCTGTTAAGCCATCAATCTTGGCTTATGAGCGGCAAAGGATGGATTCGCACCACACAATGCCGCCGGTATAACACAAGCTGCAATCCAGAGCAAGGGGTTAGACTAGAAGACCTCCAAGGTCCCTTCCGACTCTGTGATTCTGCGTGAAATGGAACAGGGATTAAATCAAGTTAAGAGCAGCCAGGATGAGGAGGAGACTGGTGACTAAAACATGAAGAACGGTTGCAGGAACTGGGCCTGGCTGGTCTAGTGAAGAGGAGGACCAGGGGAGACAGGATAGCAGTCTTCCAACATTTGAGGGGCTGCCCCAGAGAGGAGGAAGGGGGTCAAGCTATTCTCCAAAGCACCCGAAGGCCAGAGAAGGAAGAATGGATGGAAACTGACCAAGGAGAGATTCAACCTGGAAATAAGGAGGAATTTTCTGACAGTGAGAACGATCAACCCATGGAACAGAAGTTGCCTTGAAAAGTTGTGGGAGCTTCATCCCTGGAAGCTTTGAAGAAGAGACCGGATTGCCATCGGTCAGAAATGGTGTAGGGTCTCCTGGTTAGGCGGAAGGTTGGACTAGATGACCTCCAAGGTCCCTTCTGTTAATCTAATCTGATACACGCAGACAATAAATTAATAATAATCAGTAAGCATGAAAGTAGTAAGGCAGATGTTGCGGTTTGAGCTTTGACATCCTCAAACAACATCTGTCCAGCCCAGATGGTTGAGAAGGACTCGATAGGTAGCCAAAATTGCCAAATCTCATTTAAACATCTGGCTGACTTGGCAACCGATCATCGGCATAGTAAGTACAGATATTCCTTAATTTAAAAATCATGTGTTTAAGCCACTGTTCGAATTTATAGGGCCACTGGAGAGAAAAAAAAAAAAAGATTTACGACCAGTCCTCGCACTTGTGATCATTGCAGACTCAAATTTGGGTGTTTGGCAAACCGACAAGAACAGGCAGTCCTCGATTTACGGCCACAAGTGAGCCCGACATCTCTGTTGTTCAGTGAGACATTTGTTAAGGGAGCTTTGTCCTGTTTCTTGCCACAGTGGAATCCGGCTTCCCCACTGGTTGCAAAAGGGGAACACATATTTTGTGTACCTGGAAAGCAGTGATGAAATCCAGATTTTTTTACTACTGGTTCTGTGGGTGTGGCTGGGTGGGCGTGACTTGGTAAGCATGGCAGGGGAAGGATACTGCAAAATCTCCATTCCCTCCCCACTCCAGGGGAAGGATGCTGCAAAATCCCCATTCCCTCCCCACTCCAGGGGAAGGATACTGCAAAATCCCCATTCCCTCTCCACTCCAGGGCAAGGACACTGCAAAATCCTCATTCCCTCCCCACTTCAGGGAAAGGATACTGCAAAATCCCCATTCCCTCCCCACTCCAGGGGAAGGATACTGCAAAATCCCCATTCCCTCCCCACTCCAAGGGAAGGATACTCCAAAATCCCCATTCCCTCTCACTCCAGGGGAAAGATACTGCAAAATCCCCATTCCCTCTCCACTCCAGGGCAAGGACACTGCAAAATCCTCATTCCCTGTCCACTCCAGGGAAAGGATACTGCAAAATCCCCATTCCCTCCCCACTCCAGAGGAAGGATACTGCAAAATCCCCATTCCCTCTCCACTCCAGGGGAAGGATACTGCAAAGTCCCCATTCCCTCCCCACTCCAGGGGAGGATACTGCAAAATCTCCATTCCCACCCCACTCTGGGGCCAGCCAGAGGTGGCATTTGCCGGTTCTCCGAACTACTCAAAATTTCCGCTACTGGTTCTCCAGAAACTGTCAGAACCTGATGAATTTCACCCTTGCCGGAAAGTGGATTAACAGAACAACCAGTTTTGAGAATAGTAACTCCACAGGAAGACAGACAGACAGACAGAGTGTCATTGTACAGTAGTGGCCAAAATTGTGGAAACCTTTTGGGAAAAATGTATTTTTGAGGTTTGATGGCTAATAAAACCACTTTTTTTTTTTTTGTGGAGTTTCAAGATAATCTTATTCCACTGCTGGAATGGCCTGGGAATAGCCCAGACCTTCACCCAATTGAAAATCGATGGAGCCGACTCAAGAAACTGGTTAGTCAAAAGCGACCCAGCAATAAAACTCAGTTAATAGAAGCCAGCATTCAATCTTGGTTTCACATGATTAACAGCTGCAGAACTCAAAGACTTGGTTCACTCCATGGGAAGACGTTGTAAGGCCGTCATTCATGCTAAAAGGTTACCCAACAAAGTATTAACTGACATGGCGATCATTTTTGTATATCTGTTGTTTTTTTTTTATGGTGATCATTTTTGTCTATCTCGTTTTTTTCTACGTGTTTCCCTTTTCTTCTTTATACCGTAACTGCTCTTCTAATAGCAAATCCTTCCTAAAAGTTATTGCATTACATTCTGGATTAAATTATCTTTCCATCGATATATCATTTAATTTATTTATTTAGCGTATGGTTGGTCACACACAGTATTAAAACACTTCATTTTTACAGGTTAAAAACAATTAAAACCATAAAAAAGCAGTAAGAAAACCTAAAAGGAAAACAAAAATAACATTTCAAAGTTTAATGTCGAGTTTAATGGTACTACTCCAAGAAAAAGTGGGGTTATTAGCTAGTTTTAGGAAATACACTTTTCCCAAAAGGTTGCCACAATTCTGACCACGACTATATGTGTATAAGAAATACAAGAATCATCAAAGCAACATCTGTGTGGGTGGGTGGGTGAGTTTTTATCCTGAAATTTATGGTTTCGAATGGCAATAAATAATGATAACCTTTGTAGGAACTGATCCTTATCTAAGCTATTTGACCTGTAAGGAAATGAGCTCATCCCACAAGAAATACGATTCCGCCTTGTTCTCCTTGGTCAGTTCATCACGGGGACAACTAAGCTATTCCCTTTTAACTGCCGTTATTAAATCATTATACAGATAGTCCTCGACTTATGACTACAGCCGGGACCAGAATTTCCTAAGCAAGCCAATCGTTCAGTAAGTCGCACCCCATTTGCTACTTTTTTTGCCAGGTTTTAATTGCCAAAGTCTGTTAAGTGAGTCGCACGGTCGTTAAGCAAATTCAGCTTCCCCCATTGGCGGAAGCTGGCTGGGAAGGTTGCAAATAGCAATCACGTTACCCTCCCGGACGTTGCCACCATCGTAAATAGAGGTAGTCCTTGACTTACAACAGATCATTTCGTGACCATTCAAAGATACAGCGGCACTGAAAGAAAAGGAATTGATGACCGTTTTTCACACTTACGACCGCGGCAGCATCCCCATGGTCACATGATCAAAATTCCATCCATCTTAAAGCATGCTGGCTGGGGAATTCTGGGAGTTGAAGCCCATACCTGTTTCTCACTCATGGCAAGTCTAACATGGATGGGCTTCCACTCCCAGAATCCCCCAGCCAGCATGCTTTAAGATGGATGGACTTCGGCTCCCAGAATCCCCCAGCCAGCTTGGTTTAAGATGGCTGGACTTCTACTCCCAGAATCCCCCAGCCGGCATGCTTTAAGATGGCTGGACTTCTACTCCCAGAATCCCCCAGCCAGCTTGGTTTAAGATGACTGGACTTCGACTCCCAGAATCCCCCAGCCAGCTTGGTTTAAGATGACTGGACTTCGACTCCCAGAATCCCCCAGCCAGCATGCTTTAAGATGGCTGGACTTCTACTCCCAGAATCCCCCAGCCAGCTTGGTTTAAGATGGCTGGACTTCTACTCCCAGAATCCCCCAGCCGGCATGCTTTAAGATGGCTGGACTTCTACTCCCAGAATCCCCCAGCCAGCTTGGTTTAAGATGACTGGACTTCGACTCCCAGAATCCCCCAGCCAGCTTGGTTTAAGATGACTGGACTTCGACTCCCAGAATCCCCCAGCCAGTATGCTTGAAGATGGCTGGACTTCTACTCCCAGAATCCCCCAGCCAGCTTGGTTTAAGATGACTGGACTTCGACTCCCAGAATCCCCCAGCCAGCATGCTTGAAGATGGCTGGACTTCCACTCCCAGAATCCCCCAGCCAGCTTGGTTTAAGATGACTGGACTTCGACTCCCAGAATCCCCCAGCCAGCATGCTTGAAGATGGCTGGACTTCTACTCCCAGAATCCCCCAGCCAGCTTGGTTTAAGATGACTGGATTTCGACTCCCAGAATCCCCCAGCCAGCTTGCTTTAAGATGGCTGGACTTCGACTCCCAGAATCCCCCAGCCAGCTTGCTTTAAGATGGCTGGACTTCGACTCCCAGAATCCCCCAGGTAGCCAAGCTGCGAAGGTTCAGAAATCATCCTATACTAACCAAACCCACAGGATTTAAACAACAGCATTGCCATGATTTGCCTTAACCTGGTTAAGCGCACCATGCAAACTTTTCCTTTAGAAACAACCGGAGGCGGTGAAGAACAGAAGGAGCCCGGGGGAATTGTGCGATCCCATCTCTTTCCCTGCTGATACGAGAACTGCTCAATCAGCTTTGTACGGGTAGAAAAAACAAAAATAATTCTCGGCTTTGCCAAACCGGCTGGATATTTTTGACAAACGGTGTCGCCGCTTGTTCTTTTTTGCAATCGCACAACCTTCCTTCATCAGGGCGTTGCCTCTATTTGCAGCAGAAGCTTCTGGGGGTTGATCTAATTGTCCAGTTTTGCAAAAACCGTACCTCTAGAAAAATGGACTTTTTTTAAAAAAACAAAACAAACAAACAACACGAAAACTGCCCACTTAATTTTCTCCTCATTTATTGTTGGTTTTTTAAAAAAATTAATTGATAACATGTTAAGCTGCCCAGAGTCACCTTGTCGGGAAGATGGACAACTTAAAAATGGAATAAATGGACGTGCCCGGCAACAAAGAAATTTTGGTCTAACATCAAAAAATGGTTGGAACAAATAACAAAAACAGAGATTGAAAAAGAACCAGAAACATTTCTATTAGGAATCTTTCACAAATCATACCCTAAGGATATCAAATATCTCACAATTCACATATTAACTGCTGCAAGAATAACCTACGCAAAAAATTGGAAGCAAGAAAAAACACCAAGTGAAACAGAAGTAATAGGAAAAATTTTAGAATGCGCTGAAATGGATAGGTTAACCAAAGAATTACAAGAAAGAGAAGAATCAGATTATTACAAAATATGGAATAATTGGTATAATTGGTTAAAAATCAGAAATATACAAAAATATAGGGGAAATATTACCGATTTAAATATATATATATATAATAAAAATGTTATTAGATTAAGGAGAGGTGAAGGAATATATCATAAGTAGAATTGTAGAATGTCACTCTGAAAAAATGCTTAAGAAGAAATTATACTCTTTTTGTGTATATGTTGTATAAATGTTTGTTGTGTATATGTTACGTATGTCTTTTTTAATATTTATATTCAATAAAAACTATTTTAAAAAATGGAATAAATCATCATCGTCTTTTAACGACTCCATAATCCCTTGTGGAGTGGAGTCTGGGCAACTGAATGGAGCTGAGTGCTTACTGGCCGGATCCCCTTCCTGTTGCCAGGGCGGAGTTTTGTTCAGCAGATACATTCTCATTGTGCCCAGAGAGAGAGAGAGAGAGAAAGATCTGCCTCTCCCTAGGATTGAACTCACAGCTCCCCGACTGCGATTTATAAACCTGCCAGACATCGTCAAGTCTGCTGCCCTCCGCGATTGGATGACAGAGAAGGAGTCTTGATTTGAGTGGATTCAAAAAAAAAAAAAAAAAAAAGGAAATTTAGTGGTTGAATTTAGTTTTTGTCGCTATTTTGCATATCCCGCAGAGGGCAGCAAAACACAATTTTTGGGGCAATGAAGGGATGACCTCACTTCCTTCCTCTAACTAAAAATTGCACAAAATTCCTACATTTTTTTCAGACCGGAGAGCTCCGGCGTGCTTCCACATTCCCGTTAGACATCTCTTCTATAAATATATTTTGCATCCAAAAGCTACAGATATCTCGGGTCTCCCTTCGGCGGGGTGTGTGTGTGTGTGTGTGCATGTGGAACTCTGTGCATGCTTTGGTGCACCCTCTAAACATTTTTTTTTTTCCTTTTTAAGGTGCACCCCTCGGTTTCTCCATGGGCCCAATGCAAGGCGTGAGTCATTTGAGAAAAACTGAGCTATGGAGAACAGAACCTGTCATGCATCACCAAGAGAGAAACCAAGTTAGATTGTGACGGCTTTAACCACGAGCTCCGGACAAGGAGCGGAGGCAGGAAGTGGATTCTTTCAACACATGCTCAGGAACCGAGTTTACTCTTGAGCCGGACGAGATGCCCTAAAATGGAGATTTGATTTAGGTGAAAGACGATACGCCCGTTTTCTCGTGAGTTTAGCGAAAGGAACGACACAGGTCCGTTATAACAGAATGACAAAGTTGGAAGAGACCTCCAAAGTCTTCTGGTTCAACCCCCTACTCAAGCAGGAGAGCCTACATCAAGGGTCTGCCACCTTAAACACTCGGAAGAGCCATTTGGACCCATTTCCCACAGAAAAGAAAACACCGGGAGCCACAAAAACCCTTCCCGGGCCTGACTACAAAACTAGCATACGTAGTTGAACGAAACGTTCTGTTTTCTTCTGAAACTTTTCTTTTTGCTTGGATTTCTACATGGTTGGCCTACCTGGGGTTTGAAAAGCTCAATAAATTGCGTGCCGGCGGGTGTCGCACTTTGGCGGTTGTGACGCATATTTTGAGTGACAGGGAGCCGCAGCAGAGGGGTGAAAGAGCCACAGGCGGCTCCAGAGCCACAGGTTGCTGACCCCCCTGCCCTACATCATTCCAGACAACTCTTCTTAAAAACCTCCAGTGATGGAGCACCCATGATTTCTGGTGGCAAGCTGTTCCACTGGTTAATTGTTTCTCACTGTCAATCAATCAATCAGATCAATCAGAATAGAACTGGAAGGGACCTCGGAAGTCTTCTAGTCCAACCTCCTGCTCAAACAGGAGACCCTGTGCCATTCGAGACAAATAGTTGTCCAGCCTCTTCTTAAAAGCCTCCATGATGGAGCACTCAAAACGTCTGGTGGCAAGCTGTTCCTCTGGTTAATTGTCCTCACTGTCAGAAAGCTTCTCCTTAGTTCCAGGTTGCTTCTCTCCTTGATTAGTTTCCACCCATTTCTGGTGCTTTGGAGAATAGGCTGCTGATCCATTCTACCACATCTAGCATCAGGGTCTGCTTAACCCTGGTTTCCTGAGCAAGCCACAAGGGGGGGTTCACACATCACTCGAAATCCTGCAGGATTTATAGGAACTCTGGTGGTTAGGAGCTGTTATGAAAGAATGACATCAGCATGAAACAAGATTTTTTTTTTTTAAAGCTGAATTCCAGCGGGAATTTCTTGGCTGGCAACGGAGCGTCATGAAAATAACCTTACTCAGTATATATATATATATATATATATGTATGTATGTATGTATGTATGTGTATATATATATATATATATATGAGAGAGAGAGATATGTGAGATCGCAGAATAAAGGAAGAAACAGCTGCGATCTCACATTGCTCCTAGAAGCACGAAGCCGAAAACACCACAGCCTGAAGATGACGAATGAGACTTCGTTGAAACGTCGCCAAGACACTTCCAATTTTATGTGGGAGAAAACCCGAATAACCAAAGACCTACATAGATAGATATAGATGATAGATGATAGATAGATAGATAGATAGATAGATAGATAGATAGATAGATAGATATCAAATATATATATATTTGCTTTCAAAGGGCCACAAAGCTAGCTAGCCCTACCCTGCCCTGGAGGCTTGAGCAAACTGATTCAACTAAAGAGGAAACAGTGAGGTCATGTAGCCTACCCCACAGGGTTGTGGGGTAAGAGTTGGTCGATCTATTGAAGGGACAGAATAATAGAATGCAGAATAATAAAGAGTCGGAAGGGAATTTGGAGATCTTCCAGTCCAATCCCTTGCTCAAGCAGGAGACCCTATTCCATTTCAGACAAAACAACCTCTTCTTAAAAACTTCCAGTGTTGGAGCATTCACAACTTCTGGTGGCAAGTTGTTCCACTGGTTAATTGTTCTCCCAATCAGGAAATTTCGCCTTGGTTCTAGGTTGCTTTTCTCCTTGATTAGTTTCCACCCGTTGCTTCTTCTCCTGCCTTCAGGTGCTTTGGAGAATTTGACCCCCTCTTCTCTGTGACAGCCCTTCAAATATTGGAAGACATGTCACCCCTAAATCTTTCCTTTGTTAGGCTAAACATCCTGATAGATTCAAGATAAGGTAGCTCTAGTAAATGGGTTGAACTCAATGTGGGAACTGGATATCGAAGTGGGAAAAGACAGGAGGAATCTGAGGTTTTTTTTCCCCAAGAAATAAGCCAGAAAATAATCACATAATTGGAGCAGTTGTTTTGCCTACAGTACTATATCAGTTCCTTTTTTAAAAACATATTTTTATTGTTTATTTATTTATTATTTATTTATTTTGTCGCATTTCTATGCCACCCAACTCCCAAGGGACTCTGTTTACATATAATATATATTGTTTACATATAAATATAAATAAATATATATAAATAAATATATATTGAATACAGGGTGATCGTCCCGGCATTTCACTTGCCATAAAAACCAAAATGAAAACACATAACATATATACTATTTAAACAGCGCTAGTGTTATACAGTCATTTTTGACCATCATATTCATTCTTTTTTTAGTTTTTTTAGCTTTTCATTTGTCAACGGGTTTTAATTCGAATTGTTTTAAATTTGGGCCAAAGTATGTAATTCTTTTTAATAATTTTAAATTTTGTATTGTATTGGTATGTGTTTTAGTTCTGGCTGTGCACCGCCCTGAGTCCACTAGGGAAAGGGCGGTATACAAATTGAATAAAATAAATAAAATAAAATAAAATAAAATAAAATAAAATAAAATAAAATAAAATAAAATAAAATAAAATAAAATAAAATAAAATATAATATTATAATATAATATAATATAATATAATATAATAAATATAACGATACATACCATAGATTTTCCTGAAAATAAGACCCTGTCTTATATTTTTTTTTTGAACCCCAAAATAAGCACTTGGCCTTATTTTTGGAGAGGTCTTATCATTTTGGGGTGCATGGAGCAAGATGGGGCTCCTCTTGCCATCTTACATGATTTCCAGTTCTGCATTTAAATATTTTTGGGGAGGGCTTATTTTGGGGGGGGGAAAGACTTATTTTAGCGCATGCTCTCAAAAGCCCAATTGGGCTTATTAACAGGGGAGGTCTTATTTTAGGGGAAATAGGGTATATAGTATCCCTTTTCAAATCCACTTAACCTAATGTTTTTGTATTCCAACTCCTACCTCGTGCTTCTAACTATTGGTAGAATCTGTTCCGTGTATCAGAATATTCAGTCTCTTCTTTATCTTTTGTTTTTAACGCTAGTCTTATCCATTTCTGCACAGACTAGTAACAGGGGTGAAATCTACTTACCTTCTTTACCAGTTAGGAAGTGCGCGCATCATATGGGCCTGAAGACCCTCTGTGCATGTGCAAAACCTTCTGCACATGTGCAAAGGGTAGAAAACATTAAAACCAGGAAGTAACGACATCTGGGCGGGTGGGCGGAGCCTCACGCCGCCATCGCTACCGGTTCTCCGAACCACCTGCCACAATCGCTACCGGATCGCCCGATCCGGGCTGAACCGGGAGCATTTCACCCCTGGACTCGTATCTTCCTTATTATCTCCTCTTCTGATGGGGTGTTTTCACTCTGTGTGAAATTGGAAAATTGGAAGAATGGGCATATTCTTGCTGCAGTCAGGATGTGTAATATTAGGTATATATTGTCCCTTTATCACAGCCGTCTGATATAATGCCTAATAGAAATAATTCTGGCGTGAACGCTAATACGTTGTCTAACCATTTTTTTTCCTAACCACAGATGAATTTGTATTCAAAATTTCCTTGCTTTTTTAACAGGTCCACCACATGTGATGGTATTTGTTTACATTATCAACATTTTGGGGACATATTGCTAAATATTTTAGCCAATCTTGCCGGGGGAAGTGAGAGATTTATATGTACATATTTATATGTTATCTATCTATCTATCTATCTATCTGTCTGTCTGTCTGTCTGTTATTTTTTCTTTCCGGGAAAGTTTTCGTTTCTAAATTCACTATAGTGCAGTATGCTGATTCAATCTTCCCTATTTATCAAAGCTGTTTCCCTAGCCAGTTTATTGAACAAACCATGGTTGGCCAGGTCTGTCTCTTATGCCCAGCCCAAACCCAAATCACCCACATTAAGCATTTTGTGCAACGTATAAATATTCTTATCTTCCTTTTAAAGTTAGTTTGCGCTGTCCGAAATAATATAATTCGCTTGTTTTCAGTTGAATTTTGAATTAACACCAGCTTCGGTGCTCTTAACTTCTTCCCATCAAACACACACAGGTCTTCGCAATTTGTAACAATCTATAATGAAATAGCTATCACTGCTAAGCGCTTCCGAACTGTCCAAGGGTCATTATTTAAATGGAATCATTTTCCGTAGGAATTATTCCACCTCGTTAAATGCAACCATCCTTCAGGATGATGCCAAAGGACTGGTGAATTTCTAAGGCCTACCTCGCAGGATGGTTGGGAGGATAGAGCGGAGGCAAACAAGAACATTGTAAAATAGTTTTAGTGTTACGAGCGTGAAGGGGGCAGTCCCAGACATTTGGGGAGGGGTTCTGGAGGAGGAAGAGAAGGAGGATGACTATGGGGTCCTTGGTGGTCTCTGAGCTTGGTGGTTTTCTTGCAGACGTTTCATGACCCAACTAGGTAGCATGATCAGTGCTACAAAGGAGGAGAGTCTGCTCGAGAACCTCCCAGTTGAGCTAAACATATTCCCTTCTGAAGGGAGATGTCCACACGAGCCTTGAGAGGTGGGATTTCTTCCTGCAGGGATTTGTGGGTGGTTTAATTCCAAGGGCATCATCATCATCATCAGGATGGCCAGACCCGGCTTCTCCTCGTCTGCCTGGTGCCTCGGCTTGCCGTACCAGCCAGGTGGAAGAGCCGGGCTGCGCCAAGGTGATTCAGCTCCAGGGTGCCCGAGGCGCCGTGAATGATTGCAGGGCCCCACCCAGACAGGACTTTGGTCTCACCTGGAGGGGCTGCAGGAACCGGATTAAGCCGCACCCAAGGAGCCGAAAGCAAGATAATTCTGAGCTTTTTGACGGCATTCCCAGAAATAAACTGAGATTATTTCATTAGAACCAAGAGTTCTTAATGAGGGCCCGTCCCTGGGAGACTGTGCCGTTGAGTCACGACGCCAGGCTTAAGGAACCCACCTTTCGCAAATAGGAAGGGTGGCTCTGACTAACCGTGACTTCTTTGCAACGTTGGAATGGCCCAGTCTCCTTTATAGTCCTCGACTCACGGCCGTCCGCTTTTACAGGCCTTACGACTTACGACCACAATGGGAGCCCAACTTTTCTGTGGCTAAGCGAGACAGGTTTGAGTTTTGCGTCCCCATTTCTTACCACTTAAACCGTGTTAAGTTAGTAAACACGACTGGTTAAATTTAATCTGGCTTCCCCCATTGACTGTCACAAAAGGGGATCGCGGGACGCTGCCACGGTCATAAATAGGAGTGGGTGGCCAAGCGTCTGAATTTCGATCACATGATCTGGGGTGGGGATGCTGCCACGGTGGTGTGAAAAAGGATCGTAAATGGACTTTTTTCAGGGTTTTTTGTAACTTTCAAGAGCCACTAAATTAATCATTGTTAAGACTGTGTCAAGCCTTGGGTGAACCATGATCATCTCACAAGGTGGCTTAGAAGCCATTTACCTTCTGCAAAAAACTGCACCCAATCGGAGTTTCCTCACAACAGATTTTTTTTTAAAAAAAACACACAACTTTTTACCAAGATTTAGAACCTGGATGGTTGAGAGAAGGAAGTGAGACTTGTATTCGGCCTGTGTGGAAATCTGGTGAAATTGGAGACAAAAATCTAGGTTAGCTATTGCTGGAGATTTACTCCCAACCCCGAAGGCAACCTGGTTAGATATTAACTATGTTCAAAGAAGCTTTAAAATTGAATTTGCCCACCTGCCTGCCTGAAACTTCAAGAGTGGTGTTTCTCAACCATGAAAATGGGTGGACTTCAAACTCCCAGGGGGGATTTTGGGAGTTGAAGTCCATAAGTGCAAAGTTGAGAATTTTAAGATTTAAGAGGAAAAATCCACTCTTAAAAACAGGTGGGACGCTGTTTTTCCCAAATTTTGTTTAGAAGGCCAAATCATTCACTCGCTTCAATCAAACACATGGGTTAACCAAATGTAGGATTTAAAGAGGAGAAAGAAAAACCCACTGGTGTGGTCTGTGGGTGGGTGGGTAACGTTAACCTTAAAATGCACAAAATTTCAAAATCGAATTGTTTAGTTTCTGGAGGGGTGGGGGTGGGGGTGGGGGTTTCCAGAACTGGGAGATAAAACCCTAGAGAGATTGGGGAGGAAAAAGGAAATTTGGTGTAGATCCCTGCTCACACCCAGAAGTAGGATTTGGCCAATCCTACAATGCAAGAGATCAACTGTGGAGCCTTTGGTGCTTTCTGAAAACTTGGGGGTGGGTTTTGTTAGACGTTTCGTGACCCAGCTAAGTAATATAATCAGTGCTAGAAGGGAGCGGGGTTTCCAGAATGGAAGACTATGAGGTCCACGATGCTCTCAAGAGCTTGGTTTCCTTGCTGATGTTTCATGACCCAACTAGGGAACATCATCAGTACAAAAAAAAGGGGGGGCATCTGCAGCAAACCCAACTCCCTTTCCAGCGCTGATGATGTTCCCTAGTTGGGTACTTAAACGTCTGCAAGAAAACTGAGCTCAGAGACCATCAAGAATCAATATTCTTCCTCATTCTCCTCCTCCTCCTCCCTGCACAACCCCCTCTCTTCTAGCATTGATGACGTTTCCTAGATGGGTCATGAAACGCCTACAAGCTCAGAGAGCCCCAAGGACGCCACCCTTCAACCGTGAGCTACGAACTATTTCCCTCCGTCGACAAAGAGATTAACCCACCCAGGATTTCAACGTCAGCCTCTTCCCCCGCCCCGAGCCAATAAAACCAGGCGAGGCGGCAAAGTTAGAATTATTATTTTTTTTATTACTGAATTCAGGTTCTTGGTGGTGCTGCTTCCATAGTTTGTTAATTCCACCCCCAACGTAGAGTTGGGTGCAACTGGTTTTTTTTTTCCACAATATTTTATTTGTACACGGTACTACAGACAAAAGCACAGAGCTACTATGGCAGTAGTTAAGGGGAGGGAGAGTTAAAGAGGAAGGGGAGAGGAAGTTGATCACAGGGAGGGGGGCCCGGGGAACGCAAGTTGCCATTCCACACTTTCTCGTGGGGGGGGAAAAAAAAAAAAAAAGAACACACACGCGTACAGAGATCCATTTTTTTAAAAAAACACACCCTTCTTCTTTTTTGTACACACTGGAAAAACGGACTTAATTCTGGAAATTTGGGTCCCCGTCGATTCCCAACCATTGGCTGCTTACCGCCACCGCCTCCTAACCCTCGAGAGGAAGAGGAGGAGGAGAACTGGAGGAAGCAGGTGGACCAAAGAAAACCAAGGAAGAGGCTCCTTTAGGAATGTCACGAGGGTTTGAAAGGGGGGGGGGGAGGAAGAGAGAGAAAGAGAGGGAAGGAAGGAAGGAGGGAAAGGAGCTGGAGAGGAATAGAGGAGGGGAAAAGAAAAAAGAAAAACTGTAGCACGTTTGGCAAATTTGAACAGCAGGCTGCAAGCCAGCTGCAGAGACAGGAGGAGAGAGAGAGAGAAAGAAAGAAAGAGAGAGATAGATAGATAGAGCACCAGGCCAGGGAAGATGAGAAGGCAGAAAAAAAATAATAATTGGAATGGAACCGAGAAAAGGAAGGAAAAACCCCCCAACCCCACCCCCAACAGTAGCATGGGGCCATTAACATGGAAGCTCCAGAGTCACTGGCACTGACAGGGGACCCGGGAAAAGGGAGGAGAGGGGGTCTCACACGGGCTTGCCCTCCAAGCTGATGACGCAGCTGCCTCCCAGCTTTTCCGCTAGACTCTGGCGGTCTTTAATGTCTTCTAGGCCGTTTGCTTGCCATTCGTGCTTGATCCCTGTGAGGGAGGGAGAGAAAGGAGGGGTGAGATTTTGGGGGAGGGGGATATGGGGGTTGTCCCCACTCCGGCACCTAAGGTTGGGTATTTAGATTTATTGGACTCATACACTGGAAGGGAGTTTGATCCTAGGTAGAGGCAGGTATTTCTCTCGGGGCACAATGAGAATAGATCTGCCGAACAAAACTCCTCATCGGCAACAGGAAGGGCATTCGGCCAGTAAACACTCAGCTCCATTCAGTTGCCCAGACTCCACCCCGTAAAGGGATTATGCGGTCGTTAGATGATGATACAGCTGGAAGGGACCTCGGAGGTCTTCTAGTCCAACCCCCCCTGCTCAAGGCAAGATACCAGGGACGGGCAATTTATTTTCCCAAGGGGCCGCATGAGAAACTGGGACGGTGGCAGAGAACCACACCGATAGGGCTGAGAAGATGTGTAGGCATGGATGGGTGCAAATATACTAAATTATAAATAACCATTTGCAGTGTCCTTCATAATAAAAGCAATCCACGCAGACCAGATAGGGACAGCCATACGGCTGCATGTAGCCTGGGACCATAAAAATGTCTTTTTTTAAAAAAAAACCCTAAAAGTACTTTTATTAAAAACTAAACGTACAGGTAGCCAAACTTACGAATAGTTCATTTGAGTGACTGCTCAGTTAAAACGGCAGTTAAAAAAAATGAGCAATGACCATTTTTTAAAAAATACTTAAGTCCGTCGTAGCATCCCCATAATCAAAATACGAGACACTTGGCATCTGACTCGTACTTATGACAGTTGCAGTGTCCTGGGGTCACGTGGTCCCCTTCCGACAAGCAGAGTCAATAAGGAAGCCGGATTCATTTAACCAAGTTGCTAATTTAACATTGGCAGTGATTAACATCTGGGGCAAGAAGAGGTCGGAAAAAGGGGGCCAAATTCATTTAATAAATGTCCCACTTAGCAACAGAAAGTGGTCGTAAGTCGAGGACTACCTGTGAACCATGCAAGTCAGTCAAGGCCAGACGGGGACAAGCCAAAGGGCTAGATTTGAACCCGGGGGCCGTAAAATACCCAGATTTGCCTTGTACCGATCCCTCACTGGCTCTTGACCCCTTCCTTCTGCCCCCCACAGCAGAGCCCCCAGAGAACAGAATCCTCGCTCCAGAAAAGTAATTTAAATGCTGGAAAACCAAAATATTTTGAAGCTCCCGCTTTTCCTATCATGTCACACACAACCCGATACTTTCACTCGGAGATTAAACTGCTGGGAAAAAGGGGAGGCAGATGTACCCCAGAATCCCCAACCAGAACTGGAGGAGCCAATCATAACTCATTTCCAACTTTTTAAATCCCCAGCATTTCCTTGATGCTGGAAAAAGGGGAAGTCCCTCTTTGAGACAGGTAGAAAAGGGGAGGGGGGGGTAGAAAGATCCAAATTGGCTGTACAGCTAGTCCTCGACTTACAACAATTGGGACTAAGAATTTCCATCGCTAAGTGAGCTGTGCCCCTGTTTTATGATTCTTGCCACGGTGGTTAACCCCTGTGGTTGCAAAAGCCAATCGCGCGGTCGTTGAGCCAACCTGGCTTCCACCCACTGGCTTTTTGTCAGAAGCCGCAGACGGCGATCCCCGTAGCCTTGGGGCCCTCGTTGACAATTGTAAATAAATACATGCCAGTGTGCCAAGCACCCGAATTGTGTGATCGCACGACGGAGGGGATGAGATGATAGGACTAACGCTTAAGTGACTTCCTTTCAAGTGCCGGTATCGTTTTGGATGGTCACTAAGTGAATGGTTGTAAGTCAAGGACTACTTGCAGTAGAAGTTCAACATGGGGCAGAGAAGAAAGTAAGAAGACTGGGTTGACTTGGGATGCTAAAAGATCCCTGAGGTTTTAAGACGCCTGATTCAGAATCAGGTCACAATCTTTATTTATTTATTTAATATAATTTGAATATCCCAGAGCCTTTTCTAAAAATAGGGGGGTTAAAAGTCCAGAGGAATCAGTCCAAACTGGGATATTACAGGTAGTCCTTGACTTATGACTACGACGGAGCCCCCCGAATGTACATCGCTGAAGCCAAACGTTTGTTAAGCGAGCTCTCTGCCCCGTTTTATTTTGTTGTTAAGGGAATCGTTGCATTTGTTAATAACCACCGGTTGTTAAGTGAACCTGGCTTCCCCGAAGGTCACAAATGGGGATCGCGCGGCCCTGGGATAAAATATGACTCGGCTGCCAAGGGTCCGAATTCTGATCGGGTGACCAAGGGGAGGCTGCAAATGTTAAAAGTGTGAAAAACAGTCCAGACAGTGTCGTGGTTTTTTTCCAGTGTCGTTGGAACTTCGAATGGTCATTAAACAAACTGTTGTTAAGTCAGGGACTGCCTGTATTTCAATTCAACTCGCTTCCGGTTTCTAACTGCAGGCGTTAGGCCTTCCTCCAGCCAATGGGGAGCCAAGAAAGAGAACTTTTTCATGCTGGGCATCTGTCAAGTAAGACGCCAACATGTCCAGGGAAGAGATCGATTTGAGGGCAAGCCACGGCTACGGGCATTCAAGCTGGGTCACCTGTCATCCCTGAGCCCCAACGGGCAGCCAGCCAGAACCCTGGTGGTACAAGCCCTGCCTCTACCTGTGCTCACACCTGCCGGCTCTCACCTGGAAATTTCTTCTTGAGGGCATCCTTGGAGCTGGCGTAGATCATCTTGCTCTTCAAAGGAGCACTCTCGGGCGCCCTGCAGGGAGAGAGACAAAAGTTTTCACACAATGGGTATGTTACTGGCCTCCTGCCCACCACCATTTCCCTGCCAGGTTTGGCATTTTATTTTCACTTATTAAGCGTTTTATGCTACCCGTATCTCCCTACGAGGCGACTCTAGTTCCTGTATTGATGCTGAGGAAGGAGCAGGGTTTTCAAAAGGACGCAAATGTGGAAGAGGTCATTCATTAATAAATCCCCCAAATAGCAATAGCAATTAAGACTTATATGCCACTTCATTAGTGCTTTACAGCTCTCTCTAAGCGGTTTACAAAGTCAGCCTCTTGCCCCCAACAATCCGGGTCCTGATTTTAGCTACCTCAAGTAAAGACGGAAGGCTGAGTCAAGCTTGAACCGATCAGGATCGAACTCCTGGCAGTGGGCAGTTTGCTTGCCAATACTGCATTTTAACCGGAGGGAGGGAAGGAAAGGCAATAGCACGTAGACTTATATACCGCTTCACAGTGTTTTACAGCCCTCTCTAAGCAGTTTACAGAGTCAGCCTCTTGCCCCCAGCAATCTGGGCCCTCATTTTACTGACCTCGGAAGGATGGAAGGCTGAATCAACCTCAAGCCGGTGAGGATCAAACTGCTGGCAGTCAGCAGAATTAGCCTGCAATGCTGCACTCTAACCACTGTGCCCCCATGGCTCAAATGGGGGCATTCTCAGGAGGAGGAGCACTTCACATGAACTCTACATCACCCACTAACTAATCCAGCATCAGCCTTGCTGCTTGGGAGATGTTAACACCAGGAGCAAAGAAGCTTCCCCACCTTCAGACCGGGCCTCATACCTGCCGTCAAGAGGTGCATCTTTAAAATTAAATCGCTTATGGGAAGACCGGAGGACAGCAGGATGTGGTTGAGACCCTCACCTGTGCACTCTTTTCAGGGAGGCCCCAACTGAGATGGACGAGAAGCTGCAAGCCAGCCCAGCCCCAGACACATACACACCCTCTCCAGGTCCTCAATTATACAGATCATCCCAAGTTAATTATTGTTTTCTCGCCCCAGCTTAACATACTGGGAGTGAAGCAACCGTCTAGAAATCTATTCCCCAGGTACCGAGGTTGGGAGGGAGAGGAGATCAGGCAGGATATGGGGCGGTCTTCCTACAGTGCTTTAATTTTAAAGGTGGGGAGGAGAGCTCAATAACACACACACACACACACACACAGAGCTCTTTGTACCAATCTGGGAGGGGCAAGTCGTGGCCGTATCCCACCTCATATGCTGATGGAGGAAAATCACCTCCTTAATGGCACACAGCCAAGCAGGTTTAGGAAGGATGAACCCGCCAATTCAGACAAGAGGCTGGTGATGAGGCGCCATTCCTCACCCATCAGCAAGGGGGCAGCCTAGGCAACTCAGAATAACAGAGTAACAGAGTTGGAAGGGACCTTGGAGGTCTTCTAGTCCAACTCATGCCTCTGAAAGCAGACTTGGTTTAATGACCATCAGAAAAGCTCCCGGAATAGGGCAGGAAGAAGCTTGCCTGTGCAAAGTATTCAGCCTTTAGTCACTGGGAAAAGGGTCTTTGAAGGGGGGTGGGGAGCATGGCCACACAGGAAGGAAGGAAGGAGAAAGAGGGAGGAAAGGAGGTCAAAAAGCAAGGGAGGGAGGGAGGGAGGAGAAAGCAAAGGAGAAAGGAAGGAGAAAGAGAACAAGGAAAGGAGGAGGAGGAAGGAAGGAGAAAGAGGGAGGAAAGGAGGATAAAGAGCAAGGGAGGGAGGGAGGGAGGAGAAAGCAAAGAAGAAAGGAGGGAGGGAGGGAGAAAGCGGGGGAGGAGAAAGAGCAAGGAAGGAAGGAGGAAGGAAAGAGAAAGAGGGAGGAAGAGACAAGGAAGGAGAAAGAGGGAGGAAGGAAGAGTGCAAGGAAAGGAGGAGGAGGAGGAAAGGAGGACAAAGAGCAAGGGGAAAGCAAAGAAGAAAGGAAGGAGGAAGAGGGAGGGAGGAGAAAGAGAGCAAGGAAGGAAAGGAGGAGGAGGAGGGAGAAAGAGGGAGGGAGGAGGAAGAGAATGAGGAAGGAGGAGGAGGGAAGGAAGGAGGAGGAAAGGAAGCCTCACCAGAAGAGGAAGACCAGATCTTCCTTTTTGCTCTCCTTGGTTTCGTAGGTGGCGTCATAGAGGGCGTAGCGGCAGTCGCTGGGGGGCAGCATGGCGACGAAGTGCAGGTAGGGGTCATCGACGGTGTCTCCCAGGTCGCCCACCAGGATCTCCTTGCCGGCCTCCAGGATGATCTTCTTCTTGTCCTCGCTCAGGCAGAAGATGACGGCCTTCTTGCGCTTCTTCTGCTCCTCCTGGGGGGCGTGTTTGCGCACCTTCATGTCGTTGAACACCTGGATGACTTTGTCACAGACGGTGACCCCAGAGGCCTGAGCGGGGACACCAAGGGGAGAAACACTCAGCGACGGCCCCCAATGAGGGTGACACAGTACAGGAAGTCCTCGACTTGCAACCACAATTGAACCCAAAATGTATGCTGCTAAGGGCGGCGTCTATTAAGTGAGCTTCGCCCCATTTACAACTTTCCTTGCCACATCTGTTAAGTGAATCACTGCAGGTGTTAAAATTAGTCAGTGAATCCAGCTCCCCTCCCACTGTTGACTTTGCTTGTCAGGTCGCAAAAGGGGATCACGTGACCCCAGAATACTGCAACTGTCATAAATGCGAATCAGGTGTCAAGCATCCCAATGTAAATCACATGACCCTGCTCACTAATCAGATGTCATTACTGTGAAAGTAAAAAAAAAACGGTCCAAAGTCACTTTTTCCAGTGCCGGTCTAAGTACGGTCACTAAACAAACTGTTGTAAGTCGAGAACAACCAGTACTGAATGCAGTACTGGCTGGGCATCGGGGGTGGTGGTCACCTGATCATCGTTTGCGCCCTTCCCAAGCGGTTTCTGACAAGCAATGGGGGAAGCCATGTTCCCTTAAACACCTGCAGTGATTCACTTCACCACCAGGGCAGAAAAAGGTTGTAAAATCAGACGTGACCCGCTTAATGACCGTGTTTTAACAATGGAAATTCTAGCCTTGTGTTCCCAAGTCGATGTCCCCTGTACAAGATTACAACAGGTAAGGAAGGCGTGGGAAATCCCAGGCACATGCCAAGTGTATCAGTCACCGTTTGTTAAATCAGGCTTGCCCATCACGAGGTTCACATCATATGCTAAACTAGAAAGCACAGCTAACTAACTAGTAGCTGGGATGCTCTTCAAATGCTCTACCCTGTCTTTGCACAATATTCCAAGAGAAGAGGGGGTCAACCTATTCTTCAAAGCACCTGAAGGCAGAACAAGAAGCAACGGATGGAAATCAAGGCAGAGAAGCAACTGAAGACGAAGGAAAAATTTCCTGACAAATGGGAACAATCAAGTTTGTCTCCAGAAACTGGGAAGGTGCTCCATCGCTGGAGGTTTTTACGAAAAGACTGGACAGCCATTTGTCCAGAATGGTGTAAAGTGGGTTGGACTAGAAGACCTCCGAGGTCCCTTCCGATTCTGTTATACCAAGACAAGGAATGGATTGCCCACAAAAGACTGCACCGCCCCTATCTCTGCAACTTCCTTCCCACCGAGTGCAAACTCTGGCTGCGGAAAAGGGAACTGATTGACTGATCAAAATCTCTCTGTAGAAGACCCATTTTCAGGATAGCCAAGTTCGCACAACGTTGTTAGGGCTGGGCCAACGTGGGATCGGATTATTTGTTTGGGGCAGGAGGCTAGCCAATTGTGGCCACCAAGAAGCCAGAATAGGGTTTGTGTGTTTCGGCAGCTCTCCACTCTGGGGGGGCATAAAATCGTGATTACAGAGGCCAGGGAAAGTTTGAAGAGTCTGTTGGGAAAAACCAAGCAGGATGAAAGGGACACTTTCCTCCAGCTGGCTGCATCAAGCTTTTCATTAAAAGCAAGCCTTTCAGAAGGATGCCGGCCGAAGAGGAAGCTCCCACCCTCGTGAGATGAGCCAACCGGAGGCAAACTCGGCTCCAACTGAAGGCAGGAGAGCTAGGCGTGGCACCAGCCCAGAGAGAAAAGAAGGGAATACCAAGGACTGCCTTTGGCAATCCCCTCTTCCAGATTTCGCTGGAAGGAATCGTAGCTTGCCATCATAGCTTACTGGGGAGGGGGAAAAAAGTAGAGGCCGAAAAGAGCAGGTGGCCCGAAGCTGCCAGATGGTGCTTGGGCTGCAGAAAGGGAAGTGGTGCCCTGCCGCAGAGAGAGGAGGGGAGGGGGGAAAAGAAAAAGGGTGGCTGCAAAAAGAAATGTTCGAGATGGAGGAAAAGAATTCAGAATTGCAGAGTTGGAAGCCTGGGGTGGGGGTGGGAATTTGCCGACCGTAGATTATGGGTTGGAAGGGACTTTGGAGGTCTTCTAGTCCAACCCCTTACTCAACCCAGAAGCAAGGGGGCGGGATGGAAAGAGACAGCGGCACTGAAAGGCCAGAGCGGAAAATGGGGGGGGGAGGTGGGGCAGGGGAGAAAGGGAGCGAGGTGAAGGTGCAGATTGAGATGTGGGGGGGAGGACAAAATTTAGGAGGGTGGGGGCTTCCTGAAACAATAGTACAGGTACATGGTAATTCCATACTCTTTGTTCTCTTAAATACACTCACAAACACAGAGGGATATTCTGTATTTCTTCTCTCTTCCCATATATGGACCTTGGAACGTGAGAACTGGGGAGGGACTCCCACTGTTAAAACTCACATCACACAGCGTGAGGGCTCCCTCAATGGTGACCAGGCCTATAGTTCCCATCATCCCGACCAGAAAGGAATACCCATCCCTCTCTGATTGTGGCGGCCCATGTTCCTCTCCTGCCTCCATTGTACCATGCACACAGCCCTTTAGAGATGCAGGCGTGCCAAAGACACACAAGGGCCATCCTTTCTCAGCCATGTGTGGCCGGGGATAATGAGCCCCTTGTCTTCCAGCCATCTTGGGGAGGGCCAATGAATCCCAGGGATGGGAGTGATCAAATGAGCATAGCACTTTCGCTCTGTGTGTGTGTGTGTGTTGTGTGAATGCACCCCCAAAAGCCACCAGATCGCCCAAAAGCTGGCTAGCGACAAAACTAGAGAGAAATGTGGGAGGGGGAGTAGTAGACCCCTTCCTCCCCATTTGAAAAGACCAAGGGGAGGGGAGGGAAATAAAGACATTAAGAGAGTACATTAAGGAGTTTCTAATTGGGGGGGGCGCAAAAAAAAGGTAAAAAGAGGGTAATTTTGGGGCCAGGAAATGAAATTGAGCAGGAAATACAGTGGGGGTGGGGCATTCAGGTTTAGGGGGGAACCACCACCCCCAAGGGAAAAAATGACGATAAGGAAAGGAAGATGGGGCAACGGGGTTGCATTTTTTGGCTTCTCACCCATTGCTAGGAAAGGCATTACAGGGAGCTTGGATGGGGGGGGAGAAGGAATCATTTCTTCGAAGGTGGGGGTGGCACAGAGGAAGCCATGGGGATGCTTCACCTCTCCTTACAATTTTGGGGGGGAGGGGAAGGAGACACCCCCACCACAAATTGGGAAACAGGTCCGAGGGTGGGAGATGATGATTGGGGGGGCACAAAGGCTATGGGGATACTCCTATAGCCCCCCCCTTGATTTTCAGGGGGGAGGGAGTAAGGAGACCCACCACCACCACCCAGAAACTGGGAGGAGTCATCAACGGGGGAGGGGGAAGAATGAATCATTCTTTCTAAGATTTGGGGGGGGGGCACAGAGGATACTTCATGTCCCCTCATACTTGGGGGGAGGAAACCCCCCAAAAATTGGGAGAAAAAAAAGACACTGAGGAAGAAGATGGGGGGGCACAGAGGATACTTCATGTCCCCTCATATTTGGGGGCGGAGACCCCCCAAATAATTGGAAAAAAAGGGGGTGGGAAATGCAACTGAGGAAAAAGATGGGGGGGCCCCACAGACACCCTTCAGCCCCCTGACTTGCAGGGTGAGGGGGGGAAAGAAAGAAAGGAGACCCCCACACACACACAGAAATTGTGAAGAGAAGCAGCTCTAAGGGGGGGTTATGTGTGTGAAAGGAGAGGGTTAAAAAAGGGGAATATAAAGAGAATATGGGGGGGTGCCTTGAGGGGGGGAAAAAAACCACCCCGAGAATGAAATACCTCAGGGAAGCCAAAATAGGGACTCCCCCCCACCTCACAGGGGGGGTGTTTAGAAGGCCTTCCCCCCCCCTCCCGCCGCTTCCCTGATGAAGCCCCCACAAAATGGCGGCCGGGAGACAAGATGGCGGCCTAACGTGAGGGGGGTGTGTGATGTGTGAGGAGAGTTGTGGGGGGGGCGGCGAACCGGCGGGTCTTACCATGGCGCCGGGCGGTTGAGGCGGCGAAGAGAAAGAAGAAGAGGCGGCGTGCTTTTCGGCGGTCCGGGGCTGAGGCGGCAGAGGCGCGGCTTGGTGGCCTCGTCAGGCTCCGCGGCGGCTTAGACTGGCGCTGCGCGACTGGCGAGGCCCGAAAGGAACTACGGCCACGCCCCGCCTTGGCCCTTCCGCTTTAAGGCACCGCCCGAGGAGGAGCCGCTTCCGGTCCGGCGGCGCGGAACCTGTCGGGAAAGCGAGTCCGACTATCCCTCCCCCCCCCACGCGCATCGCCGCCGCCTTTCTCTTTCTTGTTGAATGGAGTTTTGGGCGGGACGAAAAAGCAGAGCGTGGGGGGGTTCGTTGCCATAGGAACGGGAAGCCATTTTCCCCGGGCCTTCTCATTTCCTTCATACCAGCCATTTAAAAAAAAAAAGCCCAATTATTATTATTATTATTATTTTAAATCAATAATTCTGTATGAGTCCCGTCGGGTATAACTTAAAAACAAAATATTTTTTTTTGCCCCCCCCCACACGCCTGCCTCCTCGTGGGCGCTGGAAAAGGCTCATGGGAAGTCCCGGGGTTACATGGGAAATGTAGTTTTTTTTTTAATTAAAGGCACTGAAAAGGGAGGAAGAAGAGAAACTGGGGGAGAAAGTGAATTAATGATTTTTTTATTTTTTTTTTAGGGGCGGGGAAGATGTCCCTCGAGTCTTATTTTCTGAAATTAAAGGCTTTCCGGATTATCTGCTGGTTTAATTCCCAAATCTTCATGCAAGAGGCTAAGCTTTTTTTTTTTTTTTTTTATTGAAAAAGTTTTAAAACAAACACAATTTCCCCACAACCCTCCCTCCCAACCCCCTCCCCCTCCCCGACTTCCCAGAGCAGAACACAAGGTATTTCTATTAACCTTTAACAATGAACTAAATTGCATAACCATTCATCAAACTAACACCCCCTAAAAAAAAATTCTTAACCCCCCATATATAAAATCTTATTTCTTAAACATAATACTTCTAATATCACTTATATAGCGCTTATACAAATAAAAGAAATCATTCATAAGCTATTTGATATTTTTTGGTCTGATACTTATTTTGTATATAATCAATCCATCTTCTCCAGTCCTGTATATACCTTTCTTGTGTGTGATCCTTCAGATATGCTGAAATTTTAGCCATTTCAGCTAAATTAGTTACTTTCAATATCCAATCATCAATAGTAGGCAAATAGTCCTTCTTCCAGTGTTGTGCTACCAACAATCTTGCTGCTGTTATCAAGTTCAAAATCAATTTAGTCTCTGCAACTGTACAGTCCGTAGTTATACCCATTAAGAACAACTGTGGAGTAAATTTCAGTCTCTTTTTAAAAATATTCTGCATCACCCACCAAATCTTTATCCAAAATGCTTTGATTTTTCTACAAGTCCACCATATATGATAATAAGTTGCATCATCACAATCACATCTCCAACATTTAGCTTGCACATTAGGATACATACATGATAATTTTTTGGGATCTAAGTGCCATCTATAGAACATTTTATAAAAATTTTCTCTTAAATTTTGTGCTTGTGTAAATTTCACATTTCTAATCCAAATCTTTTCCCAAGTCTCCATCATTACTGGCTCTTGAAAATTTTGTGCCCATTTAATCATACAATCTTTAACCAATTCCGTCTCAGAATCTATTTCCAATAAAGCATTATACAACCTTTTAATATGCATTTGTTTTTGATCTCTAATTTGTTTTACCAAATTCTCCTCATTTTGCACAAAGCCAGTTTTTTGATCTTCCTTCCATCTAGCTTGAAGTTGACCGTACTGAAACCATGTGTAAATTATACCTTCTTCTCTCAGTGTATCTAAAGATTTCAAATACATTACCCCCCTTTCAATAATAAGAAGCTCTTTATAGTTAATCACCTCCTGTTTTTGTTCTATACTTATATTTTCTATTGCATGTCTAGGATTTGCCCATACAGGTATCTTATAATTTAACTTATATTGATATTTTTTCCAAACCCTCAACAAAGCATTTCTTAATATATGAGCCTTAAATACTTTATCCACTTTTTTGTCATATAACAAATAGGCATGCCATCCATATAACAAATCATGACCTTCTAAATTCAAAATTCTCCCCTCAGTTAAATTAAACCAATCACTAATTTGTGATAAAACCGCTGCTTCATAATATAATCTTAAATTAGGCATTTTGAGACCCCCTCTTTCACGTGTATCTTGCATAATTTTCATTTTTATTCTGGGTTTTTTCCCAGCCCAAATAAAAGTATTAACACCTTTCTGCCATTCTCTCAAATTCTCATCTTTCTTAAGCACAGGTAACATTTGGAACAAAAATAAAAATCTAGGTAAGACATTCATTTTAATTGCTGCAATTCTTCCCAATAAAGACAACTGTAATTTTTTCCAATTTTCCATATCCTTCTGTACCTTCTGCCAAAGGACCTCATAATTGTTTTTGTATAATTTTGTATTTGAAGCTGCTATGTATACCCCTAGATATTTAACCTTTTTAACTATTTCAAAATCTGTTAATCTCGCCAGTTTATCTCTTTCCAGTATAGTCATATTTTTAACTATCATCTTTGTCTTATGTGGGTTAACTTTAAATCCTGATACTTTCCCGTATTGATCGATTATATCCAATATATATGGAACCAACTCTATAGGTTGGGATAAGGTAATAACCAAATCATCTGCAAATGCTCTTAATCTATAATCTTGTTGTCTAATTACAATACCCTTCAGTTTTTCTGAGTCCCGTATCTTGCAAGAGGCTAAGCTTTTGTGCAGAACATTTTTAACTGCTTTTTTCCTTGCTAAATAATACTTGGATCTGTTGCAAAATCCCAATTTACAGAATCTTAATGAAGAAAAGGGGAAAAAAATCTTGTATTTTTCTCCCAGATCTTTGTTCATCTTTTTCTCCCAACTTGATTTTTGCAGTTCAAGGTGACAAACTTTTTCTTTCGAAATTATCCGACGTCTTATTTTTAAAAAAGCCATGGGAAAAACATTTATCATGGAAGAACGATCTTTGATTTAGGAATAAGAACACACAAAAAAAGTGGGAAAGGCAGTTTCAAAAATCATAAAACACTTTTTTAAAACTGGGTTGAGCTTCTGCAGAGTGCAGAGTTTTTTTACCTAAGAAAGAGAAAAGTTGTTGATTCTTTTCTTTATTTTCACCTGAAAATCATTTCCGTAATGATTTGAGCATAAGCAAGGTCTTCTCTGCTCCAAAAAAACGCAAGAGCCTTTTTTAAAAGTTATTTTTAAATGTCAAAAGGAAGTAGGCTTTTATTGATTGGCTGATTGATTATATTTCCACCAGCAACCTCAGGAGAGCAAAACAGCTCACTTAGCAATTTTTAATCGCTGCCACAACTCTCACTGCAGCAAGAGACGGAAAAACCAGCTTCTGCGCTGACCCACCGTTCCTTCAAAAGGAAAGCACTAAGCTAATGCTTAATCCAAATTAAAATTGTTTTCTAGGTTGCCTTGAAGCTTAAATGAAGAAAACAGGCTGGGGAAAAAAAACAACAACCTTGATCAAGATAACCCTAACCAAAAGCATGATTTACAAAAATGTGTTTTATAGGTCTGCGGCAGTGAACACAGATAATTTGTCTTACTGGACAGGTAGTCCTCGACATACGAACACAATTGGGCCCAAAATTTCTATCGTCCAGTGAGACATTTGTTAAGTGAAATTTTCCCCATTTTACGACCTTTCTTGCCACAGTTGTTAAGTGAATCATTGCAGTTGTTAAATCAGTCACTCGATCTGGCTTCCCTGTTGATTTTGCTTGTCAGAAGGTCGCAAAAAAGGATGGCGTTACCTTGGGGCACAGCAACGGTCATAAGTATGAGCCAATTGCCAAGCGTCTGAATTTGGATCCCGTGCCCCTGGGGATGCTGGAAAGGTTTGTAACTGTGAAAAACAGTCATAAGTCACCTTTTTTAATGCCGTTGTAACTTTGGAATGGTCACTAAATGAACTGTTGCCACATGAGGAGGAGGAGCAAAGCGGGAACAGTGACTGAGTCTACTCTAATTCATCATAAATTAGAAAAATAAATAAAAATGAAAGGTAAATAAACACTAAACTGGGCTACAGGACACAGCAGGTTCCTCCAGATTTCCAAGAGATGAGCACAATGGGTGAAAAGCCAAGATTGCCCCAATGACGAGGGTTGATCAGAATCCAGTTGAGGCAACTAAACCAGCTCTCCGATGCCGCAGAGGAGAAAGTTTGAAAAGTATAGCGAGGAAGGCCATAGTTTTGCAGTTTTAAACCCTTTTGCAAAATCCCCACAGCCTGCTAAGAGAATTAAAAAAAAAACAGAGAGAGAAATAGAATTATTAGATTTTAACATGCTCACAAAGCCTTTTGTTACCCCAATGCTGGCTTTTTCCCAATCATAGAATAGGAAGACAGAATACAAAAGAGTTGGAAGGGACCTTGTAGGTCATCTAGTCCAACCCCCTTCCGAAGCAGGAGACCCTACACCATTTCTGACAGATGGGCAGTCCCAGTCTCTTCTTGAAAGCCTCCAGTGATGAAGCTCCCACAACTTCCAAAGGCAACTTCTGTTCCACTGGTTAATTGTTCTCCTTGTCAGAAAATTCCTCCTTATTTCCAGGTTGAATCTCTCCTTGATCAGTTTCCATCCACAATTCCTTGTCTGGCCTTTGGGTGCTTTGGAGAATAGCTTGACCTCCTTCCTCCTCTCTGGGGCAGCCCCTCAAATATTGGAAGATGCTATCCTGTCTCCCCTGGTCCTTCTCTTCACTAGACCAGCCAGGCCCAGTTCCTGCAACCGTTCTCCATATTTTATTATGGAAAAAGAAAAGAGAGAAAGAGGAGGGGGGCACTCATAAATTATATGCCCTTTTTAGGGAGGGAAAAAAAGACAAGGTTCTGGTTTGCCAGCAGGAAAACTGCCCAGCCTAAAAAGAGTATGAAGCAGAAACAAGCATACCTTAAATATTTTGACTGGGCTCTGCCCGAATTCCCAAAAACCCTGCTTAACATCAATCCAGCTACTGCATCATTTTCTGTTGGGGTTTCCTTAGTTACCTCTTCTTTTTCTCCTTTTGACGCTCCACCGCTCTTTGAACAAAAGAGGGGAGGGGGGCATTAAAAATGGGGCTTTGACCAAGATTATGTCCCTGCTTAACCTGGTTTAAGGCTCAGACACTGGAGCAGGGCTAAAACCTTGCAACGGCTCCAATTTTGGGTACTTTTTCAAGAGGTTATGCAAAGCCAGTCGGCTTGGTTCCTTGATGGGTCAGGAAGTGGGGTAATTCAGGAACCGAGTTAAAGTAT
The DNA here is from genome assembly GCA_022577455.1 of Arizona elegans. Lineage (NCBI taxonomy): Eukaryota > Metazoa > Chordata > Lepidosauria > Squamata > Colubridae > Arizona > Arizona elegans. Next base: position 912,667 of record JAKOOJ010000027.1, on the reverse strand, counting down.
TGGAGCCTTGCTGTGCAATCATTTATTTCTTAAGCTATGGCCTCTGCCCGGGGTTTTCCACTATGTTTTATTCCTTCTCTTCTCTTCTCTTCTCTTCTCTTCTCTTCTCTTCTCTTCTCTTCTCTTCTCTTCTCTTCTCTTCTCTTCTCTTCTGTCCTTTTCTTCCCTCCTTCCTGTCCTTTTCCCTTCCCTTCCTCCTTCCTGTCCTTTTCCCTTCCTCCTGTCTTTTTCCCTTCCCTTTCTCCTGTCTTTTTCCCTTCCCTTCTTCCTATCCTTTTCCCTTCCCTTCCTCCTTTCTGTACTTTTCCTTTCCCTTCCTCCTGTCTTTTTCCCTTCCTCCTTCCTGTCTTTTTCCCTTCCCTTCCTCCTGTCTTTTTCCCTTCCTCCTTCCTGTCCTTTTCCCTTCCCTTCCTCCTGTCTTTTTCCCTTCCCTTCTTCCTATCCTTTTCCCTTCCCTTCCTCCTGTATTTTTCCCGTCCCTTCCTCCTGTCTTTTTCCCTTCCTCCTTCCTGTCCTTTTCCCTTTCCTTCCTCCTGTCTTTTTCCCTTCCCTTTCTCCTGTCTTTTTCCCTTCCCTTCTTCCTATCCTTTTCCCTTCCCTTCCTCCTACTTTTCCTTTCCCTTCCTCCTGTCTTTTTCCCTTCCTCCTTCCTGTCCTTTTCCCTTCCCTTCCTCCTGTCTTTTTCCCTTCCCTTCTTCCTATCCTTTTCCCTTCCCTTCCTCCTGTATTTTTCCCGTCCCTTCCTCCTGTCTTTTTCCCTTCCTCCTTCCTGTCCTTTTCCCTTTCCTTCCTCCTGTCTTTTTCCCTTCCCTTTCTCCTGTCTTTTTCCCTTCCCTTCTTCCTATCCTTTTCCCTTCCCTTCCTCCTTTCTGTACTTTTCCTTTCCCTTCCTCCTGCCTTTTTCCCTTCCTCCTTCCTGTCTTTTTCCCTTCCCTTCCTCCTGTCTTTTTCCCTTCCTCCTTCCTGTCCTTTTCCCTTCCCTTCCTCCTGTCTTTTTCCCTTCCCTTCTTCCTATCCTTTTCCCTTCCATTCCTCCTTCCTGTCCTTTTCCCTTCCCTTCCTCCTGTCTTTTTCCCTTCCTCCATCCTGTCTTTTTCCCTTCCCTTCCTCCTATCTTTTTCCCTTCCTCCTTCCTGTCCTTTTCCCTTCCCTTCCTCCTGTCTTTTTCCCTTCCTCCTTCCTGTCCTTTTCCCTTTCCTTCCTCCTGTCTTTTCCCCTTCCCTTCCCTCATTTCATTCAACCTGCTTATTCTCCCCTCCCTTCCCCCTCCCCACTTCCTTTGTTTCAGCCATCTATATTTTCATGGGGAAGGGGCAGCATTTAGAGGTCGGGTTTTTTTTTTGCTACAGGTAAACAATTTGCAGCTCCACAAAAGAACAAGAAAATCAGCCTCCTTTTCCCTATCTCCTTGCCCACTTCCCCAAGGCTAAAGCACAAAAAAGAGAGGATTGCATCCTGCAATTAATTTTTAATTTGCTGCTGCACAAAGAAAAGAAGGGAGGGGGCCAGAGCGGGTGGAAGGAAGCCCGATCCCCTTCCCCTTTCTTAACCATGACTGCAGTTTTCCCAGATAGGGAGACTTCTCAATGGAGAGATTAGCATCCCTGTTTCTTCCCAGGTTGGTGAAATACTCACGGAATCCGAACACAGAATAGAAATCAAATACTGTATATTGTTTTGTTTTGTTTTTTTAAAAAAACAACAGAATTCTCACTGACTGTCCAAGCAGAGGCGGGAGAAATAGTACCGCTCAGGAGTGAAATCCAGCAGGTTCTGACAGGTTCTGGAGAACCGGTAGCGGAAATTTTGAGTAGTTCGGAGAACCGGCAAATATCACCTCTGGCTGGCCCCAGAGTGGGGTGGGAATGGGGATTTTGCAGTATCCTTCCCCTATAGTGGGGAGGGAATGGGGATTTTGCAGTATCCTTCCCCTGGAGTGGGGTGGGAATGGAGATTTTGCAGTATCCTTCCCTGGGAGTGGTGTGGGAATGGAGATTTTGCAGTATCCTTCCCCTGGAGTGGGGAGGGAATGGGGATTTTGCAGTATCCTTCCCCCAGGAGTGGGGTGGGAATGTAGATTTTGCAGTATTCAAAGCCCCTTCCAGCCCTTAGGAAGCCCTGCTAAGCGAGACGGTGAATTTTTTACTTCATTTGATGACCTTTCTTGCCACGGTCATTAAATGAATCACACGGTTGTTAAATGAATCTGCTTCCCCGTTGAGTTTGCTGGTCGGAAGGTCGTTGCGATATTGCCACCGTCATAAATATGAGTCTGTGAATTTTGACCACGGGGATGTTTGCAATGGTCATAAGTGTGAAAAAAACGGTCAAGTCACTTTTTCCAGGGCCGTTGTCACTTCGGAGGGTCACTAAACGAACTGTTATAAGTCGAGGACTAGCTGTATGAAGTTCCTTATTTGTCACTGACGGCTGTTCGGCTCCCACTATCACCCCGTAAGCAACACGACCCAACCCGCCATCCGAAGTTGCCCCCACGCGCAAACCTTGGGCATGTGGGGTGAAGCCAGCCCATCTCGTGGGCCGATGAATCGCCTCATTGTGTGACCGCAAGCACAAAACGGAGGCGTCTCACAAAAGCCGCCTTTTGTGCGAGAAAAGGGTACTTTTTTTTTTGCGGCGAGCTGCCGAAGGAACTTTTTAATGTCTGCTTCCATTCAATTCCTTTATCGTCACCCCATCGTGCGGGCCCGAGAAGCTATTTTCTCGGTGAGAGACCTTGGGGCCTGGTTCAGCTTTTCCTTCCCGAAAAAAACACCGCTAAAAATAAAAATAGAACAGACGCCACACCAGCAAAAGGAGCGGAAAAAAAGAAAGAAACGCCCATCGCTTTTCAGTTAAAAGCGCGATGAGTTTCCTGGTGGTGCTGGATTCTTTTGCACAGATCTCCTCCACCGACTAGCTCTCTCTTTGTTGCAAAAAATATAAGTTTTCCCACACTCCTGCCGAGCCATAAAGGGCATCTCTTTTGGAAGTTTCCAGCCCCCTCCTGCAAAAATGGAGACTTAGGTTTCTATTCTTGCAGAAAAGCAACATATCTCGGAGTTGTGAGTCTCAAGCATCACACACACACACACACAAAAAGACAGCTCACACCCCAGGCTGCCTCATCTATCCTCCACCCTCCACCCCACCCGTTCCCAACTCCCTAAATTGTGGATGCTTCATCACTGGAGGTTTATTAAGCAGAGACTGGACAGTCACTTGTATGAAATGGTATATATAGGATCTCCTGCTTGAGCAAGAGGCTGGACTAGGAGACCTCCCAAGGCCCTTTCCAGCTCTCTTCTGATTCCTTGGATGCTTCAAAAGGCACGAAGGAATTGGGCGGACGAGTTGCAAAGTCGCAGAGCAAAGAAAGCTGGGTTCACACAGGGACAAAGAGAGAGAGAGAGGCAGAAAGAGAGCAGGAGAAAGAGAGAAGGAGGAAGAAAGAGACAAAAAGAGAAAGGGAGAGAGAGAGAGAGAGAGAGACAATGAAAAAGAAACAGAAAAAAAAGAGAGACAGACAGACAGAAAGAGAGAGAAATAGGGACAGAGAGAGAGAGAGAGTTAGAGACAGAAAGGGAGAAAGAGAGAAGGAGAAAGAGACAGAAACAGAAAGGGAGACAGAGAAAGAGGGAAAATGTGAGAAAGAGAAAAGGAGACAGAGAAAGAGGGAAAAGAAAGAGACAGAGAGAGAGGGAGAAAAATAGAAGGAGAAAGAAAGAGAGAGAAAAAAGGGAGACAGAAAGAGGGAAAAGAGAGACAGACAGAAAGAGAGAAATAGAGACAGAGAAAGAGTGAGAGTAAGAGAGAGACAGAAAGGGGGAAAGGGAGAGAGAAGAAGAAAGAAAGAGACAGAAAGAGAAAGGGAGAAAGAGAAAGAGGGAAAAAGTGAGAAAGAGAAAGGGACACAGAAAGAGGGAGAAAGAGAGAGAGGGATAAAGAGAGAGACAGAAAGAGAAAGGGAGACAGAGGAAGAGGGAAAAAGTGAGAAAGAGAAAGGGACACAGAGAAAGAGGGAGAAAGAGAGAGAGGGATAAAGAGAGAGACAGAAAGAGAAAGGGAGACAGAGGAAGAGGGAAAAAGGGAGAAAGAGAAAGGGACACAGAGAAAGAGGGAGAAAGAGAGAGAGGGATAAAGAGAGAGACAGAAAGAGAAAGGGAGACAGAGGAAGAGGGAAAAAGGGAGAAAGGGAGACAGAAAGAGGGAAAAGAAAGAGGGAGAAAGAGACAGAAAGAGAAAGGGAGACAGAGAAAGAGTGAAAAAGTGACAGAAAGAGAAAGAGAGAGAGGGAGAGGGAGATGATGGAGAGAGAGAGAGAGAGAGGGCGCTTGTGCAACGGGCACGCTGCTGCTTGTGCAAGCCGGACAGCGGGCAGGCGAAGTGGGGGGGAACCCTCAGCCCAGGAGCGGAAAACAAAGCGGGGCCGCCTCCCCCGCCCGCCCCCCCGCCTTCCTTTCCGCGAGGCTGCGAAGCGAGTCCAAATAAGGTGTGATCGAGCCCCGCCAGCGCCTCCTTTCCCGCAGCCCGATTTGCCCTTATATGGGCATTTGAAGCGAGGGCGCGGAGGAGGCGCAGCGCCTGGCACACGGGCGCCCTCCGGCCGCCTCGCCCGGGTACCGCAGTCGGCAGGGCGGGCATCGCACGGGGCGGATAGGGCTGCAAAAGGAAGGGGGGAGGGAGGGAGGGAGAGATTGGATGGGTGGATGGAGAGAGGAAGGAGGGAGGATGGAGAGAGATGGATGGATGGATGGAAGGAGGGAGGTAGAGATGGAGGGAGGGAGGGAGGAAGAGAGGAATGGATGGATAGAGAGAAGAAAGAGGGAGGGACGGAGAGAGGAATGGATGGATGGAGAGGGAGGGAGAGAGAAATGGATTGAGAAAAGGAGGGAGGGAGGGAGAGGGATGGAGAGTTTGGATGGGTGAATGGAGGGAGAGAGGGAGACAGGGAGGGAGGGATGGAGAGGGAAATGGATGGAAGGAAGGAGGGAAGGAGGGATGGATGGAGAGAGGAGGGATGGATGGAGAGAGAAAAGGATCGAGAAAAGGATGGAAGGAGGAAGGGAGGGTGAGGGAGGGAGGGTTGGAGAGATTGGATGGGTGAATGGAGGGAGGGAGGGAGAGATGGAGAGAGATGGATGGATGGAAGGAGGGAGGGAGAGATGGAGGGAGAGGAAGGAGGGAGGGACGGAGAGAGAAATGGATGGATGGAGAGAGGGAGGGGTGGATGGAGAGAGAAATGGATTGAGAAAAGGAGGGAGGGAGGGAGAGGGATGGAGAGTTTGGATGGGTGAATGGAGGGAGAGAGGGAGGCAGGGAGGGATGGATGGAGAGAGAAATGGATGGAAGGAAGGAGGGATGGATGGAGAGAGAAAAGGATCGAGAAAAGGATGGAAGGAGGAAGGGAGGGAGAGGGAGGGAGGGTTGGAGAGATTGGATGGGTGAATGGAGGGAGGGAGGGATGCAGAGAGGGATGGATGGATGGATGGTGGGAGGGAGGGAGAAAAGGAGGGAGGGAGAGATGGTGAGGTGAAGGGAGGGACGGAGGGAGAGATGGATGGATGGACGGACAGAGAGGGATGAAGGGAAGGAGAAATGGATGGATGGAGAGAGGGATGGATGGAGAGAAAGATGAAGGAATGGAGATACAGAGGGAGGGAGGGAGAGATGAGTGGAGGGAGGGATAGATGGAGGGAGGGATGGATAGATGGATGAATGGCAACTTTAAGAGGGCAGGACCTCAAATCCCAGAATTCTCCAGTAGGTACACTTGAAGATGGGTAGACTTTGACTCCCAGAATTCCCTAGCCGTGCTTTAAAATGGGTGGAATTCAACTGCTTTAACGACTGCCTGATTCACTTAACAACTGCTGGGAACTGAGGCACAAAAGGTTGTACAATGGAGCACAACTTATTTAACAACTGCCTTGCAAAAGATTACCTTACATCCCGCATGACACAGGGCTGGGTGGGGACGGGGTTCTGAGAAGAGATTGAGCAGCGGGTTGGACTAGAAGACCTCCAAGGTCCCTTCCAACTCATATTATTCTGATCCACCAACCACAGGCCATGTGGGACCGCCCAGGCTGATAAAACTCCAAACCCTGAAAGGGAAACGGGCGGCATTTAAAAACCATCATCCCAACAAAACCTCTGAATGCTAATAATCATTGATCCTGAATTCTTTTAAAAAATAAAGATTTTTTTAAAAGACAGAAATGTGCATTTTTTACCCGCCCCCCCAGAGATCAGATTGGGGGCAAACAAAATGCAAAGGTTGTGAATTTTGGCCACCTCGACGGGGAAAGCATTCTTGATGGGAAATCAAGCGTGTTCGCCTACTGTAATATTATTAAATGAGAAATAGACGGAGTTGCTGGGCAGGTTTCCCAGGAGAAGAGAAAGCTGCAGGGAGAATGACAGCTGTCCGTAACTGTCTGAAGGGCGGCCGTGTCAAAGACGGGGCGGATTTGTTCAGGCCTGTTCCAGAAACCAGGAGAAGAAACCAGTTTCAATTACAAGGAAGGTGATTTGAGTGAGACGTCCAGAACAACTGCTTCGGGGGTAGAGCTGGTAGAGCTGTTGGCCGGTGGAACTGCCTGCCTCAAGAGACGGTGGGTCTACCTTGAATGGAGAGCCTTGAACAGAGCTCAGAGTCACCTGATGGGCGGCAAATGAATTTGATAAAGAAACAAACAAACAAACAAAATAGAGATGAAAGCGGCTGAATTTATGGCCATTTTAATGCAATTTTTTGCGGCATCAAAATTCAGCCGCTTGGAAACTGACTCATATTTATGACGGTTGCGGTGTCCCCGGGGGGGGGGTGTCGTGTGGTTTCCTTTTGTGACCTTCTGAGAAGCAGAGTCAATGGGGAAGCTGGATTCACTTAACAACCGTGTCACTGACTTAATAACTGGAGGGATTCGGTGAACAAGGCTGGCAAGAAAACTCGTCCCACCGGACGCTTCGTAACTTTCTCGCTTAACGGCGGGAATTTGAGGCTCAGTTGAACATCGAGGACGTCGATAGCTCTCTGACTCGTATTTACGACGGTGGCAGTGTCCCGCTGGTCATGCGATGATTCCCCTCTTGCGACCTGACAAGCAAAGTCAATGGGGACGCCTGATTCCACTTAACAACCACGTAACTTATTTAACAACTGCAGTGACTGATTGACGTAACCACTGTGGCAAGAAAAGTCGTAGAATGGGGAAGAACCCACTTGAATAAACATCTCTCTTAGCAACAGAAATATGAGGCTCAATTGTCGTAGGGAACGATACTGCAAAATCTCCATTCCCTCCTGACTTCAGGGAAAAGATACTGCAAAATCCCCACTCCAGGGGAAGGATACTGCAAAATCCCCATTCCCACCCCACTCCTGGGGGAAGGATACTGCAAAATCCCCATGCCCACCCCTCTCTAGGGGAAGGATATTGCAAAATCCCCATGCCCACCCGACTCTGGGGCCAGCCAGAGGTGGTATTTGCCAGTTCGCCGAACTACTCAAATTTTTCGCTACCGGTTCTCCAGAACCTGTCAGAACCTGCTGGATTTCACCCTTGCCCTGTATGGAAGCAAACATCCCATGTCAGGAGACCGTGATAAATGTGATTTCTGGCAACGCCCTCCAACCAAACTTTTAAACTTTTAGTCACTGCCCAAGGTGATGAAAATAAAACAAGGCAGATTAAAATCGAACAGGGCAAGAAGGCCAAATATGGGGAAATTTTACTAACGTTGGGCGTGGCTGTGAAAGAGTTAAAAGCATAATTGCTGGAAGGGGAAAAAAAAAACTGGGGTGCCCCTCCTTTCCTCGGGCCAGTAAACAGGGGGCTTAGTTTTTTGAAAGGTTAATAATCCAGGCTGGCTTTAAATGCCAGTTTTTTTCTCCCAAAGTACAAATTGGTAGAGCTTAAAACACTAAATCAGATCAAAGGCCGGTTGGGTCTAACATGCTGTATTCGGTAAATAGCAGTAGAACTAGTTTAAAAAGCTGGTTAAAGCATAACTAATCTGTAGCGCGAAAGTCAGAAAGTCCGTAGAGAAGCAGATAAGATTTATTCTGATGAAAACGCTTAGAATAATATTTCTTTATTTTGTGGTTTCTTTAGTGAAAAGGATCTTTTTAGCAGGTGATGGGGGGAAAAAGAGATCTCTGCTGAAAAGCAGGGTCTAAATAGATTTACTATTATTATTAAATAAAATAAATATTATGAAGAGGAACAAACATCTACGCTTTTAACCAGGGTAAGAGGCTTAGCCAGAGACCAAGCCCCCCCTCCGCCCCCCAAAAATACTGCTGATTCCATCAAACAGTTACTGCTGGTCCAGAATATGGCTAACTGGGCACATAGGCACCAGTATTTTGAAAATACAATGGGCAATATTCAACGCAGAGGTATTGGCATTTGAAATAATAGAAAAATACTTGTAGGTCGGGTTTTAGATTTTGGCAGTGTTTTGCTCTCTAAGATTGTTTAGTTTCTGACCGTTTCAGTACCAGATTAGGTAAGACATATTCCGTGTGTGTCCAATCACACTTGGCCAATAAATCTATTCTATTCTATTCTATTCTATTCTATTCTATTCTATTCCATTCCTAATCCTATTCTATTCCTTATTCTATTCTTTCTATTCTATTCCTTATTCTATTCTATTCATTCTATTCTAATTCTATTCTATTTATTCTATTTTGTGCTTCTGTATTGTATTGTATTGTATTCTATTCCATTCTATTCTATTTATTCTATTTTGTACTTCTATATTGTATTGTATTCTATTCCATTCCATTCATTCTGTTCCTAATCCTATTCTATTCATTCTATTCTATTTCTTATTCTATTCTATTTATTCTATTCTATTCTCTATTATAATTCTATTCTATTCATTCTATTCTAATTCTATTCTATTCTATTCTATTCCCTAGAAATCTTAAAAAACAGTTGCCCATCATAAATATTGTATATCCCTCTAGGCTAGTATTTTTTTTAACCTTGACAACTTTAAGGACTTCAACTCCCAGAATTCCCCAGCCAACATGCCTTAAAAGTGTGAATCGACCCCTAAAATTCCCACGCTGGTTTGGGAATTCTGGGAGTCAAAATCCATTCATCTTAAAAGTTGCAGAAGTTTGAGAAACACTGATTGAAGAGCCTGAAATAATTACCAAGTGTCTGTTTCCCAGAATGCCCTGCTGTAATGTGATTATGCTGGCTTGGGAATTCTAGGAACTGAAGTCTATATAACATCCTAAAAATTGAAAAACACTGATTTAAAATATTCCAGGTAAGACTGGAGAGGAAAATTAAAGAAGGATGTGTAATGCTTTTATTGTATAGTTTGCTTTATATACAGATGGGCCATGCGCAGTAAAATATTGAATTTTGTAGTATATTCTCTGCAAAGAGCAATTTGGAGCATTGCTGAACTCAGTAAGGACCTCTCTAAATTTTCTATCTCTATGGCTTCCTCCGAAGAGGCACCACGGACGAACTGCGCCTGCGCCGCCCAATCAGCGGACAAACTGCGCCTGCGCCACCGCTTCAATGGACAGCCGCTCTGCCCGCCTACAACTCTTTGGTGCAAAAAAACTCGATGATTTCCAGTTTTTAAAAGAACGACAGCGCGAAAAGAAAAGAAACCGGGGGGAAAAAAGCCGGCGGCGGCCTTCTAAAAATGCCGAAACCGCCGCAGGAAGGCCCGAATCCTTTATTTACGCGATGGTTGGAGGAATGGCGCGACCAGGCCGCGGAAAACGGACGCCTCAAGAGCCAACGCGCCTATGAACGCGTAAGCCCCTCCCACCGCGGCAAGCCCCTCCCACCGCGGCAAGCCCCGCCTCCAAGGAATGTTTCTCTTGGGACAGATTTCCTGTTAAGGCTGCAGAATAATATAAGCAAAACTCTTAATATAATAGTAATTAGAATAATTAGTAGGAAAATAAATAATGATAATAAAAATGCAATAATTAGCGCAGCTTTTGGTACAAGGTCCTTTACAGTAGTAGTTAGTATAGCAATCAATTATGCAGGAATTAGCATATCTATTAGTACAATTCGCTTAATAAGAGCAGAATTTGGAGTGTAAGTGAGACTAGCGTAACCATTTGTGTTTTAATTAGCATATTAATTAGATCGGTACTGCAAATTGGTCATTGTGGTTATATTAATACCGTTAAGCCAATAATTAATAATGTGTTGATCTTCATTATTCATAATAATGGCAGGGCTAATATAATAATAGTGATACATAGACGACTGCTTATGAATCATGAAATTAAAAATGTATTAAGTAGGGTTTACTACCTAAGCACGGGGTTGGACTGGAAGACCTCCAAGGTCCCTTCCAACTATTCTATCTTCTCTTCTCTTCTTTTCTGTCTTCTACTCTACTCCACTCCACTCCACTCCACACCACCTCATTGATAGTTTAAGGAACTACTCTACCTACTCTACTCTACTCTACTCTATTCCATTCCACCTCATTGATAGTTTAAGGAACTACTCTACTCTACTCTACTCTATTCCATTCCACCTCATTGATAGTTTAAGGAACTACTCTACTCTACTCTACTCTACTCTACTCTACTCTACTCTACTCTATTCCATTCCACCTCATTGATAGTTTAAGGAACTACTCTACTCTACTCTACTCTACTCTACTCTACTCTATTCCATTCCACCTCATTGATAGTTTAAGGAACTACTCTACTCTACTCTACTCTACTTTATTCTATTCCATTCCACCTCATTGATAGTTTAAGGAACTACTCTACTCTACTTTACTCTACTCTACCCTATTCTATTCCATTCCACCTCATTGATAGTTTAAGGAACTACTCTACTCTACTCTAGCCTATTCTATTCCATTCCACCTCATTGATAGTTTAAGGAACTACTGTACTCCACTCTACTCCACTCCACCTCATTGATAGTTTAAGGAACTACTCTACTCTACTCTACTCTACTCTACTCTACTCTACTCTACTCTATTCCATTCCACCTCATTGATAGTTTAAGGAAGCCAGCTGCTTCGATGCACTAACCAGGAACAATTTTAGCGATCCTTAACCGATCACAATTATCTAGAAAGTCTCTCTCTCTCTCTTTGTCGTGCGCAGGCCCTGAGCTCCCTCCGCAAATACCCCCTCCCTCTGCGCAGTGGCCGCGAGGCTCGGATCCTTATGTATTTCGGGGAGAAGATCTGCCATCAGCTGGATGAACAGCTGGAGAGATACCGCAGCAGCCAGGACAGTACAGCGCCGGCCGGTATGGAAGGAGAGGGGCCTGTGATCCCTACAGGTAGTTCTCAACTTATGACCGGCTGCTTAGCGACTGTTCGCTAGGACCCCACGCCAGGCTACTTATGACCCAAATTCGGACAGGAGAATCCTGTTGCCGTGTTCACGGAATTGCATTCGGGGCAGGGGTGGGTTCTACTTACCTTTACTACTGGTTCGCAGCGGGAGCGCTTCTGCGCATCCGCAGATCATCCATGATGACGTCCGAGCGGGTGGGTGGAGCCTCCTGCTGCTTTTCCTAGGGGTTCGCAAGAATCAGACTGAACTGGGAGCAAGCCACCACTGATTCGGGGCGTTCGGCAACCTTTATGGCTGACTGCAGCCTCGCTTGATCGCGATGGGTGGATTTTGTCAGCTTTAATTTTGACTTTCTGGCAAAAAAATACCCATTCTGAAAAACGGTTCGCTTAATGACTGTTGCCAAAAAAAAAAAAAAAAAAACAACTTATAAAATCAGGATGACAGGGGGACACACTTAATGACCAGGAGGACAACTTAGTCCGTAATTCTGGGCTCAGTGACAGTTTAATGTGAACCTTATTAAGAATCAATTACATACTTGTGAAATATTACTTGAAGGAGTATAGGTAGTCCTCGACTTACAATGGTTCGCTTAGTGACCGTTCGAAGTTATGCCGATACTGAAAAAAGGGACTTGCGAGCGTTTTCACACCTATGACCGTTGCAATATCCCCATGGTCAGGTGATTAAAATTTAAATACTTGGCAACTGACTCATATTTATGACGGTCACAGTGGCCCAGGATTACGTAATCCCCTTTTGCGGCCTTCTGACAAGCCAAGTCCATGGGGAAGCCAGATTCACTTAACAACCGTGGCGAGAAAGGCTGAAAAAATGCGGCAAAGCTCACTTAACCAATGCCTCCTTTAGCGACAGAACCTTTGGGCTCAATTGTGGTCATAAAGTCGAGGACTACCTGAATCACCGTATTTTTTCAGATTATAAAGTGCAGTTTTTTGTCTCCCAAAAGGGGGTGAAAATGTCTGTGCGTCTTATAGACCAAATATTGCCAAAGCTCCGCCTACCCGCCAGCTTTTTTTGGCCCGTTTTCAGGGCTTTTTTGGCCTGTTCCTGAGGCTTTTCTTGGCCTGTTTTCAGGGCTTTTTTGGCCTGTTTCTGAGGGGTTTTTTGGCCCGTTTTCAGGGCTTTTTTGGCCTGTTCCTGAGGCTTTTTTTGGCCTGTTTTGGGGACTTTTTTGGCCTGTTCCTGAGGGGTTTTTTGGCCTGTTTTTGGGACTTTTTGGCCTGTTTTCGAGGCTTTTTTCAGCCTGTTTTCAAGGCTTTTTCCAACCTATTTTCTGCACTTCTTTTGGCTCATTTTTTCGGCTTTTTTCGGCCCGTTTTCAGGGCTTTTTTCGGCCTGTTTTCAGGGCTATTTTTGGCCTGTTTTCAAGACTTTTTCCAGCCTATTTTTTCCCCAAAAACAGGCTGGAAAAAGTCTTGAAAACGGGCCAAAAATAGCCCCGAAAACCGGCCAAAAAAGCTCTGAAAACGGGCCAAAAAAAGCCTCAAAAACAGGCCAAAAACGTCCCAAAAACAGGCCAAAATAAGCCTCGGAAACGGGCCAAAAAAGCCTTGAAAACAGGCCGAAAAAAGTCTGGAAAAGGCCTCCCAAAAAAGGGAGGCCAAAAACTTTTTGTTATTGTTTTCCTCTTCTAAATTTAGCTGCATCTTATAGTCTGAAAAATACGGTAATTTGTGTCCATTTTTAATCTTCCTTTTAAAAAGCTTGAATAAAAATGATATACCTCAAAGCTCAGAAGCTCAGTTGAAAGAATTTTTTCGGTCCGTTTCGAGGCTTTTTTTTTTTTTTTTTTTTTTTTTGGCCCGTTTTTCAGGCATTCCAGGTGGGCCAATCCCAACGTCTCCTTGCAAAAGTTGTGAAGATGTTGACGATCAAACTGACAGCGATAGGCCAACGTTACAACCTTCCCTGTCGTCTCTAGAGCCAGTCCAACGTCAAGAGCAACAGTCAAAGGTGAGAACGTCGGTATGGATTACGTTCATCCATTCGTTTTGGGGATGTTTGCAACATTTTGAGCATGCAGATAATTTGCGATGGACAGAGGGAAGGAGAGATCTCGGAGTCGCCGAACCCCGAAATGGGCGCCAAATAAATTTTATAACGACAACGGGCATCTTAACGTGCAACCCGAAAATAATCGGAGCACCTCTTGATCACAGTTGGGCGGGAGGTTGGACTAGATCAGGGGTCACCAAACTTTCGGACCTCAGGGACCCCTAAATTCATAATTTTAAATCCCACGGACCACTAATATGGTCTGCCTAATGACCGCCTGGATGGGCATGGCTAGGTGGGCATGTGACTGTTTGGGCATGGCCAACTCGATTTATTTATTTATTTATTTTTATTTTATTAAATTTCTGTACCGCCTTTCTCCCGAAGGACTCAGGGCGGTGAACAGCCACAAGATAAAAACACATAAATACAAAAATGTAAAATAAAATAAAAAACGAATTAAATAATTTGGCTGAACAAATTTAAAATACCCCATAATTTAAAACAAATTAAAATTTACATTTTAAAAAGGGGAGATGATTTAGGCCAGGCCAGCTTGGTGAAATAAAGAAGTCTTAAGCGCGCGACGGAAGGTGCGCAGATCCCGGATCCTCCGTATCTCCGGGGGGAGCTCGTTCCAGATCGATGTTCTCATCGTCAGGAAATTTCTCCTTAGTCCTAGGTTGGTTCTAAATAGATAGATGGGACGAAAGTGCCAACTACAGTCTAAACATCTGGCTGTGGGAGAAATAACAATGATAACAACTCCCACCAACTATCCAAAAAGACCACGCCTGATTATTATTATTTTTTTTTTCATTTGCAGAAAAAGCAGAGCGTTCCACGGCATCGGGCCCGGGGTTACATGCCGACTCGGCGATCTCCAGCGTACGCAGTACTGTTGGCACTCTATCACAACGCCGCGGTAAGATACATCCGATGCCAACCCCATCCCTCTGCAGAAACATTTTAGGCCTTCCATCAGCTGGTTGCAAACTAGCTCTACTTAGAGATTGTTCTCGACTTGCAACCATTTTGTTTTAGCGACTGTTTAAAGTTAGAAAGGCCCTGGAAAAAAAGGGACCGACAACCAATCCTCGCAGTTATCAACCGTTACGGCATTCCCACCGTCGCATGATCAAAATTGGGGTGGTGGAAGATTTGTGGGGAACGGTACGAGATGCGTGGCACCATTTTTGAAGACTTCTGAAAACCGGAGAATAATTGCGCGCCGGCTGCGAGCTTGAGAAGTTGAAACGGGCCGAATTTAGACTCGAACACAGAAACAAGGAAACGGAGCTGGAGGTTGTGTGTTGAATGTTTGTTTTTGGGGATTTCTTTCTTAGAAACCTGAGTCGCGGGGCTACCTGACCAAACCAGAACTGCAGAAAACTGCACAGCCTCTCTGCGATAAATCCTTTTTTTTGGTAAGCTGATCCTCTCCCTGTTTGTTATTGCACCAAACGATTAAATTTATTGAAGATTCATTCTTTGTGTGTGAGTGTGTGTTTTCATGTCAGTTTTTGTCTCCTGGTGGCTGCCTGGATTAGTCCCTGCAATTTTCTTGGTAAGGTGTTTCGGTTTGCCGTTGTCTGCTTTCTAGGGCTGAGAGAGTGTGACTGGCTCAAATCATTGGCCCAAAGTCACCCAGCTAGTTTCATGCCTGAGGCAGGACTAGAACTCACCGTCTCCTGGTGACTGTCCCAAAGTCATCCAGTCAGTTTTCATGCTTAAGGCAGGACTAGAACTCACCGTCTCCTGGTGATTGGCCCAAAGTTATCTAATTAGCTTTCATGCTTAAGGCAGGACTAGAACTCACCATCTCCTGGTAACTGTCCCAAAGTCATCCAGTCAGTTTTCATGCTTAAGGCAGGACTAGAACTCACCGTCTCCTGGTGATTGGCCCAAAGTCATCCAGTCAGTTTTTGTGCTTAAGGCAGGATTAGAACTCACTGTCTCCTGGTGATTGGCCCAAAGTCATCCAGTCAATTTTCGTGCTTAAGGCAGGATTAGAACTCACCGTCTCCTGGTGATTGGCCCAAAGTCATCCAGTCAGTTTTTGATCTTAAGGCAGGATTAGAACTCACCGTCTCCTGGTGATTGGCCCAAAGTCATCCAGTCAGTTTTCATGCTTAAGGCAGGACTAGAACTCACCGTCTCCTGGTGATTGGCCCAAAATTATCTAATTAGCTTTCATGCTTAAGGCAGGACTAGAACTCACCGTCTTCTGGTGATTGGCCGAAAGTCATCCAGTCAGTTTTCGTGCTTAAGGCAGGATTAGAACTCACTGTCTCCTGGTGATTGGCCCAAAGTCATCCAGTCAGTTTTCATGCTTAAGGCGGGACTAGAACTCACCGTCTCCTGGTGATTGGCCCAAAGTCATCCAGTCAATTTTCGTGCTTAAGGCAGGATTAGAACTCACCGTCTCCTGGTGATTGGCCCAAAGTCATCCAGTCAGTTTTCATGCTTAAGGCAGGACTAGAACTCACCGTCTCCTGGTGATTGGCCCAAAGTCATCCAGTCAGTTTTCATGCTTAAGGCAGGACTAGAACTCACCGTCTCCTGGTGATTGGCCCAAAGTCATCCAGTCAGTTTTCATGCTTAAGGCAGGACTAGAACTCACCGTCTCCTGGTGATTGGCCCAAAGTCATCCAGTCAGTTTTCGTGCTTAAGGCAGGATTAGAACTCACCGTCTCCTGGTGATTGGCCCAAAGTCATCCAGTCAGTTTTCGTGCTTAAGGCAGGATTAGAACTCACCGTCTCCTGGTGATTGGCCCAAAGTCATCCAGTCAGTTTTTGATCTTAAGGCAGGATTAGAACTCACCGTCTCCTGGTGATTGGCCCAAAGTCATCCAGTCAGTTTTCATGCTTAAGGCAGGACTAGAACTCACTGTCTCCTGGTGATTGGCCCAAAGTCATCCAGTCAGTTTTCATGCTTAAGGCAGGACTAGAACTCACCGTCTCCTGGTGATTGGCCCAAAGTCACTCATCCTGGTTTCATGCCTAAGGTGGAACTAGAACTCACCATCTCCCAGTTTCTAACCTGATGCCTTAACCATTAGACCAAACTGCCTTGATTGATGGCAGGAATAGCATCATTGTATGATATTGTATTAATAATTCTATTGCTACTTAAGCTAGCCATTCTCCTGCTGATTCCTCCATTACAGGCTGATCCTGGAAGTAAGAACACCGCCTGGTCTGCTGTCAGCACTCTGATTCGCAAGGAGCTAGTCCTCAAGACCAACATTCCAGCCAGGTTGATTATGTTGTACTAAAGAGTTGGGAGGGGAGGAGAATCTACTGCAGCCGATCAGTCTTCTTGAACTTGGAGAGAGGTTCTGGTTTAATAGAGTTAAAAGCAGTTGTTGACAATCTATGCTTATATGTCCAAGAGAGAATGGGGAGGTGAATGATGGGTGGATGGATGGATGGAAGGAAGGAAAGAAGGAATGAAGGATGGATGGATAGAAGGATGGAAAGAAGGAAGGAAGGAAAAAAGGAAGGATGAATGGATGGATGGATGGAAAGAAGAAAGGATGAATGGATGGAAGGAAGGAAGGAAGGAAGGAAAGGAAAGGAAGGAAGGAAGGATGGAAGGAAGGAAGGAAGGAAGGATGGATGGAGGATGGATGGTTGGAAGGATGGATGGATGGATGGAAGGAAAGAGGGAGGGAAAGAAAGAAGGAAGGAAGGAAGGAAGGAAGGATAGATGGAAGGAAAGAAAGAAGGATGGAAGGATGCATGATGGAACGATGGATGGATGGAAGGATGGAGGATGGATGGTTGGAAGGATGGATGGATGGATGGAAGGAAAGAGGGAGGGAAAGAAAGAAGGAAGGAAGGAAGGATAGATGGAAGGAAAGAAAGAAGGATGGAAGGATGCATGATGGAACGATGGATGGATGGAAGGAAAGGAGGATGGATGGAAGGATGGATGGATGGAAGGAAGGATGGAAGGAAAGAAGGATGGATGGATGGAAAGAAGGAAGGAAGAATGGAAGGAAGAATGGATGGATGGATGGATGGAAGGAAGGAAAGAGAAAAGGAAGGATAGAAGGTGCTAGAAGGTGCTAGTTCTAGAATGTCCTAGCACTAGGTGCTAGAAGGTGCTAGAAGGAAGGAAGGAAGGAAAGAAAGATGAATGGATGGATGGATATGGATAGATGGATGGAAGGAAGAAAGGAAGGATGGATGGATGGATGGAAGAAAGGATGGAAGGATGGATGGATGGATAGTTGGAAGGATGGATGGATGAATGGATCGATGGAGGGAACTTTTCAAACCCTCAAGAAGATTTTTCAGTGGTTCCATCATGAGAGAAGCCCCAATCTAGGGTTAAATTTGCCTTAGGCAAATTTATTCCCCCTATGTTTATTCCCCCTTGATTTTATTTTAATTAATTTTATTTCTTAAAGTTCTACACCACCCAACTCTCTTTAAGTGACTCTGGGTGGTTTTACCATAATGTAATACCTAAAAACCTTGTAAGTCCAGTTCAAAACAGAATGAAGAACAAGGTCCCAACGCACACGTCAAAAGTGAGAAAATCAAAGTTTAAAAATTCCGAAGGCTAAAATTGGCAGTAGGGGTTTGAGAGTAGGGATTTCAAGAGAACTGGCCCCCCAGAAAACCTATTTTGACTTGCGAACTTTTCCCCACCAGATATTCTCTGACCGAAGCAGGGCTAAATGTAGCCCGGGAGCTGAGGGCCCCCGAAGAGCTGAAGGAAAACAATTCCAGCCCCCCAAAAGCCACAGCCCCCCAAACTGGAGGAACCATTGTGCTTTTGGAGGAAAACGACAGAAGCTCATTGGGCTCAGAAAATTCAGACAGCAGCTCCGCCAGCAAATACAGGTTAATCCTCCACTTACGACTTACAACTTGGAACCGGAATTTCCACGGCAAAAAATTTCCATATTACGATCGTTAAAAAATGCCATTCCAAAAATTTCCATGGTCAAAAAAAAAAAAAAAAGGTCCAAAACCAGATCATGGGTTCGCTTTACGTCCGTGGCATTCGCTTATGTTGTGGCTAATTGGCCACTCCCTTAGCCTATTTAAGGAAGAACGATGACTGAGGCAATTTGCAGGGAACAACTTCGTTCACTCTCCTTCGCATCTTGATCTTAGTTCTCTTATCTGTTTCCTGCAAATTGCTTCTGGGCATTCTGCCAAGCATAGTAAGATTACAATTATTTATTCTTTGGATTCACTTCACCGCGGTAGTGATTTTAAAAACGACTACAAAAAAAAGGCCGTAACATTGGGTCAGCGACGCAGTGACTCATTTTACGGTCATCACGACGGAACGATCCTAGTGGGCAGGCTTCTATTGCGGTCGTAAGGCGAGGAGTACAATACAGGTAATCCTCCACTTACGACTTACAACTGGAACCCTAATTTCCACGGCAAAGAATTTCCATATTATGGTTGTTAAAAATGCCATTCCAAAAATTCCCACGGTTTATCAGCCAAAAAAAACCCGTTCCAGAACCAAACCATGGGTTTCGCTTTAACGTCCGTGGCGTTCGCTTAACGACGGCAGATTCACTTCACCGCGGTAGCGATTTAGCTTAAAAACTACTACAAAAAATAAGGCCGTCATACTGGGTCAGCGATGCGGTGACCCATTTTACGGTCCTCACGACGGAATGGCCCTAGCGGGCAGGTTTCTATTGCGGTCGTAAGACAAGGACTCCTTAAAATTTCACCTGGCCCAGCTATCACATCTCTGTTGGTTTTGTTTTGTTTTTTGTCATTCTAGATCAAGCTGCGAAGGGCCGAACTCAAGGTTGTCGACGCCCCAGTTTGTTCTGCAACCTGGACATTTTGAGGTGATTCTTTGCGTGGATTTCATCGAGACCACAGGGTAAGGAGCCGCAATGCTAAAACCACATCGTATGGGGGTTTTAGGAATTGGGCCTGGCTGGTCTAGTGAAGAGAAGGACCAGGGGAGACAGGAGAGCATCTTCCAATATTTGAGGGGCTGCCACAGAGAGGAGGAAGGGGGTCAAGCTATTTTCCAAAGCACCCGAAGGCCAGAGAAGGAAGAATGGATGGAAACTGACCAAGGAGAGATTCCACCTGGAAATAAGGACAGGGAAAACAATCAACCCATGGAACAAAAGTTGCCTTTGGCTTCATCCCTCGAAGCTTTCAAGCTTTCAAGAAGAGATTGGACTGCCATCTGTTAGAAATGGTGTTGGGCCTCCTGCTTGGGCGGGGGGTTGGACTAGATGACCTACAAGGTCCCTTCCAAGTCTTCCAACTTAATCTGATTGCTACCTCTTCCTCCTCCCCTCCCCTCCCCTCCCAAACTCCACTCTCTTCTAGCACTGATGTTCCCTAGTTGGGTCCTGAAATGTCTGCAAGAAAACTGAGCTCAGAGACTATCAAGAACCAATATTCTTCCTCATTCTCCTCCTCCTCCTCCTCCCTGCACAACCCTTCTAGCATTGATGACGTTACCAAGTTGGGTCATGAAACGCCTGCAAAAAGCCACCAAGCTCAGAGACCACCAAGGACCCTCACATTTTTTCCTTTCTTTCTTTCTTTCTTTCTTTTTCTTTCTTTCTTTCTTTCTCTCTCTCTCTTTCTTTTTCTCTCTCTTTCTTTCCTTCTTTCCTTCCTTCCTTCCTTCCTTTCCTTCCTTCCTTTTTTCTTTCTTTCTTTCTCTTTCTTTCCTTCCTTCCTTCCTTCCTTTTTTGTTTGTTTGTTTCTTTCTTTCTTTCTTTCTGTCTCTCTCTTTCCTTCCTTCCTTCCTTTCTTTCCTTCCTTCCTTTCTTTTTTCTTTCTTTCTTTCTCTTTCTTTCCTTCCTTCCTTCCTTTTTTCTTTGTTTGTTTGTTTGTTTCTTTCTCTCTCTCTCTCTCTTTCCTTCCTTCCTTCCTTCCTTCCTTTCTTCCTTCCTTTCTGTCTTTCTCTCTCTCTCTCTCTCTCTGTCTCTTTCTCTCTCTCTCTCTCTCTCTCTCTCTTTCTTTCTTTCTCTTTCCCTCCCCTGACTCCTCCTCTTCCACCTCCTCCACTTCACAAACTCCCTTCTAGCACTGATGATGTTACCTAGATGGGTCATGAAACGTCTGCAAGAAAACCATCAGGCTCAGAGACCACCAAGGACCCCACATTCCTCCTCCTCCTCTTCCTCCTTCTCCCCCTCCTCCTCTTTTATTACTGATGATGTTCTCTAGATTGGTCACAAAACGTCTGCAAGGAAACAAGGACCCCACTTCAGGTGGTGAGGGGAAAGAAGTAATTCCCCTCTGAAATAGTTTGTGAAAAGCGCCTTTTCCCCCCTCTCGCTTTCAGCGGCCCCGCGTCCCGTAAACAGGAGCTGGTGCGCGAACTTCAACGTCACCACGTCCCGTTTAGCATCCGGAAGCTCCACGTCGGCGATTTCCTCTGGGTGGCCAGAGAGAGGGGTCCCCGTGTGGCAGGTGGGTGAGAGAATTCCTGGCCAAGGGATGGTGGTGGTGGACCTAAACGTTTATTCCTAAATGGAGAACGCCACGCACTTACTTCCCCTCAGAATAAAATCTTGTTCTAATCTCCCTTTTTTTCAGAGGAGCTGCCGCCAACCACGGTTCATGAGCTGGTTTTAGACTACGTGGTGGAACGGAAACGGATGCCGGATTTATGCGGTAGCATCATTGACGGTCGCTTTCGGGAACAAAAGGTAAGGTAAAGGTTCCCCTCGCACATATGTGCTAGTCGTTCCCGACTCTAGGGGGCGCTGCTCATCTCCGTTTCAAAGCCGAAGAGCCAGCACTGTCCGAAGACGTCTCCGTGGTCATGTGGCCGGCATGACTCAACGCCAAAGGCGCACGGAACGCTGTTCCCTTCCCTCCAAAGGTGGTCCCTATTTTTCATCTTGCATTTTTTACCTGCTTTCGAACTGCTAGGTTGGCAGAAGCCGGGACAAGTCACAGAAACTCACCCCGTTACGCGGCACTCGGGATTCGAACCGCCAAACTGCCGGCCTTTCGATTGACAAGCTCAGCGTCTTAGCCCCTGAGCCACCGCGTCCTCCTAATTCTGGATTTGATAGAATCAGGAAGGAATTTTAAATTTGACATAGAAATCAGTTCCTTCGCTATAATTTAAGGCATGGATTTGCATCACACACTAAATGTGTTTTTCTCGGTTTTATCGAAAAATGAGATTTCCAGTACAGGTAGTCCTGGACGTACGACCACAACTGAACCCAAAATTTCTGTTGTTAAGTGAGACACTTATTAAGTGAATTTTGCCTCCTTTTACAACTTTTCTTGCCTCTGTTGTTAAGTGAATCACTGCAGTTGATAAGTGAGTAACTAGGTTGTAAAATAAATCTGGCTTCCCCATGGACTTTGTGTGTCAGAAGGTCGCAAAAGGGAATCATGCCCCCCCCCCGGGATGCTACAACCGTCATAACTATGAGTCAGTTGTTAAGCATCCAAATGTGTGAAAGTGTGAAAAACGGTCCTAAGTCACTTGCCAACTCGCAAAACATCCCTGGCCTGCTCGCGAGTTGCCATAGGCCAGGGGGGATGGGAAACAGGCGGAATGGCACGGCAGCCAAAGGCAGGTGCACATTCCATGCTTATCTCTCTCAAGGCTGTCTCCCAGAGTTACCTACAGCAAGAAGAGGGGAGTGACTTGGGGCATAAATTACATAGGGTCAGAACTGACTTCACTTGGGAACGTGCCCGACATGAAGCTCCTAATAAATAACTAGATTTCTTTTGAAGCTTGGCTCGAGGGTCATTATTTAGTTAGGGCATCCTGAACCCTGACATCGCTTTTTTCAGTGCCGTTGTTAACTTTGAAAAAATTTATGAACTTTATTAAAACAAATATAAAACGCATATAACACATATAACAAAATCATAAAAATAAAAAACCCCATCGGAAGAAGAAATAATGGATAAAATTACACAATGTGCTGAAATGGACAGGCTGACAAAAGAGCTAAAGGAAAAAGAAGACACAGAATTTTATAAAATTTGGAATAAATGGTATCAGTGGCACATGGCTATTACGGAAGAAATATAATTAGAAGTTGGATAGAATCAGGGTGGATTTGATTTAAATTGAGTTGATTTAAATCACAATTTAAATCATGATTTAAATCACTGGTAAAAAGGCTTGATTTAAATCAACTCGATTTAAATCGTAATTTTTAAAGAGCAACTGTCATCTCTGCTACTCCTTTGACCCACGGTTGACTCACCGATAGTCCCAGTGTTGCAGAATAGACAGCCTCATGCTACATAACTAAGCTCCATTTCATGCTGAATAAACTAAATTATTTATGTCTCTTAAATAGAAAACTATCTTACGATAGATTTTTACCCCAAAAGTTTTTTATTAAAATAAATTCGATAAAAATCAAAAAAATCCGATTTAAATCAAAAAAATCTGATTTAAATCAAAAAAATTTGATTTTTTTTTAAAAAAATCATTGATTTTTATCCTCCCTACAAGAATGTATACAAATATTTTCCTATGGACAAATAAAACTACAGAGAAAAACCTAAAAAGCAAAGGTATAATCCAAATATATAATACACAGATTACTAAAGCAGAAGTCTTAGAGAGGAGAAGAGAGGAGAGGGAGAAAAGGCAAAAAGAAACTATTAAGTTAAGATTTAGGGGAATAAGTATAATTGTATTATTTGAAAGACCACTATGAAACAAAGGCTTCAAAAGATTGATTATTTCTAATTGTTTATTGCCGTTGTAACTTTGAATGGTCACTAAACGAACCGTTGTAAATCGAGGACTACCAGTTCAGTTTATTGCAGTGATTCGCTTAACAACCATGGCATAAAAAAAGATCATTGAAGCAGGCAGGGTCACATGATGGCTTTTCTTAACATCTCTTAGCAATAGATCTTCCAATTCCAGGTGAGGTTGAGAGGGTTACCTGTTCGCCTTCCATTCATGATTTAATCTCTGGTTCCTAACCATCTATCCACCCCTCCCTCCTTCCTTTGTCATGTCTCGAATCCAGTTCCGCCTGCGGCAGTGCGGTCTTTCCCACCCCATCTACCTGATAGAAGACGCCAATTCCGCGCAGCATCTCAGTCTTCCTGAAAAGACTCTGCAACAAGCCATTATCAATACTCAGGTGAGGCTCCTTCACCTGCAAAGGTGAATCCTTGTGTCTCAAACTCCGGAAGCAACAAAGACGATTAGGGGACTGGAGGATAAATCATATGAAGCAAGGTTGCAGGATTTACATATGTCTAGTCCAGGGGTCTGCAACCTTAAATACACAAAAGAGCCATTTGGAGCCATTTCCCACAGAAAAGAAAACACTGCCTTATTAGGATGATGATGATGATGATTATTATTTATTGAATTTCTATACCGCCCTACTCCCGCAGGACTCAGGGCGGTGCACAGCCATGAAATAAGACACATAGATATACAAAATTTAAATTTTGATGATATTATGAGATCAGACCCCAGAAATGGAGAAGAAAACACACACACACACACACACACACACACAGACACACACACAGAGACCTTCCTCCGGATGAAATTAATGGGCTGCGATTTTGGTGCCTTTCCCCCAAACCAGGGGTCTGCACTCTGCAACCTTAAATACTCAAAAGAGCCATTTGGACTCGTTTCCCACAGAAAAGAAAACACCGGGAGCCACAAAAGCTGGGTGGGCGGGGCCAACTCAATGTCACTCACTTCCACCAGTCACATGACCCTTCCCCTAACCACGCCTACCCAGCCGATCATTAGCGCAGAGAACCAGTTGTTAAAAAACACCGGGAACCACAAAATCCTTTTGACATCTCTCTCTCTCTCCCTTCCCTCCCTCTCTCTCGATCTCTCTATGTCGCTCTCTCTCTCTCCTCCCTCCCTCTCCTTCTCTCTCTGTATCTCTCTGTCTCTGCCCTGGCCGCTTCTCCATCCCCCGCCGTCGCCCTTACCTTCTCAGGCCAGGCAAGGAATGACTGAAAGGGGAGGGGGAGGGGTGGGGCCAGCCAGTGGTGAGATCACCTGACAGGGAGCCACAGCAGAGGGCCCAAAGAGCCACATGCGGCTATAGAGCCACAGGTTGCTGACTCCTCATCTAATCTAAGTGAGAAGAAGGACTTGTGGTGACATTATAGCATCTTCCAGTATTTGAGGGGATGCCACAAAGAAGAGGGGGGGTCAACCTGTTCTCCAAAGCCCCAGAAAGCAGAACAAGAAGCAACGGATGGAAACAAATCAAGGCAGTGTTGATAAGTGTGCGGTGTGTAGTGTGTAGTGGCATGTGCAGTTCGCACCAAAAGGAGGCTTGGGAAGGTAAGTAGAACAGCGAGGGGTGGGGGAATCAGCTGGGGCGCGCGATCTTGGGTAACTTTTAAAAAACTTTTTAAAAGCAATTTTTTACTACCAGTTCGGGTGAATAGGTAGTTGAAAAAAAATGCTTTAAAAAAGTAAAAAAAAAAAAAAAAGTTTCCAACGATCACAGCTGTGCCGCGCGATCATCGGAGCGTTTTTTTAAAAAAACTTTTTCAAAGCATTTTTTTTTTTAACTACCTATTCGCCCGAATTGGTAGGAAAAAAAATGCTTAAAAAGTAAAAAGAAAAGTTCCGACGATCAGCTGACCGACGCGCGATCCTCGGAACCTTTTTTTAAAAAAACTTTTTTAAAGCATTTTTAACTACCAGTTCCGGAGAACCAGTAGTTAAAAAATGCTTAAAAAGTTTTTTTAAAAAAACTTCCCACGATCGCGTGTCGCTCAGCTGATCGTCGGATCTTTTTGTTACATTTTTTTTACTACCGGTTTGGGCGAACCGGCCCGAACCGGTAGCATTTCACCCCTGAATCAAGGAGAGAAGCAACCTAGAACTAAGGAGAAATTTCCTGACTGGGAGAACAGTTAACCAGTGGAACGGTTTGCCACCAGAAGTTGTGAGTGCTCCAACCCTGGAGGTTTTCAAGAAGAGATTGGACAACCATTTGTCTGAAATGGTACATAGGATCTCCTGCTTGAGCAGGGGGTTGGACTAGAAGACCTCCAAGGTCCCTTCCAACTCTGTTATTCAGACCCTAAATATGGCCCCAGTTATTGCTTATTCTTTTAACTTGTTCCTTTTAGCTGCATTAATTGTATTTCCGGAGAGGTTTTGAGGGACATCGCTTGGAGGTGCCCGTGTCAATCATCTTTATTTCCCGCAGGTGATCGATGGCTTCTTTGTCAAACGTACCGGTGACATTCGGGAATCTGCTGCATATCTGACCATCATGACCCGTCATTTGACCAGACAGTACGGGGTAAGTTTGGAGCAATATGGACTCCTTGACCTTCATGAGGACTAGCCTCTTACTTTTTTTTTTTTTTACCTCAGCATTAAGACTTCTAACTTTGGGTGTGAAACCTTCCAGTTTTAAGTCACTTTTTTTCTCCCAGTGCCGTTGTAACTTCACAACGGACACTAAATAGAACTGTTGTAAGTCAAGGACAATTGCCTAGTTTTGGATCAGATGCAATGCTCTTCAGCCAAGCCTATTTCTACAGATTTCTTGTAAAACAAAATGAGGGGAAAATAAAAATGAGGGTTTGCTATATCAAATTAAATTGATTAAAACAATATTTTAAAATAGGAGATCATTTTAACAGAATGGAAATAGGATAGGATAGGATTCTGAATAGAATAGAATAGGATTCTGAACAGAATAGAATAGAATATTCTGAATAGGATTCTGAATAGAATAGAATAGAATAGAATAGGATTCTGAATAGAGTAGAATAGGATTCTGAATAGAATAGAGTAGAATATTCTGAATAGGATTCTGAATATAATAGAATATAATAGAATATTCTGAATAGGATTCTGAATAGAATAGAATAGAATAGAATAGAATAGGATTCTGAGTAGGATTCTGAATAGAATAGAATAGAATTCTGAATAGAATAGAATAGGATTCTGAATAGAATAGAATATTCTGAATAGGATTCTGAATAGAATAGAATAGAATAGGATTCTGAATAGAATAGAATAGAATAGGATTCTGAATAGAATAGAATAGAATAGGATTCTGAATAGAATAGAATAGAATAGAATATTCTGAATAGGATTCTGAATAGAATAGAATAGAATAGGATTCTGAATAGAGTAGAATAGGATTCTGAATAGAATAGAATAGAATATTCTGAATAGGATTCTGAATAGAATAGAATAGAATAGAATATTCTGAATAGGATTCTGAATAGAATAGAATAGGATAGGATAGGATTCTGAATAGAATAGAATAGGATTCTGAACAGAATAGAATAGGATTCTGAATAGAATAGAATAGAATATTCTGAATAGGATTCTGAATAGAATAGAATAGAATAGAATAGAATAGAATAGGATTCTGAATAGAGTAGAATAGGATTCTGAATAGAATAGAGTAGAATATTCTGAATGGGATTCTGAATATAATAGAATATAATAGAATATTCTGAATAGGATTCTGAATAGAATAGAATAGAATAGAATAGGATTCTGAGTAGGATTCTGAATAGAATAGAATAGAATTCTGAATAGAATAGGATTCTGAATAGAATAGAATATTCTGAATAGGATTCTGAATAGAATAGAATAGAATAGGATTCTGAATAGAATAGAATAGAATAGGATTCTGAATAGAATAGAATAGAATAGGATTCTGAATAGAATAGAATAGAATAGAATATTCTGAATAGGATTCTGAATAGAATAGAATAGAATAGGATTCTGAATAGAGTAGAATAGGATTCTGAATAGAATAGAATAGAATATTCTGAATAGGATTCTGAATAGAATAGAATAGAATAGAATATTCTGAATAGGATTCTGAATAGAATAGAATAGGATAGGATAGGATTCTGAATAGAATAGAATAGGATTCTGAACAGAATAGAATAGGATTCTGAATAGAATAGAATAGAATATTCTGAATAGGATTCTGAATAGAATAGAATAGAATAGAATAGAATAGAATAGGATTCTGAATAGAGTAGAATAGGATTCTGAATAGAATAGAGTAGAATATTCTGAATGGGATTCTGAATATAATAGAATATAATAGAATATTCTGAATAGGATTCTGAATAGAATAGAATAGAATAGAATAGGATTCTGAGTAGGATTCTGAATAGAATAGAATAGAATTCTGAATAGAATAGGATTCTGAATAGAATAGAATATTCTGAATAGGATTCTGAATAGAATAGAATAGAATAGGATTCTGAATAGAATAGAATAGAATAGGATTCTGAATAGAATAGAATAGAATAGGATTCTGAATAGAATAGAATAGAATAGAATATTCTGAATAGGATTCTGAATAGAATAGAATAGAATAGAATAGAATAGGATTCTGAATAGAATAGAATAGAATAGAATAGAATAGGATTCTGAATAGAGTAGAATAGGATTCTGAATAGAATAGAATAGAATAGAATATTCTGAATAGGATTCTGAATAGAATAGAATAGAATAGAATAGAATAGGATTCTGAATAGAATAGAATAGAATAGAATAGAATAGGATTCTGAATAGAGTAGAATAGGATTCTGAATAGAATAGAATAGAATATTCTGAATAGGATTCTGAATAGAATAGAATAGAATAGAATAGAATAGGATTCTGAATAGAATAGAATAGAATAGAATAGAATAGAATAGGATTCTGAATAGAGTAGAATAGGATTCTGAATAGAATAGAATAGAATATTCTGAATAGGATTCTGAATATAATAGAATATAATAGAATATTCTGAATAGGATTCTGAATAGAATAGAATAGAATAGAATAGAATAGAATAGGATTCTGACTAGAATAGAATAGAATAGGATTGGATTCTGAATAGAATAGAATATTCTGAATAGGATTCTGAATAGAATAGAATAGAATAGAAAAGAAAAGAATAGAATAGAAGAATAGAGTAGAATAGAATAGAATAGAATAGGTCAGAAGGGACTATAAGCAAGAGACCCTATACTTATACTTAATCCTAACTCTATACTATATTTTATCTTCTTCTCTCCCCCTCTCAATTATCAATTGCTTTTAATACAAATGCAAATTTATAGAAAGCAGGGGAAGTGAATCAATTTTTTTTTTGGTATGAATCAATATTTCTCAACCCCAGCCACTTTAAGAGCAACACGTTTTAAGACTTTCAGCTCTTAGAATTCCCAACGAGTATGCTTTAAAACAGGTGGACTTCAACTCCCAGAAGTCCCCTGAGGGGAGGGGCTAAGTCATAAGTCAAGGACCGACTGTAAGCCGGACGTAAATCAAGAACTGCTTGTAAAGACACAGAGCAACGGTGGGGGAAAAAACGAGTTTAAAGATAGGAGTTTCTCTCTAAGAATTACTATTTTTTTTCCTGTTTTGCCCCTGTAGGACAAAATGCTTTTGAGCTGTACCAAGCAAGAACTGGAGGACGAGCGCCCCCTGCAGCCCAAGGAGGGTACCTGCAGGCTCCTGACATTTGCTGAGTTTAACGAAGGAGCCATTAAGAATAAGGTGAGAATATTTGCATCCTTTGAGTGAAAATCCAGGACCTCAAGAAGGAAAATGTCTGCTTTCCATGTGGAAGATCCCAGATTAAACAGAAAAAAAAGCCAGATAGTCCTCGACATACGTCCCGAAATTCAGCTGGCCGGCAGGAGGCGCGTGTTCTGACCCAGGCCCAAGTAGGTATTATCAGACGCAACCAGTTCGAAAACAACCAGACTTTATTGGAACAGGTGAGAATTAACTCATTCTCAGCTTAGTCCAAACTAATTCCAAACAAATTCTTCATAGCACAATCCTGCCGCCTTATCACCAACCTTGGTCTAATTAGGCAACCTGTCAAAGACTTTTCTTGGCAAAAGTTCAAACGCAGAAGACGCCGACAAGAGATAAGTGCAGCAAGACTATCAAAATTGTTTTCCGACAAAGAGCCCAAGAGCTGTTGCTGGTCTTTTAAGCCTTCTGGGAGGGGCCAATCATCTCCTGGCCTTACTCCTGAGTCGTCCTTTTTGCTTTAGCTGCTCTTGCCTTCTGGCAGCTCTTCACATATGTGCACTAGAAACAGGCTCCTGCCTCTCTGTTGTCAGCCTCTGGAGCAGGGGCGAAATGCTCCCGGTTCGGACCAGATCACTCGATCTGGTAGCGATGGTGTTGGGTGGTTCAGAGAACCGGTAGCAAAATTCCCTGCCTCTCCCCATGCCCAGCTGAGCCGCGCGATCATCAGAGGCTGTTTTTTTTATTTTTAAAAGTATTTTTTCCTACAACCTCTCCGGGCGAAAAAATGCTTTTAAAAGTAAAAAAAAAAAAAAAGCAAAAAGCCTCTGATGATCGCGCAGCTCAACTGGGATCATCAGAGGCTTCTAAAAGCATTTTTTTCTGCAACCTCGTCAGCCGAAGAGGCTGTAGGAAAAAAAAAAAAGCCTTTAAAAGCCTCTGGTGATCCCAGCTGAGTTGCCTGATCATCAGAGGCTTCTAAAAGCATTTTTTTCCTGCAACCTCTTAAGGTTCACCATCCTAAAGAATTTTTGTGTCTGAAAAGGATGGGTTTATTACACATCGCCGATTTCCTAGCTTTCCACAAATCCTGACTGTGATTCGTTTGCAAACCACGTCTCGCAGAGCATTGTGGTTTGTTAGCCCAGGAATCTACAAGTCAAAACAAACAAGTTAGATCAGAAACTGACCCTATGAATAGCAAAACTTGCAAATAGCAAAACCCAATTCTCTGCTTGCTTTTCCAATTTGCACTGAGTGCAAACCTAGTGAGTAACGAAACCCAGTCAGAATTTTTTTCAGCTTTTCCAGGGTGCTTAATATTTATTTTTAATTTTGTTTTCATTCGTTCGGTCAGGTCTAATGGGCTGACTTGAGCCCTTGCACTGTTTTCTTTGGAAGGGTTTTTAAAATTTGGTTTGTCATTGCCTCCTTCCTAGGGCTGAGAGATTGTGGCTGGCTCGAAGCTGGCCTGAGGCAGGATTTGAATTGAGGGTCTCCCGATTTCTACATGAATTTTTAGTCCAGATATTTAACCAAAAAAAACAGATTTGTTCTCGCTGAACCAGTTCGCGAGCTGCGTTCACACAATCGGCAAACTCGCTTCTTTTAAACCCCGTTCCCGCTTCCGTTTCCCCAGGCACAGACGGTGTACGAAGTCTTCGCAAGGCAACTGATGCAGGTCAGCGGCCTCAGCGGAGAAAAAGCGGCTGCCATTTTGGAAAAATACAAAACGCCCACTAGGTATGAAGATGGGGAAGAGGGCCTGGGGGTGGTTAGTTCTGTTAACCTGGATTTCGCATAATGTGGGAACTAAACGAATATCTGTAGTTTTCCCTACACTGCAGGGAACAGCGAAAATAGCTCGGCTGTGTATTTTTTTTTCTCAGATTCCGTTCTTCACCTCTCCAGGGTTAAAATGTGGTTGGTGATAAAAAAATCAGTTTATGATGATGACCTTAGATCAATGTTTTTAAAGCTTTACAACTTTAAAATGGGCAGACTTCAATTCCCAGATTTCCCCAACCAGCGTGCTTTAAGATGGGGGGACTTCATCTCCCAGAATCCCCCAGCCAGAATGCTTTAAGTTGAGTGGACTTCATCTCCCAGAATCCCCCAGCCGGCATGCTTTAAAATGGGTGGACTTCAATTCCCAGAATCTCCCAACCAGCGTGCTTTAAGAGGGGTGGACTTCCACTCCCAGAATTCCCCAGTTCAGCATGCTTTAAGATGGGTGGACTTCCACTCCTAGAATTCTTCAGCTAGCCATTTGAAAATATGGGTTTTTTTAAAAAAAATTGATTTATATGCCGCCCTTCTCCGGAGACTCAGGGCGGCTTACAATGCGTTAACGTATTAGCAATAACATTCTGTATTATTGCTTTATTTATTCTGGATGTTGAGATCACCCTAGGAGTGGTGCGGTGGCCTAGAGGTGGAGCTCTGGCCTCACAATCAGGCCTTTCTGAGCACACTGAGAATTTATCTGTTGAACAAAACTCCGCTCTGGCGTCAGGAAAGGCATCTGGCCAGTAAAACACTCTGCTAGCTCCAGTCACCCAGAGATGAGGGATTATGGGGTCGTTAAAAGATGATGATGTTGAGATCACCATAGAGATCTTCAAGCTGCCCAGGTTGAGAAACACTGTCTTAGAGGCTGGTTACTGGCAGAACAGACCATGCTGTAACCTGGTTTAAACCAGCATCCTTCATGGTGAAGTGAAAGATTCACATGTACAATGAAACATGGAGGAATTTTTTCCTTGGCATGTCAACGGTGGGGCTGATGACCTTCCCTGGTGTTCCTTCTTCATTCTCAGCCTGATGGGGGCTTACGCCGAGTGTCCGGATTCAGAAAGCCAGGAGAATCTTCTGAGTACCATCAAGTGTGGCCAGCTGCAGAGGTGAGGGCCAGAGCTGGCGGTCTTTCCTCTCTTCTCCCGCTCCCCCTCCTTTACACAAGCTCCCTCAGCCCCTGCCCCTAAATATGGGTAGTCCTCGACTTACGACCAGTGGTGGGATTCAAATACATTAACAACTGGTTCTCTGCCCTAATGACCGGCTGGGTGGGCATGGCCAGGGTGTGTGACAGGCAGCACTCGGCCTCCTGCACCCCCCCAGGAGCAAAAACGGGCTGCGGCGGGGGCCTTCCCCCTCCGCCCCCCGTTTTGGGCCTAGTAGGCCTCCCTGCAGCCTCCTGGGAGCAAAAACTGGCCGTTTTCAACCTCCCCAGGCTCCACGCGCCCCCTGCATTTACCTGGGATCCAAAATGGGTCCGGGGGGACTCCTGGGAGGGGTGGGGTGGGGCCAGCCTGAAGAAATAAACTACCGGTTCAACAATTCAGCTGATTCGCCCAAACCGGCTGAATCCCATCTCTGCTTAGGACCACAATGGAGCCTAAAATTTATGTTGCTTATGTGACAAACTTAAGTTTGTTAAGTGAGTTTTTTGGCCCCGTTTCACGACCTTTCTTGCCACGGTCGTTAAGTGAACCACTGCCATTGTCAAGTTAGGGACATGGTCGTTAAGCAAAGCTGCCTCCCCCTACTGACTGTCAGGAGGCCGCCAAAGGGGATCACGTGACCCCAGGAAGCTGCAATCATTCATAAATATGAGTCGGTGGCCAAGTGTCTGGATTTTGATCACGTGACCCCAGGGAGGCCGCAACGGTCGTAAGTGTGAAAAATGGTCATAGGTCCCTTTCTTTCCAGTGCCGTTGTGACTTCGAACGGTTGCTAAGCGAACTGTCGTAAGCTGAGGACACCCTGAACTAAGCAAGGAGCATATTAAGTGAGCCGTGCCTGATTTTTACAACTTTTTTTTTTTGCTCCGGTTGTTAAGCAAATTCACTGAGGTTATTAAGCGAGTCACATGGCCTTTAAAAGAGAATCCACTTTTCCTCCGTTGACTTTGCTTGTTGGGAAGGTAGCTCTCATATAATCCGTCATAAGTACATGCCAGTTGCCAAGCCTCCCAATGTTGATCACGGGACTTCAGGTTTTCCGCCAAACAAACCACGCCCGTGGTTTGCTGAACGACTTCCGCATTTGCTTAACGACCGCTGCAAGAAACGACGTCATAAAATTGGGTCGCGTACGTGACTGACCCCTTGGTGCAACCCTCATGACTTACGACCACGATGCATAAACTCCCATCATGGTCGTAAGTCAAGGACTACCTGTTCAGTGAAACAACTTGTGAATGTTCCAACCCTGGAAGTCTTTTAAGAAGAGGTTGGATAACGGGGTTGGACTAGAAGACCTCCAAAGGTCCCTTTCAACTCTGTTATTCTTTTGTTAAAGAGAGATTCACCCTGTAAATTGGACGGATTAATGAATAAATGAATTAATTATCCTGGGAATTTGCTTTTTAAAATGATCCCTGCCTCTATTTTTTTCCTTTTTTTTTTTTTCCCTACAGAAATCTGGGTCCTTCTCTTAGCAAGACCTTGGCTCAATTATACTGCACCCCTGGGCCGCTGCCTTGAACATCCAGAGGTTGTGAGAAGTTGTGCGTTGGCTGTGTGTGTTTGTGTGAGAGAAAGAGAGAGAAAATAATGACGTTTACTGTGCTGTCGATGAAGAGGAAGATTCTCACCCTTTGTCACCGTTTTGTAAAAACAAGGAGAGGAGCGTATATCAAATCACGTAGGCGAGGGGTTTTTTCCCCCCCAACTTGCACTTCTATTGCACAACTCGGGAGGGTTTTTGTCATCTCTGCCTACACTCAAACACACACACACACACACACGTATACACACTCCCCAGAAAAGGGTTTGGACAAATACTCTCGTTGTGTGTTCCCTTCAGTGCCCAATCCTGCCTAATTCTGTCCTGTTTGACCGAAAAGAACCTAAGAAATATACTATCTCAACATGCTAATAAAATCCTAATTGTCTTCATATTCCAATAAAGTTTCTAGTAGTTTTTTAACAACAAGGATTATTACTTTTCTTCCTTCCACCTTCCCATCCTCCCTCCCTTTCCTTCTTTTCTCCCTCCTTCTCTCCCTCTTCCTTCCTTCCCAGTCTTCCTCCCTCCCTCTTCCTTTCCACAATGTCTTCCTTCCTTCCTTCCTTTCCTCCCTCCCTCCCTTCCCACATCTCCTTCCTCCTTTCTCTCCCTTCCTCTCTCCCTCCCTCCTTTCCTTCCCCCAATATCTTCCTTCCTTTCTTCCCCATAATTTCTCCTTCCTCCTCCTCTCTTCCTTCCCAGTCTTCCTCCCTCCCTTCCTTTCCTTACCATAATATCTTCCTTCCTCCCTCCCTTCCTATGTCTCCTTCCTCCTCTCCCTTCCTTCCCAGTCTTCCTCCCTCCCTCCTTTCCTTCCCACAATATCTTCCTTCCTTCCTTCCCTGTCTACTTCATCCTTCTTTCTCTCCCTTTCTCTCTTCCTTCCCAGTCTTCCTCCCTCCCTCCCTTTCCTTCCCACAATATCTTCCTCCCTCCCTCCCTTCCCATGTCTCCTTCCTTTCTCTCCCTTCCTCTCTTCCTTCCCAGTCTTCCTCCTTTCCTTCCCACAATACCTGCCTTCCTTTCATGTCTCCTTCATCCTTCTTTCTCTCCCTTTCTCTCTTCCTTCCCAGTCTTCTTCCCTCCCTCCCTCCTATCTTCCTTCCTTCTTTCCTTCCCTTCCTCTCTTCCTTCCCAGTCTTCCTACCCCCTCCTTTCCTTCCCACAATATCTTTTCCTTCCTCCCTCCCTCCCTTCCCACACTGTCTCCTTCCTCTTTCCTTCTTTCCCTCCCTTCCGCTCTTCCTTCCCACAATATCTTCCTTCTTTCCGTCCCTCCCTCTCTTTCTTCCCAGTCTTCCTACCCCCTCCTTCCTTCCCACAATATCTTCTTCCTTTCCTTCTTTCCCTCCCTTCCTCCCCTCAATATCTTCCTTCCTTCTTTCCCTCCCTCCCTCTCTTCCTTCCCACAGTCTTCCTACCCCCTCCTTTCCTTCCCGCAATATCTTCTTTCCTTCCTCCCTCCCTCACTTCCCACAATGTCTCCTTCCTTTCCTTCTTTCCCTCCCTTCCTCTCTTCCTTCCAATATCTTCCTTCCTTCCTTCCTGCTTTCCCTCCCTCCCTTCCTTCCCACAGTCTTCCTACTCCCTCCTTTCCTTCCTGCAATATCTTCTTTCCTTCCTCCCTCCCTCCCTCCTTCCAAATTTGGGTCATAAGTCAAGAACTACCTATAGTTGACAAATGCAGGAAAATAGAACTTCTCCTCTGACACAGCCGTGCCTTTTTTCAATTTCCAACGGTGTCCCAAGCATCATGGGTGAAGCCACTCAACTACGATTTCTTTAATAAACCAGAAAAAAAATTCTGTTTTACGATCCCCAGTAAATACTCAGATTTAAGGATGAGTCATTTGTTTGTTTGATGCTTTCAAATATTATAAGTGGGAAGAACAGCAAAAATTTTCGGCCAGTCAAGAGAAAAATAAACAGCTCGCAATCTTTCTTTAGCCCCTGGAAGAATTTGTAATATTCGAAAGGCAAATATTATTTCTTACAGAGTCCAAATTAACATCTGTTTTTAGTCGTGATGCTCTAATTCCACCCCGGATTTTTTTCATACCTTGGGAGAACAAATTTAATTAGGCTGCGAGGCTATTTTCAGTCACCTCTTAAAGTGACTCCTGAATACTCATTCATTCCAAAATAGTTGGTTAAGTATATATAGGGAGTCCTTGATTTATGACCTACAATCGGGACCAGCTTTTTCATTGCTGTGAAGTGAGTTGTGCCTGATTTTATGACCTTTCTCGTTCTGGTTGTTAAGTGAATCAGGTGGTCGTTAACAGAATCCAGCCTCTCCCCCCACCGCCCCCATTGACTTTGCTTGCGGGAAGGTCCCAAATGGTGGCAGGAGGCTGCCAACCATTGTAAATACATGCCGATTGCCAAGCAGCCCTATTTTAATCACATGACCATGGGGATGCAGGGATGGACACAAGTCCGAGGATAAGTCGTACGTCACTTTCTTCAACGCTGTTGGAACTTCGAATGGTCGCTAAAGGAACAGTTGTAAGACGAAGGCTACCCAATAAAATTTCTCAACCTTGGCAAGTGGAAAATCGGTGGACTTCAACTCCCAGAATTCTCCAGCCATCCTGGTGTTGAAGTTCACCCATCTTAAAGCAGGTTGGCTAGGGAATTCTGGGAGTTGAAGTCTTCCAATCTTAAATCATAGTAAGTGGGGAATTCTGGGAGTTGAAGTCCATCTTAAAGCAGGTTGGCTAGGGAATTCTGGGAGTTGAAGTCTTCCAATCTTAAATCATAGTAACTAGGGAATTCTGGGAGTTGAAGTCCACCCATCTTAAACCTGCCAAGGTTGAGAAACGTAAGGCAATCTTTAAGCCTTGTGAACTTCAACTCCCAGAATTCCTCAGCCAGCCATGAAGTCCACAAGGCGTAACATTGCCAAGGTTGAACGAAACCTGTTTGATCATCTCCCAGGTGAACAGGTGACATCTCATCTTACTTGAGCAAGATCAACCTGGTAGGCCCACCTCCTGTGCACTGTTCTACTCTCCCATTCCCCTAAAACATAGATAACTTTACCCAAACTTCTGTAAAAGCCACAATTGAGTAAAGCCACTCTTTCCATAGGTAAAGGGAAAGGTTCCCTTCGCACATATGTGCTAGTCATTCCCGACTCTAGGGGGCGCTGCTCATCTCCGTTTCACAGCCGAAGAGCCAGCGCTGTCCGAAGACGTCTCCGTGGTCATGTGGCCGGCATGATTTAAACGCCAAAGGCGCACGGAAAACGCTGTTCCCTTCCCACCAAAAGTGGTCCCTATTTTTCTCTTTGCATTTTTTACCTGCTTTCGAACTGCTAGGTTGGCAGAAGCTGGCACAAGTCACGGGAACTCACCCCGTTATGCGGCACCAGGGATCTGAACCGCCGAACCGCCAACCTTTCGATCGACAACCTCAACGTCTTATCCTGAGCCACCGCGTCCATAGCTGACTCTTTCCATAGCTGACCCTAAACACCTGAGCCGTATTTTTTTCCAAGGGGAACATTTACAAGACCTCCGCCCTGCTGCTCCCGGTTCAAATCCTCCCCAAACCAGGCGGCGACGCAGACCCCCACAAATTTCCTCGTTCGCCCTCTTTCCTTTTTTCCAGAAAACAAACTTTTACTAAGCCTCGTTGCTCTTGTTTTTCTCTCTCTCTCTTGTTTTCTCTTTAAACCAGAGAAATAAAAAAAATGGAATTCTACTGAAAGGTTCAAATTGTCCTCTACTCATCCCAAGGGCAGGGATGACTTCTCCGAGTTGTTCTCCTTGGGCAATAGGAGAAAAAGGTTTGCGTTAGTGGCCAGCGTGACGGATCAAGGAAACGATGCTAAGATAGGCGGGTGAGGGGGAATTGGGTCCAGGATGGCCGCAAACTTTTTTTTTAAAGCTACCGGGTTTGGTTCTGCGGGACGTGTCCAGGTCTGGAGATGGGTGATTCTGGTGGACAGTTGGTGGGGAAGTCCGTGAGTGCCATCTGACTCCATTTTTTTTTCACACCTGTAGAGTTGTGGTCCTTTGTTGTTCCATTTGTTTCTCCATCTTGGACAGACGTTTCTACAAGAGAGAAAGGGATAAAAAGAGACCGGCCGGATTCCACACTCTGAATTAAATTTTATTCAGTCGTCGTAGCTGTCGATATATAGGTAGAACAGCTTGCCTTCAGGAGTTGCAGGTGGTCTATCACTGAAGGTTTTAAAGAAAAAACTGGAAATCCACCTGTCTGGAATGGTATAGAACAGTGATGGCCTGGTAGGCCCGTTTTTTTTGCTCTCCCCAGGCTCCAGGGCTTTTCTAGGAGTCTGGGGAGGGCAAAAAGGGCCTCCCCCCCACCGGAGGTCTTCTGGAGGCCAGAAACAGCCTGTTTCCTGACTTCCAATGGGCCCACAAGGCCCGAAAATCAGCTGGCCGGCACGCAGATGCACGCTGGATCTGAGCTTGCGTGCCCACCGATATGGCTACCTGTAGGTACCTACGTGCCATAGGTTCACCATCACGGGTATAGAATAAAAGAGTTGGAAGGGACCTTTGGAGGTCTTCTAGTCCAACCCCCTGCTTAGGCAGGATACCCTATACCATTTCAGACAAATCGTCGTCCAATCTCTTCTTAAAAACTTCCAGTGTTGGAGCATTCACAACTTCTGGTGGCAAGCAGTTCCACTGGTTAATTGTTCTCACTGTCAGGAAATTTCTCCTTAGTTCTAGGTTGCTTCTCTCCTTGATTAGTTTCCACCCGTCGCTTCTTGTCCTGCCTTCAGGGGCTTTGGAGAATAGCTTGACTCCCTCTTCTTTGGGGCAGCCCCTGAGATATTGGAAGACTGCTATCATGTCTCCCCTAGTCCTTCTTCTCATTAAACTAGACATACCCAGTTCCCGTATGTTTGAGCCTCCAGTCCCCTAATCCTCTTTCTTGCTCTTCTCTGCACTCTTTTTAGAGTCTCAACAACTTTTTTTACATCGTGGTCATTTATTGCAGGCTGGCAGGCTGAAGAGAATTCAGTTGAAAGGATTTCCCTTCTGCTAGTATTTTAGGGTAGAGTAGACATTGGAGGCTAGTTTTGAAGTTCTTCCTGATACCACCAACCATCCATGATCCTTGGTCCAAAGGTCGTGAATTCTAACTAAAGTCCACAACTCCCAAGCATTTACTGGAAGGGGTAGTGCCTCTTCTACAGTTCTAGAAGGGATGATTTGCTGTTTGAAAACACTTGCGTGAGCTAGTGAAATTTCGTGTGTTGGCAAGAGGGGTTTCTTGGCACTGTTTTGGTGGGGGAGAAGATAATCTCAAAATGCAAATCCGTCTGTGCATCGTTTTCTACTTCAGATGAAAATGGATGCCGTATTCCAAGTGTGGCCTTCCCAAGGCCTTATAAAGTGGTATTAACCCTTAACGTGATCTGGATTCTATCCCTCTGTGGATGCAGCCCAGAACTGTGTTGGTTTTTTATACAGCTGCAGCACCCTGATGACTGCTGCATACCGAAGTCGATATGCCTTTCCTGCCTAAGCAGGGGGTTGGACTAGAAGACCTCCAAGGTCCCTTCCATCTATTTTATTTTATTTTATTTTATTTTATTTTATTTTATTTTATTTTATTTTATTTTATTTTATTTTTTTATTTTATCTTATTTTATTTTATTATTCTATTCTATTCTACTCTACTCTACTCTATATTTATTCTATATTTTACTCTACTCTACTTTATATTGATTATATTTTACTACTCTACTCTACTCTATAAAGGTAAAGGTTCCCCTCGCACCTATGTGCTAGTCATTCCCGACTCTAGGGGGCAGTGCTCATCTCTGTTTCAAAGCCGAAGAGCCAGCACTGTCCGAAGACGTCTCCGTAATCATGCGGCCGGCATGACTCAACGCCAAAGGCGCACGGAACGCTGTTACCTTCCCACCAAAGGTGGTCCCTATTTCTCTACTTGCATTTTTTATGTGCTTTCGAACTGCTAGGTTGGCAGAAGCTGGGACAAGTCACGGGAGCTCACCCCGTTTACACGGCACTAGGGATTTGAACCGCTGAACTGCCGACCTTTCGATCGACAAGCTCAGCGTCTTAGCCATTGAGCCACCGCATCCCTTCTGTTCTATACTCTACTCGATTCCAAGCACCGACTCTAACCCCAGTGCTGTGCATTCTCTCCGCCCCGCCGGAAACCCTCAACCCCCTTTCCACCCTATTCCCAAAGCCAGCTTACCCCCTCTCCTTGCCACGGCAGGTAAGGGGGAGGGGAGATCTGCCCTCCCCCCACTAGAACGGATGAGCCCCCACAAAGACGGTGAGGCGGAGCACCGAGCTGGCCTGGTAGCTCATCAGGTTGTTGACGGTGAGCATCTCTAAATCCAGCACAAACTCACGGGGACCCACCACGGCTCGTGACAGGACCAACATGGCGCTGATGTTGCTGATTTGCTGCAGAGGAAACAGATGTGAAAAAGCTCGTCGTGATTTCCCGAGAGACCAATTTTAAGTTTCAACAATCCAACCAACTGAAGTTCACCCATCCAGCCGGGCATCGGTTCAACCCTCTAAGTCAGGGGTGTCAAACTCGAGGAACCACGGGCCGAATCTGACCTGCGAGGTGCTTAGATCTGGCCAGTGGTGGAATTCAGCCGGTTCGGGAAAACCAGTAATTAAATTTCTGGCTGGCTGGTAGCCCTCCCCACCCCTTCCAGGAGTCCCCATGCGCCCCATTTTGGCTCCCAGGAGGCTGCAGGGAGGCCTACTAGGCCCAAAGTAAGATGCGGGTGGCACGTCCCTCCCTGCGCCCCATTCAAACAGTGAATGATCGGTCCGCGGTGCCTCTGCCAGCGAAAACGGAGCTCGGGAGGGCCGCGCATGCCTTTCCCCCACCCCACCGAACTCTGTTTTTGCTGGCAGAGGGCTGCAGGAGGCCATTGCGGCCCAAAATGGAACTGGGGGGGAGGGTGCGTGCAGCCCACACCGAGCTCCGTTTTCGCTGGCAAAGGGCTAGCAAAGCAAACTAAAAGCAAAATAAGACAAAAGGAGAAACGTTTCCCCTTTTGCGTTTGCCCATGCAAGAAAGGACAGGCAAGGAGAAAGGGACAGAGGAAAGACGAAGAAAAAGAAGGGAAGATGGGAAGAGAGCAAGGAAGGAAAAATTAAAGAATGGGAGGAAGAAGAAAAGAGAATGGAGAGGGAGGGAGGGAGGGAGGGAGAGAGGGAAGGAAGGAAGGAAGGAAGGAAGGAAGGAAGGAAAGAAAGGGGAGGTGGGAGGGAGGGAAGGAAGGCAAACAGGAAGGAAGGAAGGAAGGAAGGAAGGAAGGAAGGAAGGAAGGAAGGAAGGAAGGAAGGAAGGAAATTATAATGTGAGGATGGTAGGGTCTGAGGGAAGTCCTGTCTTAGGACTTGGCCACCACTGGTGCCCCCAACACGAGTGACGTTGAGCTGGCCACGTCCCCCCAGGTCCCCCGCCCCGAGGTCAAACACAACCCTGATGTGGCCCTCAATGAAATCCGAGTTCGACACCCCTTACGGGTTAGTTCTCGAGTTACGACCGTAAGAGAGCCCTAAATCACAAGTCGTCAAATGAGCAGTCCATAGTGGACTGACCTGATTTTACGATTTTCTTTTCTTTTTTTTTTTGCAGAGGTCTTTAAGCGAGCACGACGGTTGTAAGTGCAAACTTAGGGGTTGGTCATAGGTGTGGTTTGGCCAGAAAAACGGAAGTGATGGTTTTTTTGTTATCTGTAAATGTCACTGTGTGGCCAACGTCTGAAGTGCAGCCATGTGGCCACACTGTGGACAGAGGGACAATTGATTCATTGTGATTTGCATAACAACCTGGAGCAATGGATGGATTACGTCGCTCGATTACAGATTACAATCTGTAATGCAAGGGAAATGGGAAAATGGCGAAGCAGCACAGCAGGCAAAAACAAAAGCACATTCCAGACGTATCTCTCTCAAGGCTGTCTCCCAGGGTTACCCACAGCGGCCAGAGGGGAGTGATCTCTACAACCCGCGAAATTGCTCCGTTGGCGAATGTGACTGATGACACACCCTGAGGGGGGAGAGGGGGAAACAGGGTCATGCCTCGGCCGTAAATTACGTGGGTTTAGAGTTGGCTTCACTTGGTTTGTGCAGACATGAAGCTCCTAATAAATAACTGGATTTCTTTTGAAGCTTGGCTCGAGGCTCATGATTTAATTAGGGCATCCGTTGGAACCCTGACAGCATATTCTGGTTCCAGTTATGGTCGTAAATCAAGGACTACCTGTAATCCGAACATTTTTTTCCCCTAAGGATGCAAAATTTAAGACTTGTGGACTTCAACTCCCAGAACTCCCCCTGGCCAGGGGGAATTCTGGAAGTTGAAGTCCACAAGTCTTAAAGCTGCCATGTTTGGAGATCCCTGTCCTAAAAGGCATCAGCGTTAGGAAAGCCAAGGTACCAGAGTAAACCTGCCGGCATCCTTACAGAAAAAATGACTGCTATTGGCTGTTGCTAGGATACGGACTTACCCGGATGTAAAATTCTCCATCTTCGTTGCCTGAACGGATCTGGAAGGTGTTGTAGGCTCCTGGGTAGAAGGTGGTGGCTTGAATTTGGAAAATATCCGAGGGCACTGGCCGATCGGCCAAGATGCTCATATACCGGTAGATAACGGAGGAAGGTTTGTCATGACAAAGGGGGTTCGTGGTCGGGCACAGACAGCGGCTGCAACAGGAAGAAACTGGTTGAAGTGGCTAAGGCGGCGCCGAGCTTGTCAATCAGAAAGGTCGGCAGTTCGAATCCCTAGTTACAGGTCTCCTGTGTGAGCAGGGGGTTGGACTAGATAACCTCCAAGGTCCCTTCCAACTCTGTTACTGTTACAAGGAGGTAGGTTGTGGTCCAGCTGTGCCGTGAGCACTGCTTGGTCTCCGCTGGTTGCTAAACCAAGGTTTCTCAACCATGGCTCTTTTTTTTAAGATGAATGAACTTCAACTCCCAGAATTCCCCAGCCAGCTTGTTTTAAGATGCATGGACTTCAGCTCCCAGAATTCCCCAGAAAGCACGATTGAAGAGGGATAAACTTCAATTCCCAGAATTCCCCAGAAAGCATGACTGAAGAGGGATAAACTTCAATTCCCAGAATTCCCCAGCCAGCATGATTGAAGAGGGATAAACTTCAATTCCCAGAATTCCCCAGAAAGCATGACTGAAGATGGATAAACTTCAATTCCCAGAATTCCCCAGAAAGCATGACTGAAGAGGGATAAACTTCAATTCCCAGAATTCCCCAGCCAGCATGATTGAAGGGGGATAAACTTCAATTCCCAGAATTCCCCAGCCAACATGCTTTTAAGATGCATGGACTTCAGCTCCCAGAATTCCCCAGCCAGCTTGTTTTAAGATGCATGGACTTCAGCTCCCAGAATTCCCCAGAAAGCATGATTGAAGATGGATAAACTTCAATTCCCAGAATTCCCTAGCCAGCATGATTGAAGATGGATAAACTTCAATTCCCAGAATTCCCCAGCCAACATGCTTTAAGTTGCATGGACTTCAGCTCCCAGAATTCCCCAGAAAGCATGATTGAACATGGATAAACTTGTCTTAATTAGGGCTTATTTAGGGGGAAGGGCTTATATTGGCTGCATGTGTAAAAATCAAGCTGGGGC
Organism: Arizona elegans; assembly: GCA_022577455.1. NCBI lineage: Eukaryota > Metazoa > Chordata > Lepidosauria > Squamata > Colubridae > Arizona > Arizona elegans. Next base: position 869,686 of record JAKOOJ010000027.1, on the reverse strand, counting down.
TTATTTTTTTGGATAGGTCTTATTTTTGGGGAAACACGGTAGGAGTTCTTCCTCATTCTGCGGGTTAGTTAATCACCTATAGGTGTTTACAAATTGTTGCCTCGGATTGACTCCGGGCGGTATAAAGGAGCCTCTGTGCCCCGATCCAAGCCCAGAAAGGCCTGTTTACAATTCCTCTCCTCCTTTCCTCTCAACCAACCCTCCGGACCTGTCGCCACTCACTTCTCCGAGACATGGATGTAAGGCTCTTGGCAGAGTTTCTTCTCCACACACCGATATCCCCCGTGATAGTTCACGCAGTTCTGAGACTCTGTGCACTGGTTGCTGTCTAACTCACATTCGTTAATGTCTGTGGGTGCCGGAGATAGGCAGACAAAGGAAGGAAGGAAGGAAAGAAGTTAGGAAAAGAGAAGAAAAAGGGAGGGAAGACAGGAGGGAGGAAGGAGGAAGGAAGGAAGGAAGGAAGGAAGGAAGAAAAGAAGTTAGGAAAAGAGAAGAAAAAGGGAGGGAAGACGGGAGGGAGGGAGGAAGGAGGAAGGAAGGGAAGGAAGGGAAGGAAGGAAGAAATGAAGGAAGGAAGGAAAAGAAGAAACAGAGGAAAGATGAAGGAAGGAAGGAAGGGAGGGAAGGAAGGAAAAGAAGAAACGGAGGATGAAGGAAGGAAGGAAGAAATGAAGGAAGGAAGGAAAAGAAGAAACGGAGGATGAAGGAAGGAAGGAAGAAGTTAGGAAAAGAGAAGGAAAAGGGAGGATGAAGGAAGGAAGGGAAGGAAGAAAGGAAGGAAGGGAAAGAAGAAACAGAGAGGAAGGATGAAGGAAGGAAAGGAAGGAAGAAATGAAGGAAGGAAGGAAAAGAAGAAACAGGGAGGATGAAGGAAGGAAGGGAAGGAAGGAAGGAAGGAAGGGAAAGAAGAAACAGAGAGGAAGGATGAAGGAAGGAAGGGAAGGAAGAAAAGAAGTTAGGAAAAGAGAAGAAAAAGGGAAGATGAAGGAAGGAAGGGAAGGAAGAAAGGAAGGAAGGAAGGGAAAGAAGAAACAGGGAGGATGAAGGAAGGAAAGAAGAAGTTAGGAAAAGAGAAGAAAAAGGGAAGAAAGGAAGGAGGGAGGAAGGATGAAGGAAGGGAAGGAAGGAAGAAATGAAGGAAGGAAGGAAAAGAAGAAATGGAGGGAGGATGAAGGAAGGGAAGGAAGGAAAGAAGGAAGGAACGAAAAGAGAAGAAATGGAGGGAGGATGAAGGGAGGGAAGGAAGGAAGAAAGGAAAGGGGGGAATGAATGATGAAGAAATAGAAGGAAGGGAGAGAGGGAGGATGAAGAAATAGAGGAAAGGAAGGAAGGAAAGGAATTGAAGAGAGGGAAGGAGGAAACAAAGAGAGTAAGAATTGGGAAGGAAGGAAATTGAAAGAGAGGGAAGAAGAGGAAGCAAGGAGGGAAAAAGAATTGGAAGGAAGGAGAAAAGGAAAAAAGGAGAAGGAAGGAAGGAAGAGAAAAGAGGCCAAGGAAAGAAGAAGAGGAGGAGAGAAAAGAAGGAAGGAACGTTAAAAATCCAGCCTTAAAATGCTGCCAAAATCAATATTCCCCAGTCGCCATTCTTGGATTTTCTCTAGAGCTTCCCTAAATGGTGGCACGCGTAACAATATCAGTGGGCATGCGAGCTCAGCTCCAGCCCCACCGGAAGTCGGAAAACGGGTTGTTTCTGGCCTCCGGAGGGCCTCCCTGTGTGTGTTTGTGTGTGTGTGTGGCCGTTTTTGCCCTCCCCAGGCTCCAAGAAAGGCTCTGGAGCTAGATGAGAGAGAAAAACGGGCCTACTGGGCCATCACATGCCAGGAGCGGGGGGGAGTGTGTGTGTGTGTGTTTGCGCGCGCATTCTATTCTATTCTATTCTATTCTATTCTATTCTATTCTCTATTCTATTCTATTCTATTCTCTATTCTATTCTATTCTCTATTCTATTCTATTCTATTCTATTCTCTATTTTATTCTATTCTCTATTCTATTCTATTCTATTCTATTCTCTATTTTATTCTATTCTATTCTCTATTCTATTCTATTCTCTATTCTATTCTATTCTATTCTTTCTATTCTATTCTATTCTATTCTATTCTCTATTCTATTCTATTCTATTCTATTCTCTATTCTATTCTATTCTTTCTATTCTATTCTGCTCTAATTCTATTCCATTCCATTCCATTTTCTATTTTCTATTCTATTCTATTTTGCTCTAATCCTATCCTATCCTATCCTATCCTATCCTATCCTATCCTATCCTATCCTATCCTATCCTATCCTGCACTAATTCTATTCTATTCTATTCTATTCTATTCTATTCTATTCTATTCTATTCTATTCTATTCTATTCTGCTCTATTCTATTCTGCTCTAATTCTATTCTATTCTATTCTATTCTATTCTATTCTATTCTATTCTATTCTATTCTATTTTCTATTTTCTATTTTCTATTTTCTGTTCTTTTCTCTATCTCCCATTCCATTCCATCCCACTTTCTTATTCTTATTCTATTCTTCAAACCTGATTCATCTGGGTCTCGGTACCTGAGTTTTGGGGTTTTTTTCTCCACCCGCCCCTGTTCCCCGGTGCCAACCCCAAATCCCTCCGGTTACCTTGGCAAAGCCTGGTGCTCACGAGATTGTAACCTTGAGGACAAATGCAGGAGAAGTGACCGGGTTCGTTGACACACTGATATTGGCACAAATAATTCGAATAGCTGCATTCGTCCACATCTGAGCAGGAGAGGGGGGGAAAAAAAAGCAGAATCGTTATACAGGTTGTCCTCGAATTACGACCACAACGGAGAAAAATATTCTGGTTGCTAAGCAAGGCAAGGTTGTTCAGGGAGCCGCACCCAATTTTATGAACATTTCCCCCTCCCCCCCACGGTTCTTAAGTGAATCACTGCAGTTAAGCGGTCGTTAAGCGAATCTGGCCCCTCCCACTGACTTTGCTTGTCAGAACACCCCCCCGTCCCCCCGGGGAAGGTCGCCAATGGAGATACAGGCCAATTACCAAGCAACCAAATTTTTATTGCGTGACTATGGGGATGCTGTGACCGTCGTAAGTGCGAGGAATGGTTTTAAGTCCCTTTTGAGTGCCGTTGTAACTTTAAATAAATGGTTGTAAATTGAGGACTACAAATCTGTCTTACGCTTTCTTTCTCTTTCTCTTTTTTTCTTATTCTCTCTCTCTTTTTCTTTAGCTCTTTCTCTTTCTTTCTTTCTTTCACAGACAAAGAATGTATGATCGCTATTGAGTACACTGTTATCAGTATGTATATAAATCAATATATGAATTATATGTATAAGTGGCAACTTGAAATAAGGGAGAAAAAATGGATAGGTAAGAAATGTTTACTGATGTGAAATTGTTGAAAAGAAGAAAATCGTAAACATTTCTTTTTTTTTGTTTTGTTTTTTTTTAAAAAACCCTGTTTAATAAAAAATATTTTTTTAAAAAATAAATTAAATAAATTAATAAAAACTCAAGACGGTGAATTGATCTGAAGAGCCAAGGGGCGGGGGAGGGAGGAGCTTGCCACAAGGCGTGGGAAGGAGAAAGAGGTGGGGCTAAGATAGGCCCCGCCTACCTTTGCAGGTAAATCCATTGTGGTCCAGCTCATAGCCTTGGTTACACCGACAGATAAAAGTGCCATAAGTGTTGAAGCAGCGTTGCTTGCAAGGAGCTCCCATCTCGCACTCGTTCACATCTGGGGAAGGGAAGTTGCAAAAAAAAAAATTAAAAAAAATCAGGCTTTGCATCCCATAATAATGGACCCTGAGTGGTAAAAGACTTTAAAAACAAAAGATTTTATTGATTTTTCTAATGCTTACGTTTTGTTAGTGCTTGATAAACATCCCGTTGTCTGGGCTATTTAATTCGCTTAACAGTAATAATAATAACAGTAACCGAGTTGGAAGGGATCTTCGAGGTCATCTAGTCCAACCCCCTTCCTCACACAGGAGACCTGTACTAGGGATTAGAACCGCCGAACTGCCGACTTTTCTGATCGACAAGCTCAGCTTCTTAGCCGCTGAGCCACCTCGTCAGGCATATAACAATATATGTATATAATATAGATATATATAGATATATATAAAGATATATATATATATAGATATAACAATTACAAACTATTCTAAAAATACGAGTTCCAGGTATATTAGTAAAAAAAGAGGCAGTTTAGTACTCTGACGATGATAGCAGATGGCTGACAAAAGCTTAGTAAAATAAAATTTTAATTTCTTTTAAAATTTTAAAATCTTAAATTCCGGAGTTCGCAGTATGTCTGCCTCTTTTTTTACATACGTACATATACATACATACATACATACATACATACATACATACATACATATATATATATATTAATAATACAGTATTACATTCTTAATCTACGCCTCTTTTGTTCCCAACCGCTGTTAAAATAAGGTCCACGTTTGATAATATTCCGTGTCTTTAATCCGTTTAATCTTCAGCGTATGTCTGTCCATTGCTGCACAATCTAGCATCTTCCTTATTATCTACTCGTCTCGTGGTGTTTCTTCATTTTTCCAATATTGTGCAAATATAATCCTCGCTAAAAGGTGTAAAATAGGGAGCCTCTGGGTTGCAGGGCCTTTAAAACACCTGCCCCAGGGCCATTAAATAACGATTTACTACTGTTTCCCCACCCCCCCCGCCCCCAAATTTGGCAACGTTAAAGATGCGTGGACTCCAACTTCCAGAATTCCTTAGGCCACACATGAACCCGGAACAGGGATGGGGTTCAGCCGGTTCGGGCAAATTGGATGATAATTTTAATCTAGTTCGCCGAACCAGTTGTTATAAGGACTAGCTGACCCCGTCCACCCCGCCCCACCCCTCCCAGGAGTATCCACACAGCCCTTTTTGGATGCCAGGTAAGTGCAGGGGCCATGTGGAGGCTCAGGGAGGGCGAAAAACGGGTCTACCAGAAGTTCTGGAAGTCTGGAAACGGGCCTGTTTGCGGCCTCCAGAGGGCCTCCGGAGCCTGGGGAGGCCGTTTTCGCCCTCCCGGAACCTCAAAGAAAGCCTCCGGAGTCTGGGGAGGGTGAAAACGACTTCCCCCCTGTGGTGCATGAGGCTGAATAGGCCACGCCCACCATGGCCACACCCACCCAGCAACCTGACGGAGAACCGGCTGCTAAAATTTCTGAATCCCGCCCCTGACCAAAATGGCAAATTACGCAGCGGCCAGAGCCGTGGTGTGAGATGTACCCCACTGGTCCTGTAGGTAGCCAAAACTGCCTACAATGCTGCCTTTTGTACCAGCCTGAACTTCTGGATACTCTTCAAGGACAGCCCCAGATAGACAATATTGTAGTAGTCTATCCCGGGGCCTGGGGAGGGGGGAGATGAGCTTCCTATGTTACGATTTTGAATTCTGTCGATCTGCCTCAAACCTGAATGCGCGTTTGATTAGAAATTGTTGTCTTCTGAACAATTCTGAGCAGGGCAGATACTCCTCGACTTACAACCACTCAGACAGTGACTTAGGACCGGTATTCACCCTTATGACCATTGCTGCATCTCCATGGGATGCATGGGACCCAAATTCGGATGCTTGGCCACGGGTTCACATTTATAACGAGTCGCAGTGTCCCCGGAGTTACGTGATCCTCATTTTGCGACCTCCTGACAAGCAAAGTCCACGGGGAAATCAGATTCGCTTAACAATGGTGTGACTGATTTAACGACCGCAGGGATTCTCTTAACAACGGGGGCAAGAAACCTCGTAAAATGGGGCAAAACTCTCTCTTTCCAAACAGAAATTTTGGGTCGTAAGTCGAAATTGTGGTCGTAAGCCGAGGACTACCTGTGTAGGATTTCCGGGGTGCGGTGAGATGGATTTTCTCTTACCCACACACGAGCGGTTATTACTGGCGAGCTGAAATCCAGATTCACACTGGCAGGTGAAAGATCCTGGGGAATTGACACAACGGTGTTGACAATAGCGGTAACGGCATTCGTCGATGTCTGTAGCGGAAAAGAGGGGGGGGAAAAAACGAGAAGGAATTTCTGAATTATAAAAGCATATCCACCCTGCTCTGCCTCTGGGCATGCGCAGAGGGTTTTGCCTTCTTCTCTGAGAAACTGACTTGATCCATTTCAGATTTGGGTTTGTTTGGTTTTTTACTCTCTGAAAATACAGGCAGGTTTACCTGCTTTCAAGGTTTGTAGAAACCGGGGAATGCCCCAGCAAGCTAGGTTTAGGCCTGCACAACATACGACGCTCCCCAAAGAAATCAGGAATGAAGCTGGTTTAAATTCTAACTAAGTTTCCTAGGTTTTGGCCTGGTAAAATGTGTGGTGTCATCCTACCCAAGGTGGAAAAATGTCTGAAAAGACATTTGTGATCATTAAGGTTTACACCGTACACTAAACAACGTCACAGTAACAGAATACCAGAGTTGGAAGGGACTTTGGAGGTCTTCTAGTCCAACCCCCTGCTCAAGCAGGAGACCCTATACCAGTGATGGCTAACCATCACCAGGTAGGCCCATTTTTTTACCCTCCCCAGGCTCCAGAGACTTTCTAGGAGCCTGGGGAGGGCATAAACGGCCTTCTCCCCACCCGGAGGCTCAAAACGGCCTATTTCCTGACTTCCAGTAGGCCTGGAAGGCCCGAAAATCAGATGCGCTGGAGCTGAGCTAGAGCAACGCTCGTGTGCCCACAGATATGGCTCCGTGTGCCACCTGTGGCACGCGTGTCATAGGTTCGCCATCGGCCCTATACCATTCCAGACATTCCGGTAGTGGGCCGCAGCCAAGGTTGGAGACCCCAGCTTGTAAGTACAGGCGATACCTGAGCCCCGACGAGGCACTAAGCAGTGAATGACACAACCCCATTTCAGGCAGCGGGTGTGCCACTCGCTTACCTACACACTCTGTGCCGATCTTCCGGTAGCCCTCCGGGCACTGACAGTGAAAACTACCGATGGTGTTGATACACTGCTGGCTGGGCTGGCAGTCGTGCAAATCGTACTCACACTCATCCACGTCTACACGGGAAAACAAAAAGGCAGAGCAGAAAATCAAAGATTGTGAGGGAAAAAAATGGTGGGAGCCACTGCCAACGGGGCGAAAAGCGAAGGGATGAGGAAGGGGAGTGGGAATTTCCAGGAATCTAGTGGGAATTCCTCACTCCAACCCGGAAGAAAATTGGGATTTTTGATTGCGAACGGGGAGGGGGCTTTTGAAGGAAACAATCCCTTCGTTCCGTGACTCTGTGCCAAGTTTTGCCTTGTAGTGCGTTTGGAAACAAGTTACATGGCAGCTTTCCAAGCAAGATAAGTTCTGTGTTAATAAGTATTCCTCTGAAAGACTGTTTGGACAGGCCTTGCTGACTGTGAATGAAAGGAATTCTCTGTCGTGTAAATAAAAGAGGTTTTGCCGGGACTGAGACTCTGCTTCCTGCTTTTTAAGGTGGAATTCAGGCCCGGCTAACTCACCCGCGCACGATCCATAGTGGTCAGGCTCGTAGCCCTGGGAGCAAGTGTGAGGTCGGCTGGAGGGCTGGACCGGCGGACGAGGTCTCAGCCTGGGGGGACTGTCAAGAGGGGCCCGTTCGGCATTGACGTCGTTGATGACCGAGGCGGAACGCGGAAGACACAGGTATCCCCCGTAATGGTTGATGCATTTCATCTCCCCTTTGCAGGCATGGTGGATGGTCTCGCATTCGTTGATATCTAGAGAGGAAGAAACGGCGCTGAAGTTAAAAAGTTTTTTTAAAAAAATCGTCCAGTTGCGATGATTCCGCCTTGGAGTTGGAATGCAGGATTGCAGGCTGACTCTGCCCATTGCCAGCAGTTCGATCCTGACCGGCTCAAGGTTGAGTCAGACTTCCGTCCTTCCGAGGTGGGTAAAATGAGGACCCAGATTGTTCGGGGGGTAAGAGGCTGACTCTGTAAACTGCTTAGAGAGGGCTGTGAAACACTGTAAAGTGGCATATAAGTCTAGGTGCTATTCCTTCCTTCCTTCCTTCTATCCTCTATCTTTCTTTCCTCTGTCTCTCCCTCCCTTTCCCTTTCTTTTCCCCTTTTTCCTTCCTTCCTTCCTCCTTCCTTCCCTTCCTTCCATCCTTCCTTCCTCCTTTCCTTCCTTCCTTCCTTCTTCCTTCCCTTCCTTCCTCCTTCCTTTCCTTGCTTCCTTCCTCCTTCCTTCCTTTCCTTCCTCCTTCCTTCCTCCTTCCCTCCCTCCCTCCCTCCTCAGTGGTTAGAATGCAGCATTTCAGGCTAATTCTGCCGACTGCCAGGAGTTCGATTCTGACTGGCTCAAGGTTAGCTCAGCCTTCCATCCTTCCAAAGTCGGTAAAATGAGGACCCAATCTTCAGGATATCACAGATAGGTTCACCCCACTGGCTACACTTAGTTCCTGATTTCTAAGGTCACAAAACACTGTATACACACACACACACACACACACACACACACACACACAATATCAAACAGGGATTGCACATGCAAAACTGCCACAAACCCAACTGACTTCAAAGCTCCTGGTCCAATCCCTTCTTAAAAACCTCCAGCAAGGGAGAACCCACAACTTCCGGTGGCAAGCAGTTCCACTGGTTAATTTTTCTCACTGGCGGGAAATTCCTCCTTCGTTCTAGGTCGCTTCTCTCCTTGATTAGTTTCCATCCGTTGTTCCTCGAGGCAGGCAGATTGGACATTTTGCAAAAACCCCCTCTTTTCCATTGTTTCCCCCCCCCATCCCATCATACCATAGACTCACAAGTCCCATTCACACAACCACTTTAACCCAATCACTAAAACAGGGGGCAATGGAACGTAGACTAAACGCTGTTATAATGGATGGAAACTGACCAAGGAGAGATTCAACCTAGAAATAAGGAGAAATTTCCTGAGAGTGAGAACCATCAACCCATGGAACAGAAGTTGCCTTCGGAAGTTGTGGGAGCTTCATCCCTGGAAGCTTTCAAGAAGAGACTGGACTGCCATCTGTCAAAAATGGTGTAGGGTCTCCTGCTTGGGCAGGGGGTTGGACTAGATGACCTCCAAGGTCCCTTCCAACCAATGGAACAGAAGTTGCCTTCGAAAGTTGTGGGAGCTTCATCCCTGGAGGTTTCAAGAAGAGACTGGACTGCCATCGGTCAGAAATGGTGTAGGGTCTCCTGCTTGGGCAGGGGGTTGGACTAGATGACCTCCAAGGTCTCTTCCCACTCCGTTCATCTGTATCTGTTTTTCACTGCTTTGAGGGCTGGTGTTTTACCTTTACAGTGCTGAGTTTCGGCATCCCACTGATAGCCGTCGGTGCATTCCTACGACGGGGAGAAATTTTGGAAAAATTTGAAAGAAACTGGTGAGATTACCGGATCTAGGACTGGATTGCAAACATTTTTATCCTTTTTTTTTTTTTTTTTTAAAGGCAATTTTAAATTCTAAATAAATGACTAGAAGAGGCACCCTCTGCATATGTTCAGAGTTCCCCTTCACAGGTAGTCCTCGACTGGACGACAAGAATCGGGGCCAGTGTTTCAACGACCAAGCAAGGTTATTTCCCCGGTTCGAATCCCGCATTCCCTCAATCACCTTGTTCTTGATATCCCCACTAAGAACGCAATTCTGGGCTCATGGAAGACAATTTTTTTTTTCCTAAAAAGTTTGTTTCTCTCCTCTTTTAGGAATTAAGGACCCTCCAAGCTTCGATTCGGCCCCTTTATTACCGTGTAAGTATTGGGGTCTTCTTGGGCGAAAGCAGCTTTCAGTAGGGTGGCCAGGAAAATGCAGGAAACCAGCTTCATTTTCACACCTGGGAGAGGAAAAACCGAACAATTAAAAAAATTATTTAAAAATTCAAAATATTTGCAGCTTCTGTAGAGATTCCCAGTCATCCAAGGTTATGGTTATCCCAAAAGTAATTTTTTTTTTCAAGAGGCAACTCTCTTGATTTTTTTTTCTTTTGAAGACGTTTCGCTTCTCATCGCAGAAGCTTCTTCAGCTCTGACTGGATGGTGGGGGAACGGAAGGATTGATACGCCTTGCAGACAAAGTTGGTCATTTGCATCCTTTTTTAGAGGGTCCTTTGAGGCCACTTGGAGGTTTTATCTGTGTCCTCGGGGTCATCTGAGTGGTGCAAATGGTTTCTGTAAATCTGTAATTTTTTTCTCTGGAAATCCAGAGAAAAAATTGGGAGCGCGCGTAGGAATGGATTTCCAGAGGAAAAAAATCGCAGACTACAGGAACCAGGAGGACATATATACATATCTTGTACATTATTTTTAATTAATTAATAAATAAATAAATAAATAAATAAATAAATAAATAAATAAAAATATAGCGATGGTGGTGGGTGGTTCAGAGAACCAGTAGCAAAAATTGCTGCCGCCCCCCCCCCACCATGCCCAGCTGAGCCACACAATCATCAGAGGCTTTTTTTTTTTTTAATTTTTAAAAACCTCTGCTCACACGCGTGGCTTGCACGCATGTGCGCAGCTTAGAAAATGTGGCTAAATAGGACGGCATAACGGTGGGGCGGGGGGCAGGGCTCAGCTGCAGCTTGCCACTTACAGGCTAAATACCACCACTGCTGATAATGCTGTTTAGATATACATAATAATAATCTTTCAACTTCTAAGATTGATGTATACATGGTAATTATAATATGTTATTTTATGTAACAGTATACATAGTAATGAAAGGGATGCGGTGGCTCAGCGGTTAAGACGTTGAGGTTGTCGATCGAAAGGTTGGCAGTTCGGCGGTTCGAATCCCGAGTGCAGCGTAACAGGGTGAGTTCCCGTGACTTGTGCCAGCTTCTGCCAACCTAGCAGTTCGAAAGCAGGTAAAAAGAAATGCAAGGAGAAAAATAGGGACCACTTTTGGTGGGAAGGGAACAGCGTTTTCCGTGCACCTTTGGCGTTGAGTCATGCCGGCCACATGACCACGGAGACGTCTTCGGACAGCGCTGGCTCTTCGGCTGTGAAACGGAGATGAGCAGCGCCCCCTAGAGTCGGGAATGACTAGCACATATGTGCGAGGGGAACCTTTACCGTATAGAGATAACGGAGGGACACCTACCTCCAAAAAGCTGGGATTTATTTAGTTTTAAATCCGTTTTCTGTGCCTGGATGAATCTGAGGACGTCGATGGCAAGAAAACACGGATGAAGGCCTGTGTGTATATTTACACAACAGAGCTACTGTCTCCCAGGAAGGCTAAATACACCCTTTTGCTAGACAAAGGTACACAATATATGTCAAAGTCGACCTGCCACTTAAGGTCTATCCAGGGTTTTATATTTTTATTTTAAAACCCTGCCGCACAATCCTCCCTGGCTCAAAGCAGCTGGCAGTGCGAAAATAAGGGGACGCTAGGCAGGCAGTCCTTGAGTTAGGACGATCCGTTTAGCGGCCGTTCAAAGGTGCGACAGCGCTGAAAAGGCGGACTTACGACCGGTCCTCGTACTTACAACCCTCGCTCACGTGATTTGCCATTTGCGATCTTCCCAGCCGGCTTCCGACAAGCAAAGTCAATGACATTGTGCGTTGCGTGGCTCACATTTGCAGTGATTTGCTTAACAACCGTTACAAAAAGGTTATAACATCGATCACTTGAGGCCAACAGAAATATTGGCCTTCATATTGGCCCGATTGTCATAAATCAGGTCTACCTGCAGAAATGGATATAGCTTATCAGGCTAATTGTTTATGTCTAGATAGAAAGAAAAAAAAATACATTATCTACAGGTAGTCCTTGATTTACGACCACAACTGACCCCAATATTTGTTGTTAAGCGAGACATTTGTTTAAGCCCCGTTTTACGACGTTTCTCGCCCGAGCTGTTCAATGAATCACTGCCGTTTTTAAGTTTAACAACCTGGTTGTTAAGCGAATCCAGCTTCCCTATTGACTTGGCTGGTCAGGTGGTCACAAAACAGGGATCGCGTGACCTTGGGACACTGCAACTGTCATAAATATGAGTTGGTCGCCAAGCGTCCGAATTTTGATTGCAGGACCATGGTCGCAACTATGAAAAACGGTCATAAGTTGCTTTTTTTCAGTGCCGTTGTAACTTGAAACGGTCATTAAATGAGCTGTTGTAAGTCAAGGACCATGTGTATGTATTAAATTCCTATGATGCCCATCTCGACAAGGCATTTCTAGGCAGCTTTTAAATATATTTTCTTTTAAACAGCTAATTATGGCTATCCAGTTACGTAGCCCAGCCTTTGACATCGCTTTGAATTTGCTCTATTTTAGGACCTTCCTGGCCACCGTCGTTGAGTGAACCACTGCAGTTGTTATGTTAGTAACCCGGTGTCAAGCGAATCTGGGCTCTCCCATTGATTCTGCTTCTCGGAAGGTTGCAAAAAAGGGGATCACATGACCCTCAGGACACTACGACCGTCATAAATATGAGTCAGTTGCCAAGCGGCTGAATTTTGATCCTGTGAACGTGGGAATGCTGCAATGGGCGTTAAGTGTGAAAAGCAGTCATAAGTAACTTTTATGTACACTGAGAGCATGTGCACCAAAAACAAATTCCTTGTGTATCCAATCACACTTGGCCAATAAAGAATTCTATTCTATTCTATTCTATTCTATTCTATTCTATTCTATTCTATTCTATTCTATTCTATTCTATTCTATTCTATTCTATTCTATTCTATTCTATTCTATTCTTCTATCCAGAATCTTATTCTATTCTCTTCTATCCAGAATCTTATTTCTTCTCCTCTTCTCTTCCTTCTGTATTCTATTCTATTCTGTTCTATTCTATTCTATTCTAATTCTTCTATCCAGAATCTTATTCTTTCTTCTCTTCTCTTCCTTCTGTATTCTATTCTATTCTACTCTACTCTATTCTATTCTTCTATCCAGAATCTTCTCTTCTCTTCCTTCTCTATTCTATTCTATTCTATTCTATTCTATTCTTCTATCCAGAATCTTATTCTCTTTTCTTTTCTTCTCTTCTCTTCCTTCTCTATTCTATTCTATTCTATTCTATTCTATTCTGTGCCGTTGCAACTTTGAATGATCACTAAATGAACGATTGTGAGAAATATCTCACAATATATAAAGTGTTTTTCGATCGAAGCACCTGGTCTAGCCCAATATGGGAGGGAGCATCCTGCTTCCCTTTCGCCTTTCACCTCCAACCCAGGAGCCCTCAAGCAGTCGCATTCACGACTAACCATTTTATACCAAATTTATATTTTGCTGATAAAGAAATAAAGGGAGACTAGTATAGATCTATTTCAAGCTATTTAGCTCTCATCAGCTAGCTAGTCTCCCTTTATTTCTTTATCAGCAAAATATAAATTTGATATATATATACATACACACACACACACACATTTATATTTATATTTACATTTAATATTTATATTTTTATATTATATATGTATGATTCGAAGCTTGAACAATCCGGAAAAGGGTCCTTGAAGTGCAAATCAGGTGAATTAAAATAGTTTTGCAGTTTATACGCCTGGGACATAAACCCAAAGCGACAAGGATATAGTTATTCGTTTCAAGCGCAGAATAAACTTTTTGATAACTGTCTAATTATTCTCGGTTTTGAACCAACCGAGCCGGCAAGAAGGAAAAAACGGCCCGGAGCAGAATCAGAACGAACATCCATTCCAGATATATAAACATTTGCTTGCAACGACACGCGATCCCAGTTTGCTGGCGGGGTTTTAGAGGCTCTCGGGGGGGGGAAGGGGGGCAGCCAGCACCCCACGGACTCTCTCGTACGACTGTCTACCAATGCTCCCCACAAACTTAAAGAGAGCCTTGGGGGTAATTAGACCAGTTTTCCGTTACCCTAAAACTCATCTGGAGCATTCGGGCAGCAGAACAAACCACGATTGGCAAAGATCATGTCTTAGAAGGGCTAGGCACAAAATTAAGGCATCGGACATAAATTTATTCACTCTCTCTGGTGCAAAACCCCCTCCGCCCCCAGAATTGAGCAGGGGCACCTCTAGATTTTTTTCCTTCAGGGCCTGGACCCCCACAAATGGAGCAAAGTCCCTTTGGAGCACCATTTACGGAAAAATGCCCCCTTTTCCTGCCACTTACGCACAACTTTCCTTCCTTCCTTCCTTCCTTCCTTCCTTCCTTCCTTCCTTCCTTCCTTTCTTCCTTCCTCCCCTTCCCAACTCCTGCTCTTTCTCCCAGGCCTGGCTTGTTCCTCTATCCCCCCTTCTCAGCCCCCTTTTCCAGCCCCCCCAGCCCCACCCCAGCCAGAAATCTCCCATCACTCACTCCTTGACAAGCGCTTGACACGGTCTCTGGCACCCCTTCTTCGGGCGAACACCCCCCAATTCTGGCCGGGCTGCAGAGCGAGAGAGAGAGAAGTAACGGGCGGGTGTGCCCTAAGAGAGTGCGCTGGCTGGTTTGCCCCCCCCGCCCGGCACACACACACTCAGCCCCCCACCCTGAATTCTTGGCCCCGAGACAAACAGATGTTGTCAAAGGCCTGAAGCCAACATCTGTTTTCACTTAGCTTGCAGTAAACACCCTTTCGGGACCAGCCAGCTGTTTGCATCCGTTAAGCGGGCTCGGCCTCTCCGTGCCAGTTTTTGTCCCTTTCCATTGGCTGCACCCCCATATTCGTTGAGCCCCTCTGGGAGGGGAAGACACCCCCCCCCTTCCCTCCCTTCTTGCAGGGTGGCATTAAGAGAAATCTGGATGTTGTTGCTGAAAGCGATTTAACAGAATGACAGAATAAGAGCGCGAAGGGACCTCGGAAGCCGTCGAGCGGCTAAGACGCTGAGCTTGTCGATCAGAAAAGTCGGCAATTCGGCAGTTCGAATCAGGCGGTTGGACTAGATGACCTCCACGCTCTCTTCCAATTCTGTTACCGTTACTATTACTCCGACCCCCTGCTCGAGCAGGAGACCCTATGCCCATGATGGTGGCACGCGGAGCCATATCGGTGGGCACGCGAGCATTGCCCTAGCTCAGCTCCAGCACGCACGCACGCGCGCGCCAGCCGGCTGATTTTTCAGGCCTTCCAGGCTCACCGGAAGTCGGGAAATGGGCTGTTTCCGGCCTCCGGAGGGCTTCCCGGGAGGAGTTGGGGAAGGCTGTTTTAGCCCTCCCCAGGCTCCAAGAAAGCCTCCTGAGCCTGGGGAGGGTGAAAAACAGGCCTACCGGTAACCTTTTTGTCCTCGCGTGTCAAAAGCCGGCGGAGCGCGGGGGAAGGGGTCGCGCACACATGCGCGGAGAGCGGGGAAGAATGGAATTATGGGTACAGGTGCTTTGGAGAATAGGTCAACCCCCCCACTTCTTTGTGGCAGACCCTCAAGTGTTGGAAGATTGCTATTGTATTACATCTAAGCCGCTTCTTCATTAGGCATGGAGCCCACCCGCAATTTCATAATAGAGTTGGAAGGGACCTTGGAGGTCTTCTAGTCCAACCCCCTGCTCAGGTAGAAGACCCTATATACCATTTCAGACAAACGGCTGTCCAGTCTCTTCTTAAAAACCTCCAGTGTTAGAGCAGCCACAACTTCTGGTGGCAAGCAGTTCCACTGGTTAATTGTCCTCACTGTTAAGAAAGTTTCTCCTTAGTTCTAGGTTGCTTCTCTCCTTGATTGGTTTCCATCCGTTGCTCCTTGTCCTGCCCTCAGGTGCTTTGAAAAGATTTTCTTTCTTTCTTTCTTTCTTTTCTCTCTCTCTCTCTCTCTCCTTCCTTCCTTCCTTCCTTCCTTCCTTCCTTCCTTCCTTCCTTCCTTCCTTCCTTCCTTCCTTCCTTCCTTCCTTCCTTCCTTTCCTTTCCTTTCCTTTCCTTTCCTTTCCTTTCCTTTCCTTTCCTTTCCTTTCCTTTCCTTTCCTTTCTTCTTTCTCTTTCTTTGTGTGAATGGTTGTAAAATGAGGAAGATCTTATTTTGTTCTGTTCCAACCAAACTTCTCTCTCTTTTGAGCATCCAACACAATTTTTCCCCATTCTTCCATGTTGGGATCCAGCTTACGTCTGAATCTGCATTCCCGGGTTTCTGGCTCAAAAATCCTATCCTGGCATTATAATTTTTAGAAGGTGCTTTCACACCCTCAAGAACCAAAAACCAGCATCATCCAAGAGCGAAAAAAACCCAGTTTTAATTCTGACACTTTGCAGTTCCCCTTCTCTCCCCTTGCCAGATGTATTGGATGACAACTCCCATCATCCCCGACCAGGCCTGGCCTTCTCCCCTTAAACCCTGCTCTAATTCAACACAACCGGGCCAGCCAAATCGAGCCGGAGCCTTCTTGCGGGGAGAGATTTTCTTTTCAGCAAAAGCACCCACAAAAGACAGACAGCCCCCCCAATTTTAATTCAGACAGCCGAAACCCTTCTCTTCCCGTGCCGGATCGGCTGGACAACAACCCCCATAATCCCCCACCCACCAGGCATGGTCTTTTAAGACTCAGTGCTTCTCATTCAACCAGCGAAGCCAAAAATCAAGTCACGCGCCAGCTTGGGACCGAAACGGATTCTTTATTTCATCCGAGCCAAAAAACAAAAACAAAACAACAACAACTCAAAATAATGGACTAGTCCTCATTGTCAAAAGGAAGGGGAATAAAAAAAGATAAGGGGGAGAGGAAGGATGAGCTTTGGAGGTCACGGGTGCGAGGAGAGGAGCCACGGAGGAACACAGCAACTCTGGCCTTGAGGGTGTCTCTCCCGAAATAAATATGAACATCTGGTGTTTTATTTTTTAATTTAAAGAAAATAATCAAAATCGTGGGGGGGTTTAATCGTGATATATCTTCAGCAGGCAGGCCTTGAGGGTGCCCATGTACCGTTCCCAAAGTACTTGATGCCTGCAAGAGGAGAAAGCCAGAAATCGGAAAAAGTTGGGAGGATTGCAGATAAATGCAGGTAGTCCTTGACTTGCGAGCGCTCCTTTAGTGACCGTTCAGAGGGGGGAAAAAGTAACTTACGATTGTTTTTCATTGTCATGCGATGAAAATTTGGACGCTTGGTACCATTGAATCATATTTATGATGGTCGCAGAAGTCCTGGGGGGGTCATGTGATTCCTCCTTTTGTGACCGTTCCGACGGGCAAAGTCGATGGTGGGGGGGGGGGGAAGACAGATTCACTTAACAACCGAGGGTGACTAATTTAACGACGGAGGTGATTAGCAAACCGAGGCAAGAAGGGTTGTAAAATAAGGCAAAAACTCACTTGTGTCTTGCTTAGCGTCATGCATTTTGGGCTCAGTGGTGGTCGTAAGTCGAGGACGACTGATGAGAGGTAACTTAGCTCGACTGAAGAAAAATTCTGTCCTTGACTTACAAACATTTATTTAACAACTGTTCAAAAGTTACAAATGCCATTGGAAATAGTGACCTACAGCTGGGTCCTCAGACTTATGACTGTCACTGCATCCCCGTGATTCATGTGACAGCGGG
Source organism: Arizona elegans (assembly GCA_022577455.1). Taxonomy (NCBI): domain Eukaryota; kingdom Metazoa; phylum Chordata; class Lepidosauria; order Squamata; family Colubridae; genus Arizona; species Arizona elegans. The sequence continues at coordinate 852,286 of JAKOOJ010000027.1, read as the reverse complement.
ATGCTGTAACCGGACGTAAATGCAGCTGTGTTGCTGAGGGCCCAAAGGTCGATCACAGTGACTGCGGAGGGGGCCCCGACCGTCACAACTTTGAAACTGGGTCGTAAGTCCCCTTTTTCGGGCGAATCGTAACTTTGAACGGCTGCTGAATGACCAGTCGTAAGTTGAGGACTTTCTGTGACACGAGCGGCTCTGCCAATAGAGGTAGTCCTCGACTTACGACAGTCCATTTAGTGACCGCTCAAAGTTAAAACAGCACTGAAAAGAGTGACCTATGGCCGATTTTCACACTTAACGACCGTTGTAGCATTCTCCCATGGTCAACAGGATTTACGTTCGGATGCTTGACAGCTGACTCACACTTACGACCCTTCTGCGACCTTTCTGGGGAAAGCCAGATTCGCTTAACAACTGTGTCACCCATTTAACGACGGCAGGAATTCGCTCCCAAGGTCAGAAAAATGGGGCAAAAACTCACTTCGGCCAAGGCCTCGCTCAGCAACGGAAAGTTCGGGCTCGGCGGAGGTCGTAAGTCGAGGACTACCCGTACTGCCAACAAAGGAGTGTGAGAAAGGCGTTTTATACACACCTGAACACTTCCAGCGAGTGTGCGCTAGCCGTGTAGTGGGTCAGGAAAAGCTGCACGTCGTTGGAACTCCATTTGTCAGACCGAAACGGTTCTACAAACTTCGGGAGGTTTCGGGGGTGGGGGGGGAAAAAAAAAGAGAGAAAAAAGAATAAAAATCAAGCTTTTCCTGGTAGGAAAAGTGATAATTTACGAGCTTTGGAAAGGGAGCGAGATTGGGCTCAGATCCCCCGGTGAGGTTTGGAAAAGGGACTGAGGCTGCGTTCCCAGAAGGAGGAGGAGATTTGGATCCCGGATCCCATGAAATCAGAGGCGGCTCAAATAAATCTGAGTGGATTCGATGCAGGGCCTGAAGGGGCCTTCGGTTGGGTTAACCGTGTTCGCTTGCTTTTAATATTAATATTTAATTCCTGGATGAATTGGAGGGTGCCTCGCCCGCGTTTGCTGAGATCCCGTGGCACTCCAGGATCGTATCTCCCAATCTTGGCAATTTTTTAGGATGGGTGGACTTCAACTCCCACAATTCCCTGGCCAACTGTGCTGGCTGGGGAATTCTGGGAGTTGAAGTCCACCTATTGTAAAGTATGCAGGCTGAGGAATTCTGGGAGTGGAAGTCTCTCATTTTAAAATGTGCTGGCTAGGGAATTCTATCCACCATTTTAAAGCAGGCTAGCTGGAGAATTCTGAGAGTTGGGAGTTCTAAAAAGTATAAATGTTAGGCAGCCGAAAACCCACATTCCCAGGGCTTGGCAGTGACTCGCGCTACCTTTTCCACTAGATCAATGAAAAAATCCCGGACATCTTTGCTGTGGGTAAGCTTCGAGGCGATGTTAATCAAAGCCCGACTGAGATTCTGAAAGAGAGAGAGAGAGATGGGGAGGCTATATAAATTTGATTAAAACAATGAAACAAAATTACACAACGTGAAGTAAAATAAACATAAAACAACGAATAAAGTAAAATTTTAAAAATATATAAAAATAAAATAAAATATAATGTAAACAAGGGAATCACTAGAACAGTGTTCCCAAACCTTAACAATTTAAAAGGTCTGTGGACTTCAACACCCAGAATTCCCCAGCCAGCCATGTTGGCTAGGGAATTCTGGGAGTTGAAGTCCGTTCATCTTGACACATTGCACCAGAAAACCCTTTTAAGCATTTTTTAAAAAATTCTTTTCTACAAAATCCACATTTTTCCCTCCAAAGCGCAATGGCTCCCCCGTGTGGCCAGCCAATAAATAACAGCTCACAAGCATTTCCCGATTTATATGATTCTTGGAGAAAACCTCCAATTCTGTCCGGGTTTTTTTCTCTATTACCACCTAACAAGGAGGTTGTGGGGTGTGTCAGGATTCAAACTCTGGGCCTGAGTCCCAGCAGGACCCACCTTAAAATTGGCTTCCATCTCACTGAAGACCGAGATTTTGCCCCGCAGCGCTGTACACACCAGGCTGTAGAGTGAAGTATAAAAAGGAAGAATGCAGGAAATTTTAGAGAAATTTTAAACCCCCTACCCAAGTGCTTATTTCAAGGTTGGAAGGGACCTTGGAGGTCTTCTAGTCCACCCCCCTGCTCACTGTATAGTTCCAGACAAATGGCTGTCCAGTCTCTTCTTAAAAACCTCCAGTGATGGAGTACCCATAACTTCTGGTGGCAAGCAGTTCCACTGCTTAATTATTTTAAAACATTTTAAAAAGTATTTTAAAACGTCGCAAGCTTCCTCCCGAAACATGTAACCCTCCAAGGTGGCAATTCTCCCCCAGCAAAGGTTAAAATACAAGGGATCCTCAAGTTATGACTTGTAACAGGGGCTGCCCGCTTCGGTTGTAAGTTTGAAACAGTTGTAAAACGGGATTGGCTGTAGGACCACCAATGATTTTACAATGTGTTTGTGTGGCGGTCCTTGAGGAAAGCCATTGTTCCCCACGGCGTGGTTTTGCCGAAAAATCGGATTATTTGGCAAAATCTGTGGCGCGAAGGCAGGACAGAGCAAATGTCCGTCAAGACGGACTCTGTTGCTCGGCATTCAATTGTGTGGAATGTCAGATCCAGGTCGTAAGTATCAGGCAGGTCATAACTCTGAGGTAAAGGTTCCCCTCGCACATATGTGCTAGTCGTTCCCGACTCTAGGGGGCGGTGCTCATCTCCATTTCAAAGCCGAAGAGCCAGCGCTGTCCGAAGGCGTCTCCGTGGTCATATGACTGGCATGACTCAACGCCAAAGGCGCACGAAACGCTGTTCCCTTCCCACCAAAGGGGGTCCCTGTTTTTCTACTTGCATTTTTTTATCTGCTTTCAAACTGCTAGGTTGGCAGAAGCTGAGACAAGTCACGGGAGCTCACCCCCTTACGCGGCACTCAGGATTCGAACCGCTGAACTGCCGACCCTTTCGATCGACAAGCTCAGCATCTTAGCCCGAGCCACTGCGTCCCTTAACTCTGAATGGGTTGCTAAAAGGACCGGTCATTAAGTCGAGGAGTTCGACCCGGCGTTCTGCTCTTTGTCTCTCCAAATTGAGGGACAAGTCGCTAGTCCTCAGCATTCTCCGAGGAATGAGACTGCCCTCCGCTTGCTAAGGATCTTTGTTACCTTCCTCTATGGCTGAGGTGAACCGCTCAAAAGTCTTGGGAGTGAATGAAACGTTGTAAAATGATATTTAATTTGTAGCACCTCCGGCCAGCTCCTAACAACTTATTCGCCTGCCTTACGGGAAAAGTACAAAGCTCTATCATTTGCCTTGCGCCAAAGCTTTGAATATCCTGCCAAGCCCCCTTCGCAGGACCCCTCCCCATATATATACCTCTTGTGCAGATCTAATAGATCTTTGTCGGCAATCAGAACTTTTAACTCTTTCAGGCCCTGTAAAAATTCTTTATCCAAATCGACGTCCATATCGTCCACGTTGGTATCTGCCAGGACAGATTAAAAAGTGAGTCAATTATCGGTCCGTTTGTTTGCTTTTCTGCCTTTAGAAGGAACCCGAGGCGGTGAACGTAAGTGATGACGGATGTTCAGGAGGCTCAGAAGGGACCCTCCCTAGTTTCTCAGGCGGTAAAGGAGGGGAGGGGGGGAGAGAATCTAGATCTATGGAAAGAGTTCAGTGTGTGTGCAGGGATGTGTAAATGGGGAAGACCTTGGGAGACAAGAGCCTGGAATGGTCAGATAAAAAACTACTTAACCTTCAGCTGCATTACGGGCAGGAGTGAGATTCAGCCAGTTCAGGAGAATCAGTCTAATTTTACATCCGGTTCGCCGAACCGGTAGTTGCAAGGACTGGCTGGCCCCGCCCACCCCACCCCTCCCAGGAGTCTCCACATGGCCCATTTTGGATGCCAGGTAAGTGAAAGGTCCACGCGGAAGCTCTGGGAGGGCGAAAAATGGGTTTCCCGGAAGTTTGGAAACAGGCCTGTTTCGGGTCTCTGGAGCCCGGGAGAGGCCGTTTTCACCCTCCCCGAGGCTCGAGGGAAAGCCGCCGGAGCTTGGGTAAGGAAAAAACGCCCCCCCCACCCACCGCTGTGTTGCAGGAGGCTGAGTAGGCCACGCCCACCATGGCCACGCCCACCCGCCAACTGGGCAGAGAACCGGTTGCTAAAATGTTTGAATCCCACCCCTGATTACAGGTAGGGCAAACGCTGAGCAGGGACCCTCCCTAGTTTCTCCGGTTGTTATTGGGGCGAGGGGGAAAGAATCGTACTTTCAGATTTGTACGATTCTGTTAATGTAGCTTTACAATGAAGCAGAAGTACCGTATTTTTTGGGCTGTAGGACACACTTTTTTTGTCTCCCAAAAGGGGGTGAAAATATCTGTGGGTCTTATAGACTGAATATTGCTGAAGCCTCGTCCACCCGCCAGCAGGTGTTTTTTTGCCTTTTGGGCTTTTTTTTCTGGCCTGTTTTCAGCCCTTTTTTCAGCCCATTTTCGAGGCTTTTTTTGGCCCGTTTTCGATGCTTTCTTCGGCCTGTTTTTGAGGCTTTTTTTGGCCCATTTCTGGGACTTCTTTGGCCCATTTCTGAGGCTTTTTTCAGCCCACTTTCGAGGCTTTTTAAATCCATTTTCGAGGCTTTTTTTTAACCTGCTTTCAAGGCTTTTTTCGATCTGTTTTTGAGGCTTTTTTCGGCCTGTTTTTTTGGAAAAAACAGGCCAAAAATTCTCAAAAAAAGGGCGCAAAAAGCCCTGAAAACGAGCAAAAAAAAAAAAAAAAAAAAAAAGGCTGGAAAAGGGCCAAAAATGGGGCATACGGAGGTCAAAAACTTTTTTTGTTGTTGTTTTCCTCTTCTAAATGTAGGTGCGTCTCATAGTCCAAAAAATACGGTAGTTTATCTGGCCGTATTTCCTGTCTGGTAAAGCTGACACAAGTTATGAAAAAACTCTCTAAAATTAGAGAGAGAGATTGAGAATGGGGTCAGTGCTGCTCTTAAGATTACAGCAATCCATCACTACGGGTGCAACAGAACCTGAATTCCCACTGGAGAAGGACCTGGTCTCCTCCAGGATCCCTTCACCCCCATACCCTGAAGGATCTGCCCCCTTACCCATCGCCCCCAGCGTCCAATTCTCAATCATTTGCTCAGCGCAGTAGGCAAAATCCTCGAAGCTCAAATACTGCAATTTCTTCTTCCCGGTCTCAAAGCGGCTGTTGGCGAAGAATACGATGGCGGCGTAGTCCCTGGGGGTGGGGGGGGAGAAGAGTTTGGGGGTTTAAGTCAGGCCAGCTTAACCACTAGGACTCCCAGGGGGAGGGCCTTCTCTGTGAGGGCTCCAACCCTTTGGAATGAACTGCCCTCTGAGATACGAAATATCCCTGATCTCCGCGCTTTCTGCCGTGCCCTCAAGACCCTGATGTTCCAACAGGCGGGGCTAAACATATGAACATGTGAATGATTTTTTAAAATGTTATCTAATTTTGGGTCCTATTTAATTGGGCCAAACTATGTTATAATAATAATTTTAATTAGCAATTTTATGATGTTTGTGTATCTATATTTTTTCTTGACTCTACACCGCCTTGAGTCCTATGGGAGAAAGGCGGTATAAAAATATAATAAATAAATAAACAAACAAACAAATAAACAAATAAATAAATAAATAAATAAGACAGCTGGTCAGCAAGGATAAAGGGAAAGAGCCTTGACCTATCGGCCCAAAGTCTTGTGTTTTGCTGTAAGTCCATTGCGCGCAAAAAGCTGTATTTCTGCTTAGTCCGCCAGGCCGGACTATCAACACAATAGTTTTAAATTGGGTATTTAAATTTATTGGGGTTTTAAATTTGAGCCACCTATTTAATTATTTTAAATTTTATACTGTTGTTTTGTCTGTGTTTTTAAATAGGCTGTACACCGCCCCGAGTCCTTCGGGAGAAGGGCGGTATAGAAATAAAATTATTATTATTATTATTATTATTATTATTATTAAGAGACAAAATGGCTTCCTTCTCCAAGCTGCAATTTAGATGCAAAAAAAAAAAAGGTTTCCCTATTCCAGAGGATAAAAAACAGGTTACTTCCTGGTTAAAACCAGGAAGTAACGACGTTCAGGCGGGGGTGGGGTTAGGGCGGAGCCTCGCACTGCTGCCGCTACCAGTTCTCCGAACCAATGCGAACCGGTAGCATTTCATCCCTGGAGGGAGGAAGGGAGAATGTGCGAGAAGCAGAGATGTTCTGGTGGACTGGATGCCCAGAATCTGGGATTCATAGAATCGCAGGGCTGGAAGGGATCTTGGAGATCTTCTAGTCCCGTGATGGCGAACCCATGGCACGGGTGCCCCAGGTGGCACGTGGCGCCATATCGGTGGGCACGCGAGCTCAGCTCCGGCAAACATGCGTGCACCGGCTGGTTGATTTTCAGGCCTTCTGGGCCCACTGGATGTCAGGAAACAGGCTGTTTCCAGCCTCCGGAGGGCCTCTAGGAAGGGTGGGGAAGGCTGTTTTTGCCCTCCCCAGGCTCCTAGAAAGGCTCTGGGAGCTCTGGGGAGAGCAAAAAATGGGCCTACTGGGCCCACCGTACCATCACGTGCCAAAAGCAGGGGGAGCATGAGGGGTGGGGCAGGGGGCATAAAATTATGGATGTGGGCACGCGTGCGTGTGTCCCCCCCTCCCGCTCCCCCTCCCGCTTTTGACACGCAATGGCAAAAAGGTTAGCCATCACTGTTCTAGTCCAACACCCAACCCCGCCAAAGTAAGAGTCCTAATAACTCTACCTTGAGCACAATTACATCACCCGTGCTTATTTTCGTACCTGGCTAACCGATCGGAAAGCAAGAAATGCTGTTGAATGTTTTCCACTAACGACCCGCGCAGCTCCTCCACGGCTTTGAAAACACGCTTGAAATTGTCAAACTGAAACGGAAGGGGGAAAAAAAAAAACCACAACACTTTACGCCACCGTGGGAGACCAACCACGCTAGTCTGGGGTTGCAAAAAATAAATAAATAAATAAATAAATAAATAAATAAATAAATAAATAAATAAATCAGGAGTGGGCCTGCACTTGGTCCGACTAACCAATTTTATTTTGTTTGCATCCCACCCTTCTTACATGCGGAGCTGGCAGCAGAGTCGGACAGTGAGGAGGTAGGGGAGGAACTTGGGCCAGTCCTGGGGACTGGGGGAAGCTCGGACGAGGGCTCTGCATCTGAGGCAGAGAGAGGGACAAGGCCATCTGATAGTTATGTGCAGCCTCCGGAGTCTGACATCAGCGAGGCAGAAGAGCAGCGGGAGCCTGTTCCCAGTGCGTGCATGTGCAGAGCTGCCAGACGACAAAAACAATTAAGGAAACAGGGTCGACTTGGGAGTAAGGCTTGGAGATGATTGGCCCCTCCCATAAGACATAAAAGGAGAGCGAACGGGGCGTGAGCTTTTGCAGGAAGCAGTTAGTTCATCTGGCCGATTCCAGATTTGAAAATTCTGTTTGTGACTCTGTGCCAAGTTTGGCCTTGCTCTGCGTCTGGAAATTAGCTCTCTGGCAGCGTTCCACGGGAGATAAGGTGGGTGTCGATAACCGTCCTCTGAAAGACTGTTTTATGCGGACTGTAAATGAAAGGAATTTACAGCCGTATGAATTAAAGAGGTTTTGCAGGACTAAGATTGTGCTTTATACTTTCTAAGGAAGCCTAGGTCAGTATATTACAAAAAACAACAACTGTATTTACAAGATTCTGGATCATCAAGCATCTGGAAAACGTATTTGCCTTTCATGCCAGTCTATTAAAAGTGTTACAGAAAGCAGAGAAAAAATTCCTACTTTTGGGAATTCAGCCGCCAACTTACCTGCCGGCGACAACTTTTAAGAGTCACGCCAGTTTTGGCACTGATATCATCCAGATCTTTCTTGGTTCCTTTTGATAGCTTTTTTCCCAGCACCTCACGGACGAAAGCAGCATTGAAGGCATAGTACCTGGGAAGGAATAAAAACATTGCTACGACAGGTAGTCCTCGACTTCCAACAGTTCGTTTAGTGACCGTTCAAAAGATACGACGGCACTGAAAAAAAGCAACTTATGAGTTTTTCACACTTCTGTTCTGTTCTGTTCTGTTCTGTTCTGTTCTATTCTATTCTATTCTATTCTATTCTATTCCATTCCTTATTCTTCTATTCCATTCCATTCCATTCCTTATTCTTCTATTCCATTCCATTCCTTATTCTTCTATTCTATTCCATTCCATTCCTTATTCTTCTATTCTATTCCATTCCATTCCATTCCATTCCATTCCATTCCATTCCTTACTATTCTATTCTATTCCATTCCATTCCATTCCATTCTTTACTATCCTATCCTATTCTATTCTATTCCATATTTTCTATTCTATTCTATTCTATTCTATTCTATTCTATTCTATTCTATTCTATTCTATTCTATTCTATTCTATTCCATTCTAAATCCTATTCTATTCCATTCCATTCCATTCCTTATTCTTCTATTCTATTCTACTCTATTCCATTCCATTCTATTCTCCATTCAATTCTCTCATTCTATTCTATTCTATTATTCTTTTCTCTTCTCTTCTCTTCTAAACAACAGCTGAGTTGCCACAGTCTATCTAAGTGAGTATGTGGCCCAAATCCGACCCAGGGGCCCTGTTACCCAGTATTTGCCAGCCCACCTTTCGATTAGCATCGTCTGCCGGCAAGGCGGGATCTGGAAAAGCAGCTGGTTCAGCAACTTGGGGGGAGAATGGAGGAGACGCTCCAACATGTAGAAGGTGCGGTAATGGTCCATGGTATCGCTCTGGAGGACGTCAACCGTGGCGCCGGTCTGCTCCAGGATGCCAGAACGCAGCCGAAGAGAGACGGCATCATCGACTGGAGAAAGCCAAGAGGGAAAAGTTTGTCTCAAGAAGTGAGATTCACACCAGGGAAGATTTATAGACTGCAAACATTTCTGCCCGGCGTTAAGGCAAATGTAACTAATCACAGCCAAGAAAAAGCATGCACAGAGCCACAAGGAAACACATGCAAGAATCCAGTTCATGTTCTCCGAGGTTGCCAGGATTGGGACTTTAAAGATCATCTATTCTACTGTTTCTCAAATGTGGTAGTGTTGTGGCCCGCCAGTGGCCAGTGGAACTGGCAGTAGATTCGGACAATGAGGAGGTTGGGGAGGAACATGGGCCAGTCCTGGAGTCTGGGGAAGGCTCTGATGAGGGCTCTGCGTCGGAGGCAGAGAGGGGGCCAGGGCCGGATGCCAGTTATCAGCTGCCTTCGAAGTCAGACATCAGTGAGGCAGAGGAATAGCTGGAACCTGTTCCCAGGGTGCGCATGCTCAGAATTGCCAGACGAAGAGAACTAAAGAACAAGGGTGGACTCAGGAGTAAAGCCACAAGTGGACGATGAATGGCCCCTCCCAGAGGGAATAAAAGAGGAGCGAAAGGGGAGTGGAGTTTGCAGGAGACAATTAGTTCGCTTAATTGGTTCGTGACTCTCCAAGACTCCTTGCCAAGTTTTGAAGATATCGGGCCTGGCAGCTCTCCAAGCCAGATAAGGTCTGTGACTGTTAATTCTCCCTTGAAAGACTTGGCTGTATGTGAATGAGGGGAATTCATTGTTCGTTTAATAAAAAGGATTTTGTCGGGACCAGGATTCTGCTTCGTGCTTTTTGGGGAAGCCTAGGTCACAACAGGTAGCTTGAAAATGGGTGGACTTCAATTGCTTCAGAGTTCCCTAACCAGTATGTTTTAAGATGGGTGGACTTCCAATTGCTGGCTGGGGAATTCTGAGAGATAAAGTTCTCCCATCTTAAAGCATGCTGGGAGTTGAAGTCCACTCGTCTTAAAATTGCAAAGGTTGGGGACCCCTGCCTTAGATCAGGGTTCCTCAACCTTGGCAGCTTTAAAATGGGTGAAATTCAATTCCCAGAATCCCCCAGCCAGCATGCTTTAAGATGGGAGGACTACAACTCCCAGAATTCCCCCAGCCTCCATGCTTTAACAGGGGTGGACTTCAACTCCCACAATTCCCCTGCCAGCATGCTTTAACAGAGGTGGATTTCAACTCCCAGAGTTCCCCTAACCAGCTGAGGAATTCTGGGAGTTGTAGTCCTTCTCATCTTCAAGTTGCCAATGATGAGAAACACCGTTTCATAATTGTCTTTTTCATGAGAAACAGACAACGGAGGTGAAGGACCGAGACTTACCAGAATATCCATCTAGCCACAGTTGATAGACTTCTTCATCGATCAAGGTAGTGTTGCCCACAAAAATATCCAAATTGCTGGTCATCATTAATGGAGTCCCGCTCTTCTGGCATGGAATCCCTTGGTAGCATCAAGCTGCACCTCACAGCCTGCAAGGAAAGCAGAGAAGTCAAGTTTTTAGTCCACAAGTGCTTTTTCCCCCTCCGAGACCTTCCCAGCCATAGCAAGTTCCATCCAAGAAGTTTGGAAGTTTTCCCAGCCTGGTTGTTAAATTCTTGTGTTTTATGGGTGTTGGGGAAATTCAAAGGACAAAGGCTCCCCAAAATATTGAACTGAAGGATGGACATTTTTAAAAAATAAAACTACTCTAAATCTCCACAGAAAGGAAGATAGGAGGATGGTGAAACCTGCGTCCGAAAGCAAACACAAGCGGTGTCGAAAGATTTATTATTTTTTTAATATTCATTGAAAACAGTGCATGTTCACAGCAGAGTCGTCAAAATCCTGCTCAATTTTTACACATTTTGGGGGATGGACCTCTTTTAAAAAAAAACCTATTTTCTGAAGAAAGGGATGGAGATTCAGTCACATGAAAAAAATGCACTCTAGGAAAGGCGCAGGTCTTATTTTTAATAAATGCTATTTTAATAGGAGTTAAAAATCTGATTCATATTCACAATAGCTATTTTTTTCCTCTTTTCTTGTGTTTTTATTCTTTTTATATTTATTCCCCTCCTTGCTTGACAGCTTTATTTTAATGTTTTAAAATATTACATCATATATTATATTATATTTATTATATTATTCCCCTTGCTTGACAGCTTTATTTTATTTATTTATTTATTTATTCAATTTATATCCCGCCGTTTTCTAAGTGGACTCAGGGCGGTGCACAGCCAGAACTAAAACACATACCAATACAAAATTTAATTTTTTTTTAAAAAAGAATTATATGACTTTGGCCCAAAATTTAAAACATTCATACTAAAAACCCATTGACAATTTAAAAAGCTAATATTATATTTTAATATTTTAAATTATTATATTATATATATATTATAATATTTATTATATTATTATTCCCCTTGCTTGACAGCTTTATTTTAATATTTTAAAATATTATATTATATATTATATTATTCCCCTCCTTGCTTGACAGCTTTATTATTTTAATATTTTAAAATATTATTATATTATATATTATTCCCCTCCTCGCTTGACAGCTTTATTTTATTATTTTAAAATATTATATTTATTATATTATATTATTATTATATTATATTAATATTACATTATTCCCCTCCTCGCTTGACAGCTTTATTATTTTATTATTTTAAAATATTATATTTATTATATTATATTTATATTATATTAATATTACATTATTCCCCTCCTCGCTTTACAGCTTTATTATTTTAATATTTTAAAATATTATTATATATTATTATTATTATTTCCCTCCTCGCTTTATACAGCTTGGCCAGCCATTCTCTGCTCCCTTGAGAAAGGGAAAAGGCGAGGCACTCTGTACATGCTCAGAGGCACCCAAGCCTTGGAAGACAGACCCCCCCCTCCACCCTCTTGCTGAATACAGTCTCCCCGTTTCTTCCCGGCTCGTTCAGCGGCCCATTTCCGCACAAAAAGCCCGGACAGCCAAGCCCCAAATGGCTCCCCTCGATATCCATCCGTTTCTCCCCTTTCCAGCTGCAAAAAACCCACCAGCATCCATTTGCAACTGTTTAGATAGAGCCCTTTCACGTGACCCACTCCGGGCAGAATCTCTTCCGGGTCACCGCCCGCCTGGATGGGATCTGCGCACGCGCTACCTTTTCTTTCCCCCCACCGAATTCTCGGTTTTCATCTTTACTATTGGCACGGGCGGCGGGTTGAAGACTTCTTAGGCAGAGCTTGCCAGTGGTAAAGATGGAAACCGATAATACGGCGGGGAGGGAGGAGAAGAAAAGGCAGCGCATGCGCAAACTCCGTCCATACCTATAGTTCATATATGGGTCATAACTATAAGCCTAGGATGGGGCTTATATGGGAGTTGTGATCCGATGCATTTCAGAGGAGCCTTCCTTAGCGTGGTTAAGCCTTCTGGAAGGAGCAGCATAAAATAAAATAAAGTATACACGCACATTTTGAGACCTAAAATGAGACTGGAAAATAACTAAGGACTAGTAACATGATTTTGTGCCCTTTTAAAAAAATGATTCCTTTGGGTTTTGGGACTGGAAATATTGCTGAAGCTGAGGACTAGAAACATGATTAATTCAGTGTTGTGTGCATATAAAAAAACTGGATCACTTTGGAAATAGTGCTGAAGCCGAGGACTAGAAGCATGATTAATTCATTGTTTTGTGCCTATAAAAAGGTGAATCCCTTTGGGCTTTGGGACTGGAAATAGTGCTGAAGCTGAGGACTAGAAGCATGATTAATTCATTGTTTTGTGCCTATAAAAAGGTGGATCCCTTTGGGCTTTGGGAGTGGAAATAGTGCTGAAGCTGAGGACTAGAAGCATGATTAATTCATTGTTTTGAGCATCGAAGAACATCGATCCCTTTGTGCTTTTAAATAAAATCTCATTTATTCATCAGTTATTCTGCCATCTCTTAGCATGAGGCTCATCCCGAGTTTTGGCTACTCACATTATAACCAAGTATTGCATTTGTAATCCACAGAATAAGCACCGTTCTTTGCAAATAGGGATTTCCCTAACTACCACTACTACAAGGACCATCATCCTCAGCCAATGTACACCGAGTACAATGACAGTGCCACCATCATAAATAGGAGACAGCTGCCAAGTGTCTCCATTTTGTTTGCGTGATCATGGTTGCAATGGTCGTAAATGTGAAAAGTGGTAGTAAGCAGGGGTGGGCTGCTGGGGGTTCGCAGGGGTTCGGGAGAACCTCTAGCTAACATTCTGTGCAGTTCGAAGAAGCCCCAAATCCCACTCCTGGCTGGCCCCGCTCACCCCTCCCCTCCCCTCCTAGGAGTCCCCACACGGCCCGTTTTGGATGCAGGTAAGTGCCGGGTGCGCGTGGAGGTTCGGAGAGGGCAAAAAACTGGCCTACGCTCCAGAGGGCCTCCGGAGTCTGGGGAGGCTGTTTTCACCCTCCCGGAGGCTCAAAAAAAGCCTCCGGAGCCCGGGGAGGGCAAAAATGCCTTGCCACCCGCTGTGTTGCAGGAGGCCGACTAGGCCACGCCCACCTTGGCCACGCCCACCCAGCAACCGGGCACAGTATCGCTTGCTAAAATTTTTGAAGCCCACCCTGGTCGTAAGTCACTTTTTTCAGTGCCATTGTAACTTCGGAAGGTCACTAAATCAATTGTTGTAAGTCGAGGACTAACCTGTATTTATGCGGTGCCTGGTCGCGTGTGGCTTTTAGTTAACAACTGAGTTGTTGATGGGGCCGGAGAGGAGCATGGTAAATCAACACAGCCCAAGCCGTCCATCGGTAGAACCATCTGGTATTTTTAAATTCTTTTAATTAGTCTGTGATTTTTTAATTTTCGGGCCAAAATTTATATATATTTTTAAATGTTTTAATATTTGTATTCTATGTTTTTTATCTTGGCTGTACACCGCCCTGAGTCCTCAGGGAGAAGGGCGGTATATAAATTGGAAATTAAATTATTAAATTAAATTAAATTAAATTAAACTAAACTAAATTAAATTAAATTAAATTCTCCCTTTCGCAAGCAAAATTGGGGTCTCCGTGTTTCGAACCCCCAGCCCTATATCTCTGCCGGCAGATCCCCCATCCAGGCAGGAATTTCTTTCTGCTTTCCTTTGAATGCCAGAACCGTCAAAACCCTCCGGAGTCAAAAGCATCCAGGAAGACACCGAGTTCTACTTGGCAGGGCACCCAGGAATGTCAAAAAAATAAAATAAAATTGGATTTTTCTCGCTCCCTTTCTTTTAATGGTTTCTGGCCTGGCTTGCATCCTCTTGAACCTTGGCAACCCCGAAGAAAAACAAATTAAAAGTGTCTTGCCTGTGCAATCGCGCTTATCCGTCTTTTTCCCGACGACAGGGACAAAAAAAAAAGGGGGGGAAATATGCAAAGAGGCGAATTTGGCTGCATGCTAAGAATCGAGGCCAAGTTTTGGAGGAGCAAAAGGAGCCCAGGGCAGAGTTTAGGCTTCAGCATGTTGCCAAAAACTCCATAATCCTCAACCACAATGGAGTCCAACTTTTCTGTTGCTAAACGAGACCTTTGAGAAGTGAGTTTTTGCCCCATTTTACGACCTTGACTCAGCCTTCTGTCCTTCCGAGCTCGGTAAAATGAGGACCCAGATTGTTGGGGGCAAATAGGCTGACTCTGTAAAACGCTTAGAGAGGGCTGTAAAAGCACTATGAAGCGGTATATAAGTTTAAGTGCTATTGCTAGTCCTTCCTTCCTTCCTTCCTTCCTAGTGGTTAGAATGCAGGATTGCAGGCTTATTCTGCCCACTGCCAGGAGTTCGATCCTGACCGACTCAAGGTTGACTCAGCTTTCCGTCCTTCCAAGGCGGGTAAAATGAGAACGCAGATTGTTGGGGGCAAGAGGCTGACTCTGTAAAGCGCTTAGAGAGGGCTGTAAAAGCACTGTGAAGCGGTATATAAGTCTTAAATGCTATTGACCTTCCTTCCTTCCCTCCTTCCTTTTCCTTTCCCTTCCTTCCCAGTGGTTAGAATGCAGGATTGCAGACTAATTCTGCCCAGTGTCAACGGTTCGATCCTGACTGGCTCAAGGTTGACTCAGCCTTCCGTCCTTCCGAGGTGGGTAAAATGAGGACCCAGATTGTTGGGGGGGCAAGAGGCTGACTCTGTAAACCGTTTAGAGAGGGCTGTGAAGCACTGTGAAGCGATATATAAGTCTAAGGGCTATCGCTATTTCTTTCTGCAGTTGTTAAGTGAGTCACTGCACTTGTTAAAATTAGTAACACGGTTGTTATATGAATCCAGCTTCCCCGTTGATTTTCAGTATGTTGCAAAAGGGGATCGCATGACATAGGGATAATGCAAATGTTATAAATATGAATCAATTGCTAAGTGCCTGAATTTTGATTACGTGACCATGGGGATGCTACAACGGTCATTAAGTGTGAAAAACGGTCGGGTGTCACTTTTTCAGTGTCTTTCAGAACTTTGAACAGTCAACTCAAGTCAAGGTTTACCTGTAGTTTAACAAGGTTAAACCATAGTTTGGCTAACCATGGTGCCAATCAGCCACACTGTCCTTCAGTTTCAAGCCAAGATAGCAAACCTGGATTTATTCTGATATAAAAGAACTACGACCGAGACCTCTTTGCGATTTAATTTCAGTTTTATAATCAGATTTAAGTCAAAAGAAGATCACTGCTCTTGGGGCTGCAGTTTGATAAAGGCAAAGACACCGAAGGAAAACATTCGTGGAGGGAAAAGGAAAAGTGAAGTTTTTAAAACTTTGGCTTTTAAATCTTTTTTTTAGTTTGGCTTTTAAATCTTTTTTCAGTTTAGCTTTTAAATCTTTTTTTTTAGTTTGGCTTTTAAATCTTTTTTCAGTTTAGCTTTTAAATCTTTTTTTTAGTTTGGCTTTTAAATCTTTTTTTAGTTTAGCTTTTAAATCTTTTTTTAGTTTAGCTTTTAAATCTTTGGGGGGGGGCTTTTAAATCTTTTTTTAGTTTAGCTTTTAAATCTTTTTTTTTTTTTTTGGAGGTATGGGAGAATAGCATTTGACAAATCAATAAGAGGAATTCGGTTTATCCCCTCCAAACTGACCCATAGAAAATTGGATTTAAGGGGAAATTTATTTCCGACTGACGACTCGCCCATCAAGCTTAAACCTGGTTTGTGATGTAAAATCCAACCCTTGGATTTTAAGAAATCCAAGATGTGGGATGTTATCTTGCAAACTCAGACAATGCTCACTTAACGCAAAAGTTGCCGCCAGGCAGGATGTGTGAGAGCCAGCCAAATGTGCCACCAATGATTCAGAGCCAGTTTCCCACAAAATGCAAAGGAAATTACTTTTCCGGGAGCCAGACAAAGGCGGGCATCCTTCCGGAACCCATTGCCAGAGTTCACACGGCCCTGTTGTGGTCCGCCAGCAGCCTGTGGAGCTGGCAGCGGAGTCAGACAGCGATGAGGCTGAGGAAAAACAGGGGCCAGTCCTGGAGGCTGGGGAAGGCCCGGATGAGGGCTCTGCGTCGGAGGCAGAGATGGGGCTGGGGCCATCGGGGAGTGATATGCGGACTCCGGAGCCTCCAGAGGCTGACAGCAGAGAGGCAGAGGAACAGGAGGAGCCTGTTCCTAGTGCACATATGAGAAGAGCTGCCAGAAGGCAGGAGCAGCTAAAGCAGAGAGGACAACTCGGGAGTAGGGCCAAGAGATGATTGGCCCCCTCCCATAAGGCTTAAATGACCAGCAACACAATTTACAACTTACAACAATTTACAATTTACAACTAACCACAATTTTTGTGGTTAGTTTAGTTAGTTTAGTTTAGTTTAGTTTAATTGTGTTTAATTTAAATCAGTCTTTTCTGAACAAGGGCTGTTAATTTAACTTCATTAACAGCCGACAGGAATCCAAAGAATAATAACTCAATTCTGAAGCACAGTATTTCAGATAACCGTAATCTTACTGTGGTTGGCAGAATGCCCAGAAGCGATTTGCAGGAAAACTGACAAGAAAGGAGCAAGAGCTGATCAGACGTTTCTGGAATCAAGATGCAAAGGAATATGAACGAAGTTGTTTCCTGCAAATTGCCTCAGTCGTCGTCCTTCCTTAAATAGGCTAAGGGAGTGGCCAATTAGCCCCATTAGACCTCCTCCTGAGGAGCCACTCCTGCCTTTTGGCAGCTCTGCGTGCCCGTGCATCAAGAAGAGACTCCTCCTCTTCTTCCTCTTCATTTATGGGAGCTTCTGGAGGTTCTGAAGGCCCTGGCTGAATCCCTGCCTCTGGCACCACATCTTCTCCAGCCTCCTCAGTGTCCGACTCGAGTGCTGGCTGCACAGGCTGCTGGCGCAGCACCACACCAGCCTCCTCGCTGTCGGAATCAGCTACTATCTGCACAGGCCGCTGACGGGCCACAACAGCAGCAGATAACTCGACCCATTCTACAATGAGTCCCATGGTAGTTTTCGAATGATAGGCTTTTGCGTCCTGAACTCATCGAGACAGGCAAAAGGGTTACCGGTGGGCCCAGAAAGCCCATTTTTCGTCCTCCCCAGGCTCCAGAGGCTTTCTTGGAGCCTGGGGAGAGCGAAAACAGCCTCCCCTACCACCCCTGGAGGCCGGAAATGGCCCATTTTCCAACTTCCGGTGGGCCCGAGAGGCCCGAAAATCAGCTGGCTGGCGTGCCCATGCACGCTGGAGCTGAGCTAGAGCAATGCTCATGTGCCCACAGATATGGCTCCACGGGCCACCTGTGGCACGCGTGCCATAAGTTCGTCATCACGGCTGTAGATATCGGTGCAATTCACTCTATAACCACTAGGGGTGCACTGTGTGCGGGTAGATTGAATATGGAGCTTGTTTGCTTGTAGATTAGTCACCAGAGGGCGCTGCAGCCTAGACTAACACTTGGAGTAGGTTTCCCTTTGATGAGGATTGCAGAGCTGGCTGTCCGATTTTGGGGTCCCTTAAGGGGCTTCTCCCCCGGGATTGGGGTCCCAACTTGGACTGTGGGTATCTTGCAAACTCTAAGGCTTTTGCCCAATTTTTATTTTTTTTTCTTTCAAGCAAGAGCCAAAGAAACAGTAACTTTCCAGTGCAAATGCATCCTGTAGGAGCTTGGCTTACTCATGCATATCCTGCAAAATCTACGGGAGGCAATGCTCTCCGTTAATTCTTATTTTGTGCAAAGAGAAAAAAAACATGCAAACACTCCTCGTTTTCCCCGTTCCTGTTGCAAGCAGCAAGCTCCATGGAAAAAAAGGTATAATGCAGATTTTTCTTCATTCATCAGGCAATCTCCAAACAGTAACTCAACAGTCGTCGAAGAGATTCTTCCGGGGTGCACGTAATCTATTCCCAATTCAGTAGGTGAAAAACGAGATTATAGCACGTTTTGCTCCTCCCCCACTCACCCGGCAGCCAATCAGAAACACAAGAGGTGACCAGGTGACATAAAACTACATTTCCCAGGAAGCAATCTCTTAAAGGGATAGCTCTTAATTCCTTAATCCCAGTTGCAATGGATGGCTGGGAAAGTTGGACCACAAGGAAGGCTAGGAAGGCCAAAGGATGGAGGCCTCTGGAAATCTCTGGTGCTGGAGAAGGCTCCTGCGAGTCCCTTGGACTGCGAGGCCATCCAACCGGTCGGTCCTAGAGGAGATCAACCCTGACTGCTCTCTAGAAGGCCAGATCCTGAAGAGGAAACTCAAATCCTTTGGCCATCTAAGGAGAAGGAAGGACTCCCTGGAAAAGAGCCTAATGCTGGGAACGATGGAGGGCAAAAGGAGAAGAAGGGGACGGCAGAGAAGGAGGTGGCCGGATGGAGTCACGGAAGCAGTCGGCATGAGCTTAAATGGACTCCGGAGGATGGTAGAGGACAGGAAGGCCAGGAGGAATCTTGTCCATGGGGTCCCAATGGGTCGGACACGACTTCGCAACCAACAACAACTCTTAATTCCTAAAGTAACGATTTACTCTAACCAGCACACTAGTCCTAACCAAATTCAACCCCTCAGATCATCCTTTGGCACCAACTCCTCCAAACCACCCACCCCCCATCCTTCAAGTGTCCTACACCAGACCCTACGGGGACCCCCACTCTATTCCCATCCCCACACCCCCTGCCACAACCCTGGAAATCACAGTGGGGGAGGGGGGCAGCGGATGGAATCTGTTTGCCAGGGTCATGCCAAGCTGCAGAAGACTGCCAGACCCCCAGAGTGGGTGGGTGGGTGCAGGAGAACCCTTAATCCAGATTGCAAGCGGGGGGGGGGGGGGGGGGAAAGGGAGCAAACCAGCTCCGTTTCCCTCACCCACCCACACCCCCCTGCCCCAACTCCTGCGTCCCATGCCAATGTCATCTGCCGGTGCCCAGGGGTAGGGCATTCTCTGTGGCTGCTCCCACCCTCTGGAATGAGTTGCCTACCGAGCTCCGGACGGCTCCTGATCTCCGCTCCTTCCGTCGGGACCTGAAGACTTGGCTGTTCGAGCCAATAGGCTGACTCTGATTCTGGGTTTTATTATTGATTATTAGTTAATTTGGTTTAAAATGGGATTTTGTTGTACCTGTTTTTAACTTGAGTCCTTCTGCAGAAGGGCGGCATATAAATACCTGGAATAAATGTATTATAAACGTAAATAAAAAATCAATCAATCCAGATTGACTCAGCCTTCCATCCTTTCTAAGGTAGGTGAAATGAGGACCCAGATTGTGGGGGCAATAAACTGACTTTGTATAAATATACAAAAGAATGAAGGCTATTGCTTAATGCATTGTAAGCCGCCCTGAGTCTCCGGAGAAGGGTGGCATATAAATCAAATTTAAAAAAAGAAGAAGAAGAGGAGGAGCCTGTAGTACAGTGGACTAAAGCACTGTTATTAACATCTGCTGCTTGCAATTACTGCAAGTTCAAATCTCCCCAGGCTCAAGGTTGACTCAGCCTTCCATCCTTTCTAAGGTAGGTTAAATGAGGACCCAGTTTGTGGGGGCAGTAAGCTGACTTTGTATAAATATACAAAAAAGGATGAAGGCTATTGCTTAACGCATTGAAGGGCGGCATATCAATCAAATTAAAAATAAATAAATAAATAAATAAATAAATAAATCCCTGCCCAGAAACCACTTTGGAGACGCGGGCGGATGGAATCTGCTTGCCAAGCTGCAGAAGGCTGCCAAGGGGGTGGGTGGGTGGGTGGTTAGAGGAGACCCCCGTCCTAATAATCCAGATTGCAGGGGGGGGGGAAAGGTTGCAAGACAGCTCTGTTTCCCACCCACCCACGCCCCGCTAACCCCAAGGAAACCACTGCGGGGGTCGGTTTTGCCAAGCTGCAGACCCCCCCCCCCAGTGGGTGGGTGAGTGGGTGGGTGCAGGAGAAGCCCCAATCCGGATTGCAACCCCGGGGTGGGGGGGAAAGGGGTTTGCAAGCCAGCTTCGTTTCCCTCCCTCCAGCCACCCACCCACCCACTCCTCAATTTCCCCCAGCTTAGACACCCCACTTCCCCCGGCTTTTGCATACCCCCGCGCGCCCCTTCCCAAGCTGCAGAAGGCTGCCCGGTGGGGGGGGCGCGCGTGGGTCCCAGATTCCCCCCCCCCCAGAATGGGTGGGGTGCAGGAGAAGCCCCCTTAATCCTTGCAAGGGGTTGCAAGCCAGCTCCGTTTCCCACCCATTCACCCCCACCCCCACCCACCCCCTAACTAACCCCAATCCCGCATCTCTGCGCGGAAACCACCGCGGATGCCAAGCAATCCCCCTTTGCAGAAAGGCTGCCCGGGGAAGTGGGGGGTGGGGGGGGGAAATCCCACAGACCCCCCCCCCCCAGAGCGGGTGGGGGTCGATATGGATTGCATGCGGGGAGGGGGGGGGGAAAGGTTGCAAAGCGGCTCCGTTCCCCTCCCACCCACTCCCCAATTTTTTTTCCCCCCCCCCACCCAGCTTGCAAAAAAAAAAAAAAAAAAAAAAAAGCTGCTGCTTTTAATTCCAACCGCCCATTCCTATGCATACATGCACGCGCGCGCTCCCCACCACCACCCCGGGCCTCTCCCACTTCCACCCACCCACCCACCCACTATTTTTTTTTTTTTTTTTGCATCCTTTCCCCCCCTCCCCTTCTTTTCTCCGCGCAGGCGCCCTTCTCCCTTCTCTGCACCTGCTTCTGGGGCCGGGCGGAGGCGCAGCTTTTCCCACCTCCCCTCCTTGGTTTTCTCCCGGAGGAGGGCCGAGATGCAAGCTCGGCTGGCTCCTCCCGGCTTCCAGCTTTGGAAAGATGCCGGGGCCGCGGCGGGTTAACCGGTTGCATCCGCCCCCGTTTTGCACCAGCCGGGATTGAACCCGCGATGTTCCCGGCCGTCGGCCTTCCTACCAGCCCTCCGGCTGCTGATGCTGCTGATGCTCCCGATGCACCCGATCCTCCTCCTCCTCCTCCTCCTCCTCCGGCATCCGATGCCCCGTCGGGCGAACCGGACCTGTCCGGTTGCAGCAAGGAAGAGCTGGTGCGCCGCTTGCGCCGGGAAGAAAGCGAGAAGCTGGCGGCTCTGGTGCAACGGGGGCGGCTGATCCAAGGCGTGAACCGGCAGCTCCAGGAGCACCTGCGCGAGATCCGCGAGCTGAAAGCCGTCAACGGGCGGCTGCAAGCCGAGAACCGCGAGCTGCGCGACCTCTGCTGCTTCTTGGACGAAGATCGGCTGAAAGCCAAGCGGCTTGCGCGCCACTGGCAGCTCTTCGGGCATCACGCGGCGCAAGTGTTGCGCGACGAGGTGAGCGGCTGCCTGCGCAAGTTAGCCGGCTTGGAAGGCTTGCAAGAAAGGCTGGCGCAAGACAACCTGGAGCTGAAAGAGCTCTGCTTGGCCCTGGAGGATTGCGCCGCGGCGGCTGCCTCGACCGCTGCCCGCCCGGATGCCAGCCCGAGCCCGGGCGGTGGATCGTCGGAACTCAGCTTGCCTTGCGGACCTCGCGATCTGGGTGACGGCAGCTCCAGCACGGGCAGCGTGGGCAGCCCGGATCAGCCTCACCCGGCTTGCTCTCCCGATGAATGAAAGCTGCTGCTGCTGCTGCTGCTTCACCGGACGGATGGCAGCCTGGAGCGTGGGAAGAAGGACCCCTCCCAGGGATGGATGGATGGAAAGGAAGGAAGGCAAGAAAGAAGGAAGGAAGGAGGGAGGAGATCCACCATCCGCTCCCGCCCGCCCACCCACCACCACCTTCCTTCCCAGATATAAGATTAACAGGATGGGACCTCGTGGGGTCATCTAGTCGAACCCTCCTCCCTTGCTCAAGTGTCTGCCTCTACTTAGGATGGAACGCCACCACCTCCTGATTGCCAGGCAGGAGCGCCAACTCTAGGCCACCCATATATGGGTAAGGACCACGATGCCAAGTTTGGGCTGCTGGCCGAACGGAGCCAGCTTTCGGGATCGCACAGGATTCCTCAGCGAGGGGATTTTTCTTTTTCTTTTTTTAATGGAGAAGGCGTCGTCGTAATCATCATCATCATCATCATAATAATAATAATAAGGCCGTTTGGGGAATGCGGGGCACCGCAAGCTGGTTTACTTCCTCCATGGTTTCTGGGGTTTTTTTTCCACACCCATCCACCCCAAAGGGATCTCTTCTGGGGATCATTCGAACCCGCCACGCACGCTCGGATTATTGGGTAGGCCAAACACCGGGAATGGCTCCTTTGAAAGGCGGCTGGATGGGGAAAAAAAAAAAGCAGGATCCTTGCATCAGGTCCAAGAAGAAAATCTGACGTCCTTTGCTAATCTAGTGAGGAATTTTTGTGGCTTAAATCCCCCTTGAATGAGAGTAGTGAGGTTTTTTTTGGGGGGGGGGTGTCTCACAGGAGTCTTTGCGAAAGGCGCCTCTTGGCTTAACTTGGCCTACTGGGTGGATGGAAACACAGGCCGTTTGGGATCGTGATATTTTTTTTGCTCTTTTTTTTACGACTTCTTCCATCCAGATCGGAAATTGTCTGCATTTTTCCTCCGGATGGCCTACCCCGCAGGGCAGTTGTTGGGAGAAAGGCGAAATTAAGGAGGAGAAATCTGCCTGCGCTCTGATTTTCCTTGCAGGAGTTAGAAATCCGATGGACAAATTTGGATGGGGCGAACTTTGCAAGGAAAGGAATCACCATTTTGTCGTTTTATTCTCGCCGTCCGGAACTGGCACGTTCACAAATGTAGTTATAGCCTGAATTTGGACAGGATTTTTTGGGGGGAATGGGGAGAAAGGGGTTTCTGATTCCTTGGGATATTCTCCCCACTGTTTTTGACTCCCCGTTTTAATTCCTGCAAGAATGGATCCCCGGAGGAGAATCATGCAAAGAGATCCACGGAGGATTTCAGAAAGGACTTTTAAAGGCGACTGCATAAAAACCTTCGTTCGGAATATTTTTGGGGGATTACGATGGGATACATACTATATAAAACAACCCGACAGGTTAAGCTACGGAAAAGTTAAACCCTTGGGTGCAAAATATGATAAAAAGAACTGCAGCCGTCTTGAGTGACAAGCAACTGCATGGCAGGATTTGAACACAGCTTGGAGGGCAGGAGGTGCAAAATTTAGGGTGCATGGTTCTGTGTGGAAGGATAGGCTTCACTTATCCATCCACTGGGTTCCCGTACAAAAATTTGCCAAAACTATTTCAAAATTTATTCCCTGGCATAAAGCTTTGAGCCAGTTTCTTCGTAACAATGCCAAGGTTTGAACTTCAAACGGGAGTAGGGAAAATGGGAAATTTATGGGTGCCTTTTTGGAGTCAAAGATATACCCCCCATTTTAAGAACTTGGGCGCGCAATGTTGGCTTTTTCCTCTTAAGCCGAATTTTTGCAGGGCGCGAAATGGATCGCTGCACTTTTTGAAGTTCTGCTAGTGTTTTAAATCTTGTTTCCCTTCTACCCAGGGAAACTTAAGGGAGGGGGGGGCTTTGAATTTCGATAGAATATATATATATATATATATATATGCAGGGGAGGGTCCCCATTTTTTTTTTCTTCTCTTTCTGATGAGCAATATTTCAAAATAAAAAACCAGCTTTGGATTTCCCCAAAGGTGGAGCTTTAAAGGAAGGTGGTCGGAGGAACTCCTTGCCACTTGGTTGTGTCGCGTGTGCCAAAACGGAACTTTTTTTAGTGCAGATTTTGGGTGGGGTTTATTATTCTGGATGCATATGCTGGGTGAGAGGATGAAGGGAAGGGCTGAAGGATTGCACTTGGGGGTGAAAAACAGGGAAAGTGTCAGCGACAGGTATTCCTCGACTTACAACTACATTTGAGCCCGGCATTTCTGTTGCTAAATGAGAGACATGTGTTAAAGGAGTTTTAATCCCATTTTACGACCTTTTGTTGCCACGCTTGTTAAATGAATCTCTGCAGTGATTAAGTCAGTCCTACGGTCGTTAAAAGCGAATCTGGCTTCCCTCGTGACTTCGCTGGTCACGAGACCCTGACCCCCGTCATAAATATGAGTCGAATTGCCAAGCGTCGGAATTTTGACCCCGGGGGAATGCGGCAACGGTCATAAGTGTGAAAACAACGGTTGTCAGTCACTTTTTTCATTGTAACTTCGAACGGTCACTAAACACAACCGTTGCAAGTCGAGGACTACCTGTAATTGGAGAGCGCTTGTGTCTGTGAAAGAGGCCTGGCTTTTTTCTCTTTTTTAAACCGAAATTAAATCATAGGACTGGTTGCCAGCCAAAGAACGGCCCTTTCCCAAAAATCCTGATTACGCTCTTGTTGTAACGCCAATTATTTTTTCCCCCCAAGCCCTGAACGAAGCTGGGTGGCAAGAATTTTTTTGTGTGTTTTTTTTTAAAAGAGGAAATAACATCTGGTTAAATTGATAACGCCTGGAATCCCGAGCAGGACAAAGGGGAAAAGGGGCCTCTTAATCTTTTGGGAAAAAAAACAAAGGTTTTGGGGGTTCTTTCCTCTTGAAAGCAAGAATGTTAATAAATCTGTTAAAAACGACAACTTTGAAAGGGAGAATTTCTGTGTGGGTGGATTTGCGTTATTTCCCCTGGATGGAGATAATGGGGGATCGTTCTTGATGAGGTGTTTAGACGAGAAAAACCATAATGCACAGGTATGGTTTAGGACCGTGATGGCAAATTTATGGCATGCGTGCCAGAAGTGGCACGCAGAGATCTTGTGGGCACATACACCGTCGCCAGCTGGTTTTCTGGGTGCCAGAAAATGGTCTGAAACTGCCCAAAAAACGGCCAAAAAGAGCCAAAAAAAAAGATAGTTTTCCGAGCCGTTTTCAGGCTGTTTTGGGGCTGTTTTTGGCTGTTTTTTTGGAATGTTTTCCGGGATGTTTTCACATTGTTTTTTTTGGGCCGTTTTTGGCTGTTTTTTTGGCCATTGCCCAAAAAAACCAACATTTTTGGGAAAACATACCAAAAATGCAGGTCATTTTTGGGATGTTTTCAGGCCATTTTTGGGCCGGTTTTGGCCTGTTTTTTGGGCCGTTTTCATGCCGTTTTTGGGGCTGTCTTCATGCCGTTTTTCAGGCCACTTGCAGGCCATTTGTGGGCCATTTTCAGGCCATGTTTTGGCCATTTGCCCAAACAGCCATTTTTGAGCTGTTTTGGGCTGTTTTTTGGGGCCGTTTTCAGGCCATTTTTGGGGCTGTTTTCCCAGGCCATTTTTCAGGTTGTTTTCCCGCCATTTTTCATTTGCAGGCCATTTTTTTTGTGCGTTTTCAGGCCATTTTTTGGGCTATTTTCACGCTGTTTTTCAGGCCATTTGTGGGCCATTTTCAGGCCATGTTTTGGCCATTTGCCCATAGAGCCATTTTTGGGCTGTTTTGGGCTGTTTTTTGGGCCGTTTTCACGCCGTTTTTTGGGCTGTTTTCATGCCGTTTTTCAGGCCACTTGCAGGCCATTTGTGGGCCATTTTCAGGCCATGTTTTGGCCATTTGCCCAAAGAGCCATTTTTGAGCTGTTTTGGGCTGTTTTTTGGGGCCGTTTTCAGGCCATTTTTGGGGCTGTTTTCCCAGGCCATTTTTCAGGTTGTTTTCCCGCCATTTTTCATTTGCAGGCCATTTTTTTTGTGCGTTTTCAGGCCATTTTTTGGGCTGTTTTCACGCTGTTTTTCAGGCCATTTGTGGGCCATTTTCAGGCCATGTTTTGGCCATTTGCCCATAGAGCCATTTTTGGGCTGTTTTGGGCTGTTTTTTGGGCCGTTTTCACGCCGTTTTTTGGGCTGTTTTCATGCCGTTTTTCAGGCCACTTGCAGGCCATTTGTGGGCCATTTTCAGGCCATGTTTTGGCCATTTGCCCAAAGAGCCATTTTTGAGCTGTTTTGGGCTGTTTTTTGGGGCCGTTTTCAGGCCATTTTTGGGGCTGTTTTTGGGGCCGTTTTTCCAGGCCATTTTTCAGGTTGTTTTCACGCCATTTTTCATTTGCAGGCCATTTTTTGTGCGTTTTCAGGCCATTTTTGGGGGGCTGTTTTTGGCTGGTTTTTGGGCTGTTTTCCCAGGCTGTTTTTCAGGCCATTTTCACACTATTTTCGGATCATTTTCAGGCCATTTTTGGGGCCATTTTCCGGGCCGTTTTTTGGGCCGAAAAACAGGCATGTGTGCGCCGGCTAGCTGGTTTTTGGGTTTCCGGCATGTGCATGGACACTCGGTACCACAAAGATTCGCCATCACTGGTATAGGAGGTGGTACCTGGCTCAACAGCAGTAACTTTGAGATGGGTTTTGGAGTCCTCGGTATGAGCCAGCCATGTGCAGGAGCTGCCAAAAAAGCCAACACAATCCTAGGCGGCATCAACCGAGGGACAGAATCAGGATGACGAGAAGTGTTTAATACCTCTTTATAATGCCTTGGGAAGACCGTACTTGCACCCACTTTTGGTCACCACACTATAAAAAAGATGTGGAGACTCTAGAAAGAGTGCAGAGAAGAGCAACTAAGAGGATTAGGGGACTGGAGGCTAAAACATATGAAGAATTGTTGCTGGAACTGGGTGTGTCTAGTTTGATGGAAAAAAGGACTAGGGGAGACATGATAGCATCTTCCAATATCTCAGGGGCTGCCCCAAAGAAGAGGGAGTCAAGCTATTCTCCAATGCACCTGAGGGCAGGACAAGAAGCAACGGGTGGAAACTAACCAAGGAGAGAAGCAACTTAGAACTAAGGAGAAATTTCCTGACAGTGAGAACAATTAATCAGTGGAACAACTTGCCACCAGAAGTTGTGGATGCTCCCACACTGGAAGTTTTTAAAGAAGAGGTTGGATACCCATTTGTCTGAAGTGCTGTAGGGTTTCCTGCCTAAGCAGGGGGTTGGACTAGAAGACCTCCAAGGTCCCTTCCAACTCTGTTTATTCTTATATTCTATTCTGTACAGCAGGAAGAAGAGAAGGAGAAGGTTGGAAGGGACCTTGGAGGTCATTTAATCCAACCCCCTGTTCAAGCAGGAGACAGTGTACCACGCGTGTCCAACCTTGGCAGATTTACGAGGAGGAGGAGGAAGATACGTTATCCGTTCAGTGGTGTCCAACTGGCAATTCTGTGGGCCAGGTTCCCCCTCCCCAAATCTTCTGATCTTGCACTACTTCTTCGGACTATGTTCTTCTTTTAAGTTTTAAGACTTGACTTCAAACTTCCAGAATTCCTTTAGCCAGCAGAAGCGGATGGTAGTTGGACCTCATGGGAAGGGGATTTCCAAACCGAATGGGATTTTTTTTCCCCAGGACTTTTTCTTCTGTTGGATAAAGGAAAAACAAGGTCACTCATCAGCTGGCTGGGGAATTCTGGGAGCTGAAGTCCACCCATCTTCAAAGCTGCCAAGGTATACAGATGTGCTGTTTGAGAGTACGTAATTGGAAGGGAAGTTGATTTCAGGTGGCACGGGGCCAAACTCCTGGTGGGAACAGGGTCTCTTTCCCCCAGTGAACATGGGAGAATTGCTGGCTGCCACTGGAACGGAAGATCCTTGCGAATGGGCAGGGGGGTTGAGCTAGATGACCTCTTAGGCCCCTTTTATTTAGCAAGAACAAATCAAAATTGAGTTCGGTTTGGGCACCACCTCTTTAGTGAACACAACAGGGTTTACGAGCGGGTGGAAAGCAGCCAGCAACCTGAAGAACCTCACACAAATGACACATCACCCCAAGTTAGGCCAACAATCCTGGTTTGTTCAAAATCCGTTTTTGGTCCAGCTCTTAAGATGTGTTGTTTAGCATATGGGGGTGGGGGGTCTCTGGAGGATTGCAAGAGCAGGAACCACGGCTGTTTGCAAAAATGACAACCGAATGGGGGTCACAAACCGGCCTTTTCTGACATTTCCTGCCCAGCCTTGGATTGGAGACAAAGGGTTTCCGAGCCAGGAAGCAGGTGGCTGGATCCTGGTTTCTGATAAAGGAAACCTTTTACCGTCAACGTGACCGGATGGAGAGGATCCCTCGGTCTGCCTTTGGAGACTATTTGACGTTGCTAAATCAAAAATGAAAACCATTAATCTGACTTGGACAAAGGAGGGGAGGCAGATTCAATGCAGCAAAAAAGTGTATTTGTGGGTTGTTTTTTTTCCCCTTGACCTGTGAAAGTCCGCATTCACACAACCTGTTAAATCAAAATCATCCTTTATTGGCTTTGTAAAACAACACACGAACGATAAAATTATTGGCAACGGGTTGGATCCTCGCCCCAAATATGAATAACTCACATTTTCTACCTACTCAGGGGGGAAAACTGGTTGTGTGAATAGGGCCAAAATCGGGGAATGTTTGGCTTTTATCCATCAATTTACTTTTGTTTCCTTGGCTGCCCCCCCCCCAAGAAATCCACCCTCCCGCTGAAATCACCCTGGGCTGAAAAATGTTCACACACAAACACAAAACACACACTCTCCTTCTGCAATAGTGTTTGTTTTTAATTCGTCCCAGTTTTCCAAATAAACATTTTCTCCCAAAGTTGCTTGCACAGATTTTTTTTTTTTTTTTTAAAAAAAGGAGGAGGAGGCCTGCCAACACACACAGGGAAAAAAAAGGTGTGAAAGAGATGGGAAACGTATTTTTCGGCAACGCTGGAACTTAACCTCGGCTGTAAACCAAAGTTTTCAACTCAGTTGGGATTATTACGGCGTTGGTTCCCGGCTGTGATTTTCCTTGGAAAAAGATAAACTCTATTTTTATTTTTATTTTTTTGCTTCTCCGGTCCAAGGTAAGTTTGAAACCTCCTTTTACAGCTTCGGGAAGTGTGGCTGGAACGGGTTACGGAAGTACCCCAAGTTGCTTAGCCTGGTTTGGCATTAAAAGTGTTGCTAATTTATGGCAGCCAGCTCTGAGGGGAAGCTAGTCCTCATGAGGTTTTAGGCGAAATCGGCAGAGGCAAAATTGGACTTTGTGGTTAATCAGGTAGTCCTCGGTTTGAAGCCATCCCGTTCAGCAAATCTTTGAAGCTACGACGGCACTGGAAAAAAAGGGACCGGTGGACTGGTCCTTGCATTTAACGACTGTGGCAAGGTCCCAGTGGTCGCGTGTTCTGAATTCAGGAGCTTGGCGCAATTGGCGTGTATTTATGATGGCTGCAGTGTTTCCAGAGTCATAGGAGTGTCGTCCAATTCCTCGTGTGTCGAATCAGCCAAATAATAGTTTAGCTTTAATTGATTTTCCAGCCGGTTTCTCACTGGCGAAATCATCAGGGAATCTGGATTTGCTCAACGACCGCACGATTCATTTAGCAACGGCAGCAATTCGCTTAGCAACCAGATCTTAAAATCAGGCGTGACTTACTTAACCGCTGCCTTGCTTAGTCATGGAGATTGCGGTCGTAAGTTGAAAACTACCATTATTAGATGCAATTTTTTACGTCTTTCCGCTCATTTTCCAAGCTTTGTCAATAACCATTGTCCTACACTTAAAATCGTGTTCCTGGCCAAACCAACAGAGTTCATGAGGTCTAGCAGCAATATTTGGTTTATTTTCAAGAAAAAGTAAGCCAAAAGAAGGGGGGGGGGGAAATACCCAACCCATCTAAAACAACGTATTTCCAACACTGTGAAGTCCTGCAGGTTTCTTATTAAGCTTATTATTCAACATATGTTTAAAAAAAAAAGAAATAACAAAAGTTTACAGAATACAAATAGATAAATCTATCCCTTGCTGATCTCACATGGTACAGCTTTTCTGTGCTTGCCGTTCTTTATTTATATTTAAATGTCCCACTAAACTCAAATTAATTCCTATGAGGTTTGAAGACACAAAAAATGACAATATGTATTTTTGTATCAATTCCTCTTTTTTTGCACAAGTGACCAACGACCAGCAGCGTCTAAAAACGGCACAAAAACAGCACAACTTTGTCCAAAAACATCCCTTGTAATGTAACTTTCATGAGGCATCAGGGAAAAAAAAATAAAAAGGAAAAGTCGTATGTTTATAATAATATACAGTATAACCATCCAATCCAGCTTCAGTTCTGGACAATATACGTCCCACATCATCCCGGCGGCTATAGGTCATCGTAGAAAAATAAATCTATATTTGTCTTAAATTTCTCGTCTCGGTTTCAAAAATCCGGCAGATAAAAAGCGATACATGACTTTAAAACGGTGCCTTTTTTTTTTTGTTGTTTCTTGAACATGCTTGTTTTCCAGAAAGGAGGATGTCAAAAAAAAAGAAAAAGAAAAGGAAAAAAAAAAAAAAGACTTCTTAAGTCAGTCTTGAGGACTAGCCACTTGGTCCTTATAAAACGCGAGGGCAAAGGACAAGAGGCGTGCGTGAGAGATATTTTAGTGTTTCGCGAAAGATCATAACCCTGCTTGGAATTTGGGTTCTCCAGACCACAGAAAAGAGCCTCCTGGCTGCTCTTGAAGGACTAGAAACTTGACGCCTGCATCAGTATGGGGGAAAGCGGGAGTCCTGTAACTATGGCTGGTCACAAAAGCGAGGCCAAAGGGAATCGGGTTATAGCCAAAGGCGCCAGGAAGGAAGGGTTAATCCTCTGACACCACCACCACCCCAAAAAAACGGGGACAAGATTCGAGATAGGCCAACTGAAGTCGTTTCCTCAAAGTGCCAGCAAAGTTGGGGAATTGAGGGAATCCGAGGAGTGGTCCCCACTGCTGCTTCTTCGGTGGGCGGAGGAGCAGGGCTCTGAGGGAAAACCGGACCCCGAGGGCCCGTCGGGGTCCCCCGGCGCTGGGTAGGTGAAGACCAGGCTAGGAGTGAAGGGGGTGAAAGACGGGGTTGACATGAGAGTAGGAGTATGGAGGGATTCGGGCTCCAGCAGGCCGCTGGGAGGCAGGGTGATGCTAGGGGGCACCGGGGCCGTCCGGCGAGAGCCACGCTGGGGCCCCGGAGGAGTCTCCTCTTTATCCGGCGGTTGGGAGGGGGCAGCTGGCCGGCGGTAGCCTCCATCCTCATCTCCGGATGATTCTTCCAGGATTTTGCAGACGGGACGGTGGGCTTCCAGAACTAATTCCAAACGGTCCTTCTGTTTTTGCAATTCGGCAATTTCCTTCCGGAGCCCCGACTGCTCGGCTTCCAACTGGTCCGTCTCCTGGGGATGGGGAGGAATTAAAAAAAAAAAAAAAGGAAGGGAAGAGGGGGAGAAAGAGAAATTAGATTGGAATCTGGGAAGGAGATTCGATCCTTCTGACTTTTGGGGATGGGGTGGGCCCGGGGGGGAGACTAACTTGCTAAGAGATTTTTTTTTAAAAAAAAAAATCGAGCGGATAATCGTTGGATCGGTATGTACGTGTAACTCTTGGACGTACAACAGTGCATGGAGTAACCGTTCGAAGTTAACGATGAATAAGAATAAGAATACACACAATACAATAGTAAAATGAATAGGATAGGATTAGGATTAGGATACAGAATGGAATAGTAAAATGAATAAAATAGTAAAATGAATAGAATAAAATAATATAGGATATAGGATAGGATAGAATAGAATAGAATAGTAAAATGAATAGAATAAAATAGAATAGGAATAGAACAGAACAGAACAGAACAGAATAGAATAGAATAGAATAGAATAGAATAGAATAGAATAGTAAAATGAATAGAATAGAATAGGATTTAGGATAGAATAGAATAGAATAGTAAAATGAATAGAATAGAATAGGATTAGGCTATAGAATAGAATAGTAAAATGAATAAAATAGCAAAATGAATAGAATAGAATAGAATAGAATAGAATAGAATAGAATAGAATAGAATAGAATAGAATACTACTACTGCTCATTTTTGCCTGTCCTGATAAACCTGGTTATCAAATGAACCTGTTTCGCAAACCGCTTCTGCAAACCAGAATTATACCAGCCCCCCACACACACCCGCCCCGCCTCCCAGGAACTGATTTGGCCAACCCCCCCCTTTTCCCAAATCCCCCAAATGAAAACAAAGCCCCTTCCTTTGAACAACCCCTGTCCATCCTTTGTAAGCGCAGGCTGCAAGGCCTGGAAGGGAACCTCCGGTCATCCAGTCTGACCCCCCCCCACCCGGCCTGTTGCAGACTGCTGTGTGAATGTCGTCTAAATACTGTCTTTGAACGTACCGCTTGCAACGTGTCGGTCAGCTCTTTCCGCCGGTTGCGGCATTTGGCGGCCGCCAATTTGTTCCGTTCCCGCCGTAGACGCCGTCGCTCTTCCTCTTCCGGGGTGAGCTGCAAACGAGAGTCCAGAGTTCACAACTACACAACGCAAACAGCACTGCACCACACAAAACCCTGCATGCAACACACACACAAACCTCCAGGAAACCAAGATACAGGTAGTCCTCAATTTACAACTTACATTCATTTAGCGACCGTTCGACGTTAGAACAGCACTGAAAAATTGATTTACGCCCAGTCCTCGCACTTTTGACCGCTGCAGTATACCCTATGGTCATGTGATCGAAATTCGATCACGTGGCCACTGGTTCATATTTATGACGGTCGTAGCATCCCGGGGGTCACGTGATCCCCTTTTGCGACCTCCTTTACAAGCGGCTCACTTAACAGCGGGAGTGATTTGCTTAACAACCGTGGCAGAAAAATGGTCATGAAATCGGGCGCGACTCGCTTAACAACTGCCTTGCTTAGAAACGCAAAATCTGATCCCAAGTGTGTGTGGTTGTAAGTTGAGGAGTACTTGTTCTTGGGGTGGGGTACACCCCAATTTTTTCAAAACCGTTCTTAATCCAACTCTGGTTGATCCTAGATTGAATTTCCAGACCGCAAACCAAGATGATGGTATATATAAGAAAGCGGACCATAAATGCAATTTTTATTTTTAATAATTTCCCCCAATTTTCAGGATTGGACTACAACTCCCATCGTCCCCACGCCCCAGCCTGCACAGCCTGAATTTAAGGGAGAGCCGCATCAAATATAGAACCCAAACGAGAGTGGTGCAAGCATAATAGATCCATAGATTGGACAGCCATTGGTGTGAAACGGTGTAGGGCTTCCTGCCTGAGGAGGGGGTTGGACTAGATGACCTCCAAGGGCCCTTCAAAACCTTGTTATTCCCGTTATGGTGGGTTCACCCCAGTGGTGAAAACTAATTTTTTTACTACTGGTTCTGTGGGTGTGGCTTGGTGGGCGTGGCAGGGGAAGGATACTGCAAAATCTCCATTCCCTCCCCACTCCTGGAGAAAGGATATTGCAAAATCTCCATTCCCACCCCACTCCAAGGGAAGGATACTGCAAAATCTCCATTCCCACCCCACCCTGGGGCCAGCCAGAGGTGGCATTTGCTGGTTCTCCGAACTGCTCAAAATTCCCGCTACAGGTTCTACAGAACCTGCTGGATTTCATCCCTGGTTCACCTCGTTGGTTTGGGGGGTCGTTGAATGGTTATGTCACCTAAGGGCCAGCAGGTGGCGCAAAACAACCAGGAAAAATCCAGAATAATTTGTCCTGGTTTTTTTTTTTTCACTTTTTTTTTCTCCAGACTGGCATTTTTTCCTTTTTTAAAAATGATTTGACACAAGTGTGCAAATCGAAGTGCCAGGAAAGGGGCTGTAAGGAGGGGGGGGGAGTTTCCCCAAATCTGGAAGCTCTAAAGGGTGAGGACTCGGCCATGTGGTCACGAGTTATTTATTTAAAAAATAACAATATTTTGATCGATAAAAAGAATGATATAAAAAAAATATGTGTACACAAATAAAACATTCATTGAAGGCTTGTGGCGGAGTTTTTCTTTTTTTTTTCTCTGGATACTTACGTGTTCTGAGTGACGCCTCCGGGGTACTAGGCCAGGGCCCGTGGTGCGAATGACGCCAGGACGGATGCCAGCTGCGTAGTGCGGGCAGCGATAGGGCCTGGGAAAAGGAGGGAGTCCCGAGGAGGCACCCATGAGTGAAGGCTGCACCATCCACTGCAGATTGTGGCTGGTGGTGATGGTGTTGAGATTGGGCACGAAAGGGGCAGTTGAGGCGCTGCTCCCAGCTGCGAGATCCGGCTGGAATTTCTGCGAGGAAGAGAAAGAAGGAAGGAAAGAAAGAAGGAGGGAGGGAGGGAGGGAGGAAGAGAAGACAGGGAGGGACAGGAAGAGGAAAAGGAAGGAGTAGAAAGGAGGAAGGGGAAGAGGAGGCGGAAGGAAGAAAAAGGAGGAAGAAGGAGGGAGGGAGGGAGGGAGGGGAAAAAAGAGGGAGGGAGGGAGAAAGGAAGGAAGGAGAGGAGGAAAGGGAAGGAGTAGAAAAGAGGAGGAAGGGGAAGAAGAGGCGGAAGGAAGGAAAAGGAGAAAGAAGAAGGAAAGGAGGGAGGGAGGAAGAGGAAAAAAGAAGGGAGAGGGCGGGAAGCAGGGAGGGAGGGAGGAAGAGGAAAAAAGGGAGGGAAGGAAGGGAGGGAGGGAGAAGAGGAGGAAGAGGAAAGGGAAGGAGCAGAAAAGAGGAGGAAGAGAAAGAGGCGAAAGGAAGGAAAAGGAGGAGAAGAAGGGAGGGAGGGAGGAAGAGGAAAAAAGGGAGGGAGAGCGGGAAGGAGGGAGGGAGGGGGAGAGGAAATAAGGGAGGGAGGGGAGGGAGGGAGGGAGGAAAAGGAAAAGGAAGCAGTAGAAAGGAGGAGGAAGGAAGGAAAAGGAGGAGAAGAAGGAAGGGAGAGAGGAAGGAAGAGGAAAGAAGAGGAAAAAAGAATAGAGGGAGGGAAGGAAGAAGGGTAAGGAGTAGCAAGGAGGAGGAAGAAGGAGAAGGGAGGGAGAGAGGGAGGGAGGGAGGGAGGGAGGGAGGGAGGAAGGAAGGAAGGAAGGAAGGAAGGAAGGAAGGAAGGAAAGGATCAAAATTATACTGCTGCCTTATGGCTGAGGGATAAATATTTCCCCTGTTGCTCAACTGAGAGAAATTCACTTTTGCAAGAAGGGCTGGGAGGCCCGAAGGAACACGGGATCCTTTTAAAATAATCTTATCAGCCTCTCCCCTTTGAGTTCACCTTCCCCTCCCAGGGATACCCCGGCGACGGGGGGAGGTGGGGTAGCCCTCTGCGCACGTTCAGAGGGCGCCCCTACCCATCGGGCGCTTTGGAGGCGAAAGGTTCCCGTGTTCCAGAATGCCCTTTCCACACACTCGGTGACCTAGTTCCCCGGTAGCCTCTGCCTTGCCCTGGAGGCTCTTGGCACGCTTGTGGGTCACGCCCCGGCTGTTTGCGTGGGGTTGCTGGCGTCATTTCGCTGGGCGCGGCCTTCCAAGTGGCGTAAAAGGCCATTTCTCCTTGACCTGCTTTGATACGGGTGGGGACTTTCTGACATGCCGCCATTTGCTTCACGCAATCCCAGATTGTGGGTTCCCCCTCTTCAAAATGTGATCTTATTCCTCGACCTGCCGTCCAACCTCACAAACCAGGGGGTTCCAACCTTGGCAACTTTAAATCTGGAGGACTTCAACTCCCAGAATCCCCCAGCCTGCAGGCTTTAAGATGGGTGGACTTCAACTCCCAGAATCCCCCAGCCAGCATGCTTTAAGATGGATGGACTTCAACTCCCAGAATTCCCCAGCCAGCCTGCTTTAAGATGGGTGGACCAACTCCCAGAATCCCCCAGAGACTCCCAGAGGGAATTCTATTCTACTCTATTCCATATTTTCTATTCTATTCTATTCTATTCTATTCTATTCTATTCTATTCTATTCTATTCTATTTCTATTTCTATTTCTATTTCTATTTCTATTTCTATTTCTATTCCATTCAATTTTCTATTCTATATATTCCATTCTATATATTATTCTATTCTATTCTATTCTATTCTATTCTATTCTGTTCTGTTCTGTTCTGTTCTGTTCTGTTCTGTTCTGTTCTATTCTATTCTATTCTATTCTGTTCTATTCTATTCTTCTATTCTATTTCTATTTCTATTTCTATTTCTATTTCTATTTCTATTTCTATTTCTATTTCTATTTCCATTCCATTCCATTCCATTCCTATTCCTATTCCTATTCCTATTCCTATTCCTATTTCTATTTCTGTTCTGTTCTGTCCTGTCCTGTCCTGTCCTATCCTATCCTATCCTATCCTATCCTATCCTATCCTATCCTATCCTGTCCTATCCTATCCCATCCTAATCCACCAATCCAAATGAAAACCATTGTACTCCTATTTTTCTTCCTCAGGTTGTGCAAGCCCCAGGTGTTTACGTGACTCGGCATTCGTTGTGTGCACCAACACAACAGGAAAGGAATGTTTTCCGGCTTGGTTGTGAAAGATTTCAGCGATGGGAGGGGATAGGGATTAATTTCACCTCTGCTCAGGGCAAGTCATTTTGCAGCTGCTTCCCGGTTGGAAGGACAAGGGAGTGAAGTGGTTAGAGCCACGCACAACACCCCCGTCAACAACAGCACTTAGCAAAACACCACAACCTCTACCTATTGGGGCAGGTCCGTTCTCAAGAGAGGCAGAAGCCGTGGAAGGGCAGAATGGCTGATTCACAGAGGACGTTGCTCTCCCTGAGGCAAAATAGATCCTCCGTAGACAGGAGAAGTCTACCTCTCTAGGCCTTTGCTCGTTTGTGGACAGGCCCTCCTCAGGGAGAGCTTGAAGCTCTCTGGTTGTAGCAGACTTGTGGTGTTACGGGGGATTAAAGCCCTGGATTTTAAACTGACCAAAGAAACTCCCAAAAGGAGTTGATAGACTACAGAGTTGGAAGGGGTCTTGGAGGTCTTCTAGTCCAACCCTCCCTCACAGAATACAGAATGATAGAGTTGGAAGGGGCTTTGGAGGTCTTCTAGTCCAACCCTCCCTCGCAGAATACAGAATGATAGAGTTGGAAGGGACCTTGGAGGTCTTCTAGTCCAACCCTCCCTCACAGAATACAGAATGATAGAGTTGGAAGGGACTTTGGAGGTCTTCTAGTTCAACCCCCCCCCCTCACAGAATACAGAATGATAGAGTTGGAAGGGACCTTGGAGGTCTTCTAGTCCAACCCTCCCTCACAGAATACAGAATGATAGAGTTGGAAGGGGCTTTGGAGGTCTTCTAGTCCAACCTTCCCTCGCAGAATACAGAATGATAGAGTTGGAAGGGACCTTGGAGGTCTTCTAGTCCAACCCCTCCTCACAGAATACAGAATGATAAGAGTTGGAAGGGGCTTTGGAGGTCTTCTAGTCCAACCCCTCCTCACAGAATACAGAATGATAGAGTTGGAAGGGACCTTGGAGGTCTTCTAGTCCAACCCTCCCTCACAGAATACAGAATGATAGAGTTGGAAGGGACCTTGGAGGTCTTCTAGTCCAACCCTCCCTCACAGAATACAGAATGATAGAGTTGGAAGGGACTTTGGAAGTCTTCTAGTTCAAACCCCCCCCTCACAGAATACAGAATGATAGAGTTGGAAGGAACCTTAAAGGTCTTCTAGTCCAACACCTCCTCACAGAATACAGAATGATAGAGTTGGAAGGGACCTTGGAGGTCTTCTAGTCCAACCCTCCCTCACAGAATACAGAATGATAGAATTGGAAGGGACCTTGGAGGTCTTCTAGTCCAACCCTCCCTCACAGAATACAGAATGATAGAGTTGGAAGGGACCTTAAAGGTCTTCTAGTCCAACCCCCCCTCACAGAATACAGAATGATAGAATTGGAAGGGACCCTGGAGGTCTTCTAGTGCAGCCCCCCTGTTAAAATATAGAATAACAGAGTTGGAAGGGACCTTAGAGGTCTTCTAGTCCAACCCCTTTCCTCAGCAGGAGACCCCTGTAGTACCATTTCAGACAAATGGCAGTCCGGTCTCTACTTTAAAAAAAAAATCCCAAGAGATTACATTTCCCGGCTTCATTTTAAAACCAGCCTTCCAAGGACTGATCAAAGGAAAATCAGAATGAATTTTTAAAAAAAGAAAAAAGAAAAGAAAAATTCATCCAAGCTTTCCTTAGCTCCTGCCAAGCAAACGGCAGATTTCAAAGAGCTGGGAACCCAATCCCCTTGCGAGGTAGGCCTGCTCGGGCAGGCCCAGGTACCCATCCCTGGGGGGGGGGGAAGTGGGGAGGGCAGATTTCACAAGCCAGGAAAAAGGGTGAGAGGAAAAAAAAAACCCTTCCCAGGCACTTGGAAACTGGGTCCCAGAAGGGCGTGGCCAACTTTTAACGCTCTGTCTGCAGAACGGGTGACTCCGTTCTGACAAATCTGGACATGACTCACACTTATGACACAGCACAAAGAATGACCTGCCCTTCATCAAGACAAGGAATCAAACCTCGGTGCCCGAAGCAGATGACTCAGGTATTTGGGGGACGGGGTGTGTGAGAAAACAACCTTTTTAAATGCCCCCCCTCCCCTTCTTCCTAAGTCTGGAAAATTAAAAAAAAAAAAATCATTACTCAGCATGGTTATTGCTAAAAGGAGGATTCCCACCCCCCCCCTTACAAATGCAGGCAGACGAAATCTCGGCTGCAAGGAAAGCACCATTGCCCTGCAAAACCAGGTCTGAAAGGAAGTAAGCCTTTGAGCCTGGGGAACTCCCTGCCACTAGAAGTCCCAGGAGCAGCCAAGTTGGGGGCACAGGAGGGGGGTGGGTCAGGTTAGGAGAACCTCCATTGCTAGGAGCAGTGGACGCTAGGAGAAAAAAAAACCACCAAAGGGCAGGGAGTGCTCTAACAGTCACAGAGTTGGAAGGGACTTTGGAGGTCATCTAGTCCAACCCCCTGCTCACGAAGGTGACCTGTACTAGGGATTTGAACCACCGACTTTTCATGTTTTAGCCATTGAGCCTCTTGTTGCTCTGTAAGATTTGGGAGGGGGGAGGGAAGAGACGTCCGGTGGGGAAAAGGAGGAGGTGGGAATCAGATGGTTTTTTTTCTAACCTGATCCGGCATTTTCCGAATTTATTCAGTAAAAGGAATTTATTCTCAAAGTCTCCCCCCCCCCCCAAATCTACCAGCAAGCCACAAAATAGGAAAGGCCATTGAATGTTTCATGGAATCCTATGGTCAATTTCAAGTTTTTCTCCAAGTGACAGCTTTCAGATGAGTGGACTTCAACTCCCAGAATTCCACATGCCGGCTGGGGGGGGAATTCTGGGAGTTGAAGTCCACCCAAGTTGATAGCCAGTCCCCAAGGTTGAGAAATACCAGATCAATTTAGTGTTGGAAGACGCTTAGATATTGAAAATATTGAAAGCATTGAAAATATTGAAAGTATTTAAAATATTGAAAATATTGAAAATATTCACTGGGCCAATCCTTGGTGGCATTGAAAAGCTGGCACCCTCCTCCATGTCATTGTAGGAAGGAAATAACTCCCTTTGCAAACCTTGGTTTGACATTCTCACCAGTCTTGATTGGCTGAACCCCCAGATTAGCCAGCAAATCTTTCCTAGATCAATGACCCCCCCACTACCTTAAACTGGATTTTGACACACTCTGTCCCAAAGGTAGAAACCTCCCTTGATCGTCTCTCAAATTTAAAATCTCAAATAATCTCACATTCCAAATTCTACCCCTCCCCACTATCTTACAGTGGATAAAATGGGGAGGGGGAGACCCTTCCCCACGACATCT
The DNA here is from genome assembly GCA_022577455.1 of Arizona elegans. NCBI lineage: Eukaryota > Metazoa > Chordata > Lepidosauria > Squamata > Colubridae > Arizona > Arizona elegans. Next base: position 812,501 of record JAKOOJ010000027.1, on the reverse strand, counting down.
GAGTCCAGCATTAAGGAAAAGACACGCGTTTGATCGACAGCTGGATTCCCATTACTAGGGTCAACTTTCAAGACCCGTTGAAAAATTCAATTTTGACTCCTTTCTTTTGACAGTTTCAGTTTCACCCATTTTGGCTTTCCCCCCCCCCCTCCCTGATTTCAGAAATATTCCAGAATTCACTTTTTGGGGGCGGGGGTTGCTTTACTTTAGGTCGATCCCTTGTGGAGATCCCGATCTGGAGAGGCTGCCAGACAGCACGCTCCGAAAATGTGGATTTTTTTTTTTTTTTTTTAAAAAGTCTTTTATGTAGTGATGAAATTTATACGCCGTTGGTCTCACTTATTCCCATCAACTTTCTTTTGACCCTCGAAAAGGGGGGGACCCGTTCGCAGCCAGGTGCAATCTTCTCCGCGCTCCCCTGCCTGAGTCCCCCAAAAACCCTCTGAGCATACACAAAGAGCGGTTTATTTGTCTCTTCCCGCGCCCCAATGTTAGTCCTCGGAAGACGGGGGGAGTTGAAGGACAACCCCAAAAAGACCTGTGGAAGAACTCTTTGGAAACGGGAGCTGGGCTAGAAGGGGAGTCCAGAGTTCCAAAAGCATGTGCAGAGTGAGAGAGAGAGAGGGAGAGAGAGAAGGGGAGAGAAAGACAGAGAAGGAGAGAGACAGACAGACAGAAGGAGGGAAGGAGAGAGAGAGCGAAAGAGAGAGGAGAGGGAGAGAAGGAGAATGAAAGACAGGAGGGAAGGAGAGAGAGAGACAGAGAAGGAGAGAGAGAGACAGACAGAGGAGGGAAGGAGAGAGAAAGCGAAAGAGAGAGGGGAGAGAGAGAGAGAAGAAGAATGAAAGACAGAGGAGGGAAGGAGGGAGAGAGAGAGAGAAGGAGAGAGACAGACAGAAGGAGGGAAGGAGAGAGCGAAAGAGAGAAGAGAGAGAGAGAAGGAGAATGAAAGACAGAGGAGGGAACCAGAGAGAGAGACAGAGAAGGAGAGAGAGACAGACAGACGGAAGGAGGGAAGGGGAGAGAGCGCGAAAGAGAGAGGAGAGAGAGAGAGAGAGGGAGAAGAAGGAGAATGAAAGACAGAGGAGGGAACCAGAGAGAGAGACAGAGAAGGAGAGAGAGAGACAGACAGACAGACAGAAGGAGGGAAGGAGAGAGAGCGCGAAAGAGAGAGGAGAGAGAGGGGGGGAAGAAGGAGAATGAAAGACAGAGGAAGGAAGGAAAGAGAAAGAGACAGAGAAGGAGGGGGGGAAACTTCCTTGTTGCTTCCATCCCGGGCAAACTGCGGAGTCTAGACTACAGTCCCCGTCCCCCCCACTCCGAGCATGTGCAGAGTTCAAAAGAGAAGTGGGGGGGGGGCAAAGCGAAACTTCCTTGCTGTTTCCATTCCGGGCAAACTACCAAATCTAGCGTCGGTCCCCCTGAGCACGTACAGAGTTCAACACAAAAGAGGAAACAGGCGAAAAAAACCTCCTTGCCGCCGCGCAATCCAGCCGGACCCCGAAGTCTTAGACTCTCCCTCTCCTCCCCCTCCCCCCACAACCGTCCCCAGAGCATGTGCAGAGTTCAAAAGAGAGAGAAGGCAAAAGGGGGAACTTACTGGCTGCTGAGATCCCGGGCGGACTGCGGAGGGCAAGGCGGGTAAACTTGGCCGCGGAGCTGCGGGCGGAGGTGGTCTTCCCCCTCCGTAACCCTTGAACATGTCTAGCCGGGCTCAGGCCCTCCGCCGACGCTCCGATGCCCGAAAGAGGCAAAAGCGGCGGCGACCTTGGCCCTTTTTTTTTATGAATGGGGACTCCCGGCACGGGCTGTACCACTTTTCTCCCAAGGGAGGGGAGGCCGAGGGAGGGACTTCGACTTTCCCACCCGCCATCCGGGTGGGGGAACCCCGGCCCGAGCGGCCCGTGGGAGGGAAAAAACGATTTCAAATCCAACCCGCCCGTCCGCGCCTTCCCACGACACCCCGAGGGAAATCCGAAGGGTTTCCCCCAACCCGCGTCCCCCCCTACGAGCGGACGCAGTTGGTTTCTCCCGAACCTTGAATCACGAGACGATGACGCAGATGCCCTTAAATGGGCTGGTTTCTTCCTGTTTGGCGCGCCAGGCTGAAGGATTCCCCTTCACGTGCCGGCTTCCCACGTGCGGGCTTGGCCACCTGCGACCCCACCCGTGTTTTTTGGGGTGGGGGGTGCAAAAACTGGACGTTTTTTTTGGGGGGGGGCTTAGAGGAGAGGGGCTGGGGGAAGAGACTTTTGAGTGCTCTTTACACTCTGCACATGCCCAGAGGCTGCTCTTCTGGCCCAAAAGAGCCCTCTGGGAAAGTACAGGTAGTTTCCCGACTTACAACGGCTCGTTTAGTGACGGTTCAAAGTTGCAACCGCCCTGAAAAACAGTGATGTTTCACACTTATGACCGTGGCCACATTCCCCAGTGATCAAAATTCAAATGCTCGGCAAGGGACTCGTATTTTATGAACGGTTTCAGTGTCTCGAACGGAGGGGGTGGGGGTCGCGCGATCCCCTTTTACAACCTTGGGGAAGCCGGACTCGCTTCCCAATGGGGGTGACTCATTTAACGACCACAGCGATCTGCTTAACGGTGGTGCCCCCCCCCCAAAAAAAAGGTCGTAAAAACAGGACCAAAACCTCGCTTGAGAACTGTCTGGCTTAGAAGACAGAAATTGGGGGGGGGGTTGTAATCTCAGTTGTGGTCATAAATCGAGGACTAACTTACCTGTAGTGGGACTCGGTTCCTGGGTTGGGAAAAAAAAACATCAAAAAACAGCTTAATGGGGGTGGGGGCAGGTGGGCTTGGGAATAAAGGAAGTGATGTGGGGGTAACAACTTTCTCCGACGACCCTTTCCCCCCACCCCCAACCTTCCTCTTGTTCATTCTGGGCACGTGTCAACCTTATTTGTCTCATCCAAATGGCCTCCGTGCATTCTTAACGCCGGTGACTCAGGCACCGAAACGGGGGAAATCCCCTAACTTTTCCCCAGTGGGAATTCAGCCAGCTTGCAATCCTAAAGCGAAACGTCCTGACTCCAGTTTCATTGAAGAAAAAAAGAAAAGAAAAGAAAAGAAAATTGGGGCAAACCTGCTTTCAGGTTTCCCCCCTTCCTTAAAAATCGAGGATTTATTCGCGGATCAAGGGTCTAATCACTCACCTGTCCCCCCCCCATTTATTTATTTATTAAACCGAACCAATAAATAAATAAATATATAAATAAATATATAAATAAATAAATAATCACTCACCTGTCCCACCCCAAATTCACGTTGGAGCACAGCTTCGCTCAAGCTATTTTATTTCTATTTCTTTTGGTCGCTTTGCTTCCAACCTGGATTTAAGCATAGTTTGGCTAATGGAAAAATGGAGGCCAGAGGGGGTGACGGGATAGCAAGGTTTGAATATTTGAGGGGCTGCCCCCAAAGAAGAAGGAGGGGGGAGGAGGGGTCGACTTGTTTTCTAAAGCAACTTGTTTTAATTGTGGGCCAAATTAATTTAATTGGATTTTAATACTGTTTTTAAATTTTGTATTCCTTGTGTTTTATCTGTTGGCTGTTCACTGCCCTGAGTCCTTCGGGAGAAGGGCAGTATATAAATATAAACAATAGTAGTAGTAGTAGTAGTAATAATAATAATAATAATAATAATAATAATAATGCACGTGAAGGCAGGACGAGAAGCAACGGATGAAAATGAATCAAGGAGAGAAGAAACATAGAAATAAGGAAGGCATTTCCTGACTGGGAGAAGAATGAATCAGTGGAACTGCTGGCCACTAGACGTTGTGGGGGCTCCGTCACTGGAGGCTTTCAAAAAAGAGACTGGAGAACCATTTGTCTGAAATGGTATGGGGTCTCCTGCTTGAGCAGAGGGTTGGACTAGAAGACCTCCGAAGTCCCTTCCAACTCTTGTTATTCGGTGATTTGGGCTTGTTTTTCCCCCCATTTCGATTAAATTTATTAATTCAATTTATATGCCGCCTTTCTCCGGAGACTCAGGGCGGCTAGATCAAGATACTTTCTATTCTTCAAGCTCAGGAAGGGGTTTCACACACACACACACACACACCCAATCTGAATGAGGTGTGTGAGCTGTTAACCTTCTGTTGATTTTTATTTTTAAGAGAGATTTTTATTCAGTTTTTGAGAGGGCTGCCGGCTTGAATGAGGAATAGAAAGCCGTTTCAAAAGGAAACCGCTTCAGAAAGAAGAAGGAGAAACAGAAAGCAACGTACGTTCCCAGGACTTTGTAATAAAAATAAAATTGCATTTTAAAAAAAGGAGAGAACCATGGGTCCTTCGGAAGCGGTGGGACTCCAGCACCCATCAGCCCCTGACAGGATGGTTGTGGATGATGGGACAAGTTCCCCCACCCTTGCAATAAGAAAAGTTAGTTTAAGGAGAGAGGGGGGCATCCCCTTCTCTAAAATTTATTTGAGGTGGAAAAAGGGAGATTTTCTTATAAAAGTTTTTTTTTTTCCAGTTTCACCCCCAGGACTGTTGAGATGTTCGTTCTCACAAGGGGAAACCACTTTTTCCAAAAAAATAAAACCTTGAAGGGGAGAAATCTCATTTTATTAAAAAATAAAATAAAATACAGCCTTTAGCTAATTCACAATCAGTTCTTTACCCAGGCTATACTCCGAAACGGAACAGCCAACTTTGCTCCAGTGGTGAAATCCAATTTATTTTTTTTTTACTACTGGTTCTGTAGGCGTGGCTTGGTGGGCGTGGTGTGGCTTAGTGGGCGTGGCAGGGGAAGGGTACTGCAAAATCCCCATTCCCAGCCCACTCTGGGGCCAGCCAGAGGTGGTATTTGCCGGTTCTCCGAACTGCTCAAAATTTCCGCTACCGGTTCTCAGAACCTGCTGGATTTCACCCCTGCTTTGCTCCCATTATACAGATGGGGAAAACTGAGGCTGGGTCAAAAGAGAAAAGATCCAGAACTGGGATCTTCGACAGAAGTTTGAACTTTCTGTTCCTGGTTGCATTGAATGGGGAATAAATAAGGGGAGGGGAGGGGCTGCATTAGCTTTTCTACCACCTGCTGAAAAGGCTAATTTACCCCTCACACACACACACACACACACACACACACCATGATCCAAACTCCCCTGGATTTACTTCTGAACCCTTCTGAAAGGGTTAATGAAAACTCTTTCTTTAAGATCCGGCAGGATATGACACAGGCCTATAGGATTTTGGTGATTCACCTAAGAGGAAAGGACCTAGGAGGACTCAGCCAGCCTCAGCTTCTCCCTCAATCCGTGACTGAATACAGAATAACACACTTTGGAAAGGAGTTTGGAGGTCATCTAGTCCAACCCCCTGCTCCAATAGGAAACCCTAGACCAGGGTTGGCAAACTTTTTCGGCACCGAGTGCCAAAACGGGAGTGTGCGCGAGAAACCAAAAGAGGAGCACGCCAGGAAGATGATTTTCCAGTTTCTGGCACACACATGCGTACCTGGCCTTCCGGTTTTTGGCACTCCTGCTTGTGTGAAGACCAGCTGGCTGGCACCCCGGAACTCAGAAGAGCAACGAGCGATGGAGAGATGCCCGGAGAGATGACTCTGCGTGCCACTTCCGGCACGTGTGCAAGACAGGCATGGGTTCTACTTACCTTTACTACGGGTTTGCAGTGGGGCCATGCGTGCGCGCACGCACGCAAGCAAAGCATTTCATCTCCCGGTATTCTTAATCTCTGCAATTTTAAGATGGATGGACTTCAACTCCCAGAATCCTTAACTTCAGCAATTTTAAGATGGATGGACTTCAACTCCCAGAATCCTTAACTTCAGCAATTTTAAGATGGGCGGACTTCAACTCCCAGAATTCTCAAGTGTGGCAACTTTAAGATGGGTGGACTTCAGCTCCCAGAATCCTCAACTTCAGCAATTTTAAGATGGATGGATTTCAACTCCCAGAATTCTCAATCTCTGTAGACTTCAATTCCCAGAATCCTCAACTTCGGCAGCTTTTATGATGGGTGAACTTCAGCTCCCAGAATTCTCAATCGCTGCAACTTTAAGATAGGTAGACTTCAATTCCCAGAATCCTCAATTTTGGCAACTTTAAGATGGGCGGACTTCAGCTCCCAGAATCCTCAACTTCGGCAATTTTAAGATGGATGGATTACAACTCCCAGAATTCCCGATCTCTGCAACTTTAAGATAGGTAGACTTCAACTCCCAGAATCCTCAACTTCAGCAATTTTAAGATGGATGGATTTCGACTCCCAGAATTCTCAATCTCTGTAGACTTCAATTCCCAGAATCCTCAACTTCGGCAGCTTTTATGATGGGTGAACTTCAGCTCCCAGAATTCTCAATCGCTGCAACTTTAAGATAAGTAGACTTCAATTCTCAGAATCCTCAACTTTGGCAACTTTAAGATGGGCGGACTTCAGCTCCCAGAATCCTCAACTTCGGCAATTTTAAGATGGATGGATTACAACTCCCAGAATTCCCGATCTCTGCAACTTTAAGATAGGTAGACTTCAACTCCCAGAATCCTCAACTTCAGCAATTTTAAGATGGATGGATTTCAACTCCCAAAATTCTCAAACTCTGTAGACTTCAATTCCCAGAATCCTCAACTATGGCAACTTTAAGATGGGCGGATTTCAGCTCCCAGAATCCTCAACTTTGGCAATTTTAAGATGGATGGATTACAACTCCCAGAATTCTCGATCTCTGCAACTTAAAGATAGGTGGACTTCAACTCCCAGAATTCCCCCAGCCCGGGCCTGGCTGGGGGAATTCTGGGAGTTGAAGTCCACCCATTTTAAAAGTTACGGAGATTGAGAAATTCTGCTCCGAAGGGGCCACGGTCTTTGAGGAGCAAACACTCACGTGTGGGAAAGATGCCAGGAGGAGGATGGGCCAAAGCTCGGTTGGTGGCCGAGTTTTCTCTGTGCGCTTTTAGAGCTGAGTCATCCATCCTTCCTTCTCGGGAGTCATTTCACTCACATTGCAAAGGATGTCGCTTGGATCCAAGCCATCTTCTCTTGCAAAGGCAGACGTGTCCCTTTCCTCCCGTAACCAAAACCAGAAGTGGGAGCAGGAGGTCAGCCAGACCGAGGACGAGGAATAGAGAAGCGGGCACTGACCTCCGAGCAGCGATGGCTTTCAGATTATGCTACTACCGGTTCGCCGCGGGGGCTTGCTTCTTGTGAGCGCGTGCCCCCGTTTTGCACACACGCGTAGCCGGTTTGCACACGCATCCGCCGGGCCTCAAAAACTTGCCTAAATAGGATGTCATAGAGCAGTGATGGCTAACCTTTTTGCCACCGCGTGCCAAAAGTGGGAGGAGCATGGGGGGGTCGCCCACATGCGTGCCCACCTCCATAATTCTATGTGCTCCACCCCCGTGTATATGAACGCAACCCCACATGGTCCCCCTCTCCTGGGATGCAATAGCACGGTAGGCCTGTTTTTCTCTCTCCCCAGGCTCCAGAGCCTTTCTGGGAGCCTGGGGAGGGCAAAAACAGCCTTCCCCACCTTCCCCGGGAGACCGGAAACATCCCGTTTGCCAACTTCCGGTCCCACAATGATACAGCGTATACAGAGTGAAGTCCCTAGAAAGGCTCTGGAGCCTGGGGAGAGCAAAAAAATGGGCCTTCCAGTCCCATTGGAAGTTGGCAAGTGGGAAGGCCGTTTTTGCCCTCCCCAGGCTCCTAGAAAGGCTCTGGAGGGAGAAAAATGGGCCTTCCCCACCACCCCCCGAGTCCCTCCTGAGGCAGGAAACGGCTTGTTTCCCTACTTCCGGTGGGCCCAGAAGGGCTGAAAATCAGCTGGCCATTGTGCAAATGCACACCGGAACTGAGCGCCATCAACGGGCTCATTTCCGGCCTTCCCGAACTTCCGGTAGGCCCGTTTTTCGCCCTCGTCGAGTCTCTGAGCACGCCCGTCACTTACCTGGATCCAAAACGGGCCACGTCGTGAGGACTCCTGGGAGGGGAGGGGCAGGGTGGGCGGAGCCAGCCAGGAGTGGGATTTGGGGGAATCCCCCCAGCAGGCCACCCCTGGTGTAAATTAAGGAATACCTGTACAACTGCAACTACAATTCCCAGCAGCCATCGGGGGGGGGGGAGAGAGGGAGGGGTGAGCAGGGATTGGCACCTGGATTGGAGGGCCGCAGAATGATGCCCCCCATTACCTGGGATTAAAAACTCACCTGTTGGGTTTTGTCACTATTCCGTGTTGCTCCGCCAGCCCCCGTCGGCTGAGTAAGTTGTCACAGCTAAACCCAAATTAAACAAAATTTGAGTGACTCCGTTGTTTCTTCCCTTCCGCACGAAGTGAATCATCCTTGTTGACTTTCTTGCTTGGGGGAGGGGGGGGGAAAGGATGCCGCCGAGGTTATCCTTTCCTCCCACGTCTAAACTTTCTCCTACTTCGGCCTTCCTTAACAAACGGAGGAGCAGAACTTGAAATCATTCCTTTCATCTCATTCTCAGCCTCCCACAACGAACCAACCGCTTAGATTGCTCGTGGCAGATAGCCTGCTCCTGGCTGGGGAGGCTCCGTGTTATAAAGGTGACTAACACTTCCAGAGGAGAGTTGGGCAGCGTTAGTGAGTTTTTCCCTGAGCCCAGCAAAAGGTGTGTTTAAAGGTACCTAGAGTACTATATGTACAGACATGTGAAGTTTGTGGCTTGTGGCAAGGAGTTCCACAGTTAATCTGGGGGTGGGGGGTTATTTAAAGAGGGATTTTTGTTCACTGGCTGGCCTTGTATTTTATTTTATTTTATTTTTTAAAAAATGTACTAGACATACCTTGTTCCTGCTATCTCCAGGATATCACAGGTAGGTTCACCCGACTAAACCTGGTTCCTGATTTCTAAGGTCACAAAACACCGTTAAGTAACACACAGACAAGACACACAAAGCAAATCAAACAGGGTTTGCCCAGGTGAAATTGCCAAAGCCAACTGACTTCAAAGCTCCTGGTCCAGTTCCTTCTTAAAAAACTTCTAGCGTTGGAGCACCCAAAACTTCTGGTGGCAAGCAGTCCCATCGGTTAATTGTTCTCGCTGTCGGGAAAGTCGAGAATGACAGAGTTGGAAGGGACCTCGGAGGTCTTCTAGTCCAGCCCCATTCAAGCAGGAGACCCTATGCCCATTTCAGACCAACGGCTGTTCAGTCGCTTCTTAAAAACCTCCAGTGTTGGAGCACCCACAACTTCTGGTGGCAAGCAGTTCCACCGGTTAATTGTCCTCACTGTCAAATTTCTCCTTAATTCCAGGTTGCTTCTCTCCTTGATGAGTTTCCATCCGTTGCTTCTTGTCCTGCCTTCAGGTGCTTTGGAGAAGAGGGTGACACCCCACCCCACCCCGCCCTCTTCTTTGGGGCAGCCCCCCCCCAAAATATCGGAACACTCTGATCATGTCACCTCCCCTCAAAGTTGGAAAATCTCTCCTGAATTTCTAAGGTTGGAATGGGCTCTTCTTTTATAATCTTCCAACTGTTGCTTCTTGTCAGTTAATGGTTCTCCAGTTTCTTCTTAAAAATCTTCTTTTTAGGAAGGAAGGAAGAAAGGAAGGAAGGAAGGAAATTTCTCAGAAGTATGTCAGTTGGAAGAAAATTCAAGAAGAGAGAGAGGGAGGGAGGGAGGGAGGGAGGAAGGAAGGAAGGAAGGAAGGAAAGGAAGGAAGGAAATTTCTCAGAAGTATGTCAGATGGAAGAAAATTCAAGAAGGGAGGGAGGGAGGGAGGAAGGAAGAAAGGAGGGAAGGAAGGAAGGAAGGAAGGAAGGAAATTTCTCAGAAGTATGTCAGATGGAAGAAAATTCAAGAAGGGAGGGAGGGAGGGAGGGAGGAAGGAAGGAAGGAAGGAGGGAAGGAAGGAAGGAAGGAAAAGAAGGAAGGAAGGAAATTTCTCAGAAGTATGTCAGATGGAAGAAAATTCAAGAAGGGAGGGAGGGAGGGAGGAAGGAAGAAAGGAGGAAAAGAAGGAAGGAAGGAAGGAAGGAAGGAAGGAAATTTCTCAGAAGTATGTCAGTTGGAAGAAAATTCAAGAAGGGAGGGAGGGAGGGAGGGAGGAAGGAAGAAAGGAGGGAAGGAAGGAAGGAAGGAAGGAAGGAAATTTCTCAGAAGTATGTCAGATGGAAGAAAATTCAAGAAGGGAGGGAGGGAGGGAGGGAGGAAGGAAGGAAGGAAGGAGGGAAGGAAGGAAGGAAAAGAAGGAAGGAAGGAAATTTCTCAGAAGTATGTCAGATGGAAGAAAATTCAAGAAGGGAGGGAGGGAGGGAGGAAGGAAGAAAGGAGGAAGGAAGGAAGGAAGGAAGGAAATTTCTCAGAAGTATGTCAGATGGAAGAAAATTCAAGAAGGGAGGGAGGGAGGGAGGAAGGAAGAAAGGAGGGAAAGAAGGAAGGAAGGAAGGAAGGAAGGAAGGAAGGAAGGAAGGAAGGAAATTTCTCAGAAGTATGTCAGTTGGAAGAAAATTCAAGAAGGGAGGGAGGGAGGGAGGGAGGAAGGAAGAAAGGAGGGAAGGAAGGAAGGAAGGAAGGAAGGAAGGAAATTTCTCAGAAGTATGTCAGATGGAAGAAAATTCAAGAAGGGAGGGAGGGAGGGAGGGAGGAAGGAAGGACAGAGTCGGAAGGAACCTTGGAGGTCATCTAGTCCAACCCCCTGCTCACCCTGGAGACCCCTACTAGGGATTCGAACCGCCGGACCTTTCTGATGGACGGGTCCTCCGGCCTTTCAGGTAGCTCCACCGGCTGAACTTCTCTTCTGCATCCCAGGCTAAAAAACTGCACCGGTTGGATTTCTACCTTGGAAGCACCTCTTTCCCCCCCCACCCCCCCAAAAAAGCCCAGGAAAACAGAATCAATGGGGTAGAGAGCCCCCCCCCCCAAAATTGTACTCTGCCAAAACATCCATTTTCTCCCCCCCCTCCCATTTCCCGTGTGGCTCGGCCACCGACCGTTGCTTGGTGATTCATTCTACATTTCTAGTCGTTCATCCTTTTGGCAAGCGAATTGAAAGATGCCATTCCTGGCGTCTGAATCACTCGCAAGGGCATAAAACGGTTGTGTGTGTGTGTGTGTGTGTGTAGGGGGGGGGGGACAGGACCTGCCAATCGGTGCCTTAATTTCCTTTCCCCCCACACCCCCTCCTGCTGTAGAGGAAATGGGGGAAACTGAGTCACTTCTTTCATCCCCTTTTCATCATCAGCCTGTTATGAAACCCTGCATTTTTTTTATTTTTTTTATGCAGGGGAGTGAAACGTGACACACACGTGACCCAATTGGGTCACGTGAAGATGCTTCCTTAACCCTGGGGGGGGGAGGGTCCTTATTAACAGATGAACAGAGTTGGAAGGGACCTTGCAAGGTCATTTAGTCTGACCCCCCTCCCTCCGCCCCAAGCAGGAGACCCTACACCCGTGAGGCTGTTTTCGCCTTCTCCAGGCTCCTAGAAAGGCTCTGGTGCCTGGGGAGGGCAAAAAAAATGGGCTTACCGGGCCCACCGGGCCAAAAGCGGGGAGAGGGTTGGGGGGTCATGCGTGTATGGGTGTGGGCACGCGCACATGCAATCCCCCCCATTACCCCCACTTTTGGGTCCGTTACTACAACGAAGGGTAAAAGGCATCAGGCTTAAGAAACCAGGGGTGTGAGTTCTAGTGCTGCCTTAGGCATGGCTAAGGGATCTCGGGCCAGCCACTCTCTCCCAGCCCTAGGAAGGAGGCAATGGCATGCCAAGAGGTGTGATTTCTAGTACAGCCTTAGGCATGGAGGCTCCTGGGCGATACTGGGCCAGCCACTCTCTCAGCCCCAGGAAGGAGGCAATGACATGCCAAGGGGCATGATTTCTAGTGCCATGTTAGGCACGGAGGCGGCTGGGTAGTCTCGGGGCCAGCCACTCTCTATTAGCCCTAGGAAAGAGGCAATTCTTTATTCTTTAACAAATATCTCACTTAAAGCCCCAGAAATGTTGGGCTTAGTTGCGGTCGTAAAATCGAGGACTACCTGTATATTTCTGAAACCCCCCCCCCCCCAATTCTGCCATTCAAGGAGCTGAGCGGACCATAAAAATTGAAAATAATAAAAAATTAGATGGGGTGCTTTTCTAAACACTGAAAAGCCAAGTTTCCGATGCTTTATACTTTTTTTTTTTTAAAAAAACCCTTAAATACCGATTGCAATGCAGTTTGCCCATCGCTTTTCAAACCCAAGACGCCAATTTGTATTAAAATAATTGGTGCGTTTTTATTGCAAATCCGTGAAGAGTGATTTAAAAAAAAAAAACAATTTTAAAAAAATAACCAACAAAAACACACAGGCTATGTACAGTTCTGTTCCTTCCCTTCGGCCAGCAGGATGCCTGCCAATGGCATCTCGGCTGCACTTAAATCAGATTTCCCATAATTTTTGCTAGCTTCCAGGCCTGCTCAGAGCAGCTGCGTCGGCAGAAACGTACAGCGATAAAAGTTTGGAACAGTTGGAAAAGTAGCTTTTTCTACCTTGATAAGAGACCGTGGAACTCGAGGCAAAAAGACTTTGTCAACAGGAGTTTGCAGTGTGGGGGATTGCAAACTAAGTCTTAGCACAGTGTTGCTCAACTTTGGGAAATGTAAGACGGGTGGACTTCTACTCCCAGAATTCCCCAGCCAGACATGTTGCCTGGGGAATTCTGGGAGCTGAAATCCACTCATTTTAAAACATGTTGGCTGGGGAATTCTGGGAGTTGAAGTCCATCTGTCTGAAAACATGTCTGGCTGGGGGATTCTGGGAGTTGAAGACCATCTGTCTTAAGACATGCTGGCTGGGGGATTCTGGGAGTTGAAGTCCACATGCTGGCTGGGGGATTCTGGGAGTTGAAGACCATCTGTCTTAAGACATGCTGGCTGGGGGATTCTGGGAGTTGAAGACCATCTGTCTTAAGACATGTTGGCTGGGGGATTCTGGGAGTTGAAGTCCACCTGTCTGAAAACATGTCTGGCTGGGGGATTCTGGGAGTTGAAGACCATCTGTCTTAAGACATGCTGGCTGGGGGATTCTGGGAGTTGAAGTCCACCCGTCTTAAGACACGCTGGCTGGGGGATTCTGGGAGCTGAAATCCGCTCATTTTAAAACATGTTGGCTGGGGAATTCTGGGAGTTGAAGTCCACCCATCTTAAGGCATGCTGGCTGGGGGATTCTGGGAGTTGAAGTCCACCTGTCTGAAAACATGTCTGGTTGGGGGATTCTGGGAGTTGAAGACCATCTGTCTTAAGACATACTGGCTGGGGGATTCTGGGAGTTGAAGTCCACCTGTCTTAAAGCATGTTGGCTGGGGGATTCTGGGAGTTGAAGACCATCTGTCTTAAGACACGCTGGCTGGGGGATTCTGGGAGCTGAAATCCACTCATTTTAAAACATGTTGGCTGGGGAATTCTGGGAGTTGAAGTCCGCCCGTCTTAAAGCATGCTGGCTGGGGGATTCTGGGAGTTGAAGTCCACCCGTCTTAAAGCATGCTGGCTGGGGAATTCTGGGAGTTGAAGTCCGCCCGTCTTAAAGCATGCTGGCTGGGGGATTCTGGGAGTTGAAGTCCACCCGTCTTAAAGCATGCTGGCTGGGGGATTCTGGGAGTGGAAGTCCACCCATCTTAAAGCATGCTGGTTGGGGGATTCTGGGAGTTGAAGTCCACCCATCTTAAAGCATGCTGGCTGGGGGATTCTGGGAGTTGAAGTCCACCCATCTTAAAGCATGCTGGTTGGGGGATTCTGGGAGTTGAAGTCCACCTATCTTAAAGCATGCTGGTTGGGGGATTCTGGGAGTTGAAGTCCACCCATCTTAAAGCATGCTGGCTGGGGGATTCTGGGAGTCCACCCATCTTAAAGCATGCTGGTTGGGGGATTCTGGGAGTGGAAGTCCACCTATCTTAAAGCATGCTGGCTGGGGGATTCTGGGAGTGGAAGTCCACCTGTCTTAAAACATGCTGGTTGGGGGATTCTGGAAGTTGAAGTCCACCCTCCTTGAAGGATTGCTCTAGCAAACGATGGCTTACAAAGGTGAGAGCTGGATCTGCATTTAGCTGCTGTGAAAAGTGTACGAACAACCAAGGACTGAAGGGCAGGTGGAGAAAAGGCTCCCTGGCTAAACATGTCCTTACGGTCAAGCGACCCAAACCCCAAGGCAACCTGACCGGCTTTTGCAAGGAGCGTGAGGTTTTGGCTTAAACCCCCACTCCTCACCCCACAATCCAGCTGCCTTGTCCAAACCACAACTCCCAGGATGCCTTGAGCCACTCACACCTAGTAGACCTTGCTCCGAGCAGCTTTGCGTAGCGGTGCAGCGGTGCTGGTGTTTGCAATGGGGGCGAGGGGCAGTGCTGTGGGAAAGGGGCTCCCCCAGCCCCCCACCCCCACCCCAGGGACTCCTTTTGTGTGTTTTTAAAAAAAGGTGAAAACAACATTTTAAAAAGTTTTGTTTCTTTCCTCTCCTCCACAGCGATGCTCTCCCTGCAAAGAGAGGGGAATCTCCCTCTCCCTATGCAGAAAGTTCCTGGGGGCTGAGCGAGGGTCTCGGGGGTGGGGCTGGGTGGGTGGGGTCTCAGCTCAGGGTCGGCAGTGACAATCGTGGGCCAGGCGGACCGTCTGGAGGTTCAAGGAGCCGTCCTCTTTGAGGAAAAGAAAGGGGAGCGGGCTCTTTCGGGGTCGACAGCAGCGTCTCTGGTGGGAGAAAGGAAGAAAGGAAAAGCGGGGTGAATTTGGTGGTCTCCCCAATGCCATTTGAGCCCTGGCACCACGACTACAGGTAAATCCTCAACTTACAAACGTCCGTTTAGTGACCGAGTGAAGTTGCAACGGCGCCTAGGACTGGTTTTTCCCCCCTTACGACCCTTCCAGGCGTCCCCTTTGGTCAGGGGATCAAAATTAAAACAGCTTGGCCCCTTGATTTGTATTTACGACGGTCACAGTGATCTCGTGCGATCGCCTTTTTTGCGACCTCCTGACAAGCCAAGTTAATGGGAAAGCAGGATTCATTTAACAACGGGTCGTTTGGGAGGCAGGGAGCTAAATGCGATATTTGAAGTTTTAAAACCTGCATGCGAGGGTCAAAGAATAAGCTTTGTTAGAAAGTTTAAAGTGTCATTTTGTTTTGTTTGTTTCAAAAAAAAAAGTTTAGTACTTTGAGGGAAAGGGGAGGGTGAAAGAAAGTCAGAAAAAAAGGGAAAAAAGTTTTCCACCCCCCCTTCAGTAAGTCCAAAGGATTTAAAAGAATGCAATACATTTTGGAAGTAAAAATGGGGACAGTTCACAAAGATTAGGTAAAGGTAAAAGGGAAAGGTTCTCCTCGCACATACGTGATAGTCGTTCCCGACTCTAGGGGGGCGGTGCTCATCTCCGTTTCAAAGCCGAAGAGCCAGCGCTGTCCAAAGACGTCTCCGTGGTCATGTGGCCGGCATGACTCAACGCCAAAGGCGCACGAAACACTGTTCCCTTCCCACCAAAGGTGGTCCCTATTTTTCTACTTGCATTTCTTTTTACCTGCTTTCAAACTGCTAGGTTGGCAGAAGCTGGGATAAGTCACGGGAGCTCACCCCGTTACACGGCACCAGGGATTCCAACCGCGAACTGCCGACCTTTCAAACGACAAGCTCAGCGTCTTAGCCCCTAAGCCACCGCATCCCTTCACAAAGATGACCAGATGCAAATAGAAATACATACTATTTCCATAGCAAGGAAGCTAAAAGCAGGAACGGTTAAATCGATTATTTTGTTTAAAGCGGCAAAATATGTTCTCATTGGGATATTGCTTCTGGAATTTGTGCTTGCGAAGAAAAAAAAACCTGAAACTTTGATCTTGGTTTTGTTGATTACAAAGACTTGGCGTTCTAGAAATGGCTAGTTATATATTAATATGTCAAAGCAAAAAAGTTGAAGACGTAAAAAAGAGGAAACGTTAACGTGGAGAGTTGTTAAAAGAGGATGAGGTTAAGTATTACTGTTGTTATATTATTATATAATTATTCTATCAATATGATTGTGATGAATGCTGTAACAAACGTGTGGATGATGACTGTTTAAAAATAACTACCCAGATCGCAAACGGTTTGATGGAATTTGAATGTTATATCAATAAAATAAATACAATACAATTCTTTTGCTATTTCACACCCCTTTCCTGCCCTTAATTTCCTATTTTCTTTTCTTTTCTTTTGGTATTTTATACAAAAAAAGAAAGAAAATTTGAAGATTAAAACAACGGCGTTACTAACTTAAGCGCTTCGCTTAATGAATGTGGCAAGCAAGGTCGTACAACGGGGGGCGAAAATTCACTTTGCTGTTGTCTCGCTTAGCAACAGAAAGGAATGGGCTCAATTATGGTTGTAAGACGAGGACTACCTGTACGCCACCCAGCTAAATCGAGTTTCAATCCTTTGACTCCCAGGTCTGCCCTGGATCCTTGCGCCAGGAACTGCCCTGCATCTCCATCCCCTGCTTTACCTGTTGGGCATCCGCCTGGCCTTGATGGCTTGGTTCCTGGAGGCCACAGGCCAAACTCCAGACGGCCAGCTGCGTCTCTTCTTTGATTCGGTGGCAATGGCACCCCAGACATTCGGTGAAGGTGAAGGAAGTGGGGCTCAGCACCCAATTCTGCCAGCCAAGATCTGGGTGGTGGGATAGGGGAGGAGAGAAAAGGAGAAAGAAAGAGAGAGAGAGAGAAAATGAAAAGATACACAC
Organism: Arizona elegans; assembly: GCA_022577455.1. Classification (NCBI taxonomy): domain Eukaryota; kingdom Metazoa; phylum Chordata; class Lepidosauria; order Squamata; family Colubridae; genus Arizona; species Arizona elegans. The sequence goes on along the minus strand of JAKOOJ010000027.1, from coordinate 795,820 downwards.
ATGTCACTTACACAATATTTCAATTTTAAGAAGAGACTGGACAGCCACTTGTCTCGAATGGGATAGGGCAGTGATGGGGGGGGGGCGCCCGCCCGCGTACCTACAGCCATAATTCTACGCATCCTTCCCCCTGCACATGCACGCATGACCCCCACCCCCGCGCTCCACCTGCTTTTGGCATGCGATGGCACGGTGGGCCCATTTTTTTGCTCTCCCCAGGCTCCAGAGCCTTTCTAGGAACCTGGGCAGGGCAAAAATGGCCTTCCCTACCCCCATGGAGGCCCTCCGGAGGCCGGAAATGGGCCGTTTGCCAAATTTCCGGCCTCTGGAGGGTCTCCAGAGGGGGCGGGAGTAGGAAAGGCCATTTTTGCCCTCCCCAGGCTCCTAGAAAGGCTCTGGAACCTGGGGAAAGCAAAAAAATGGACCTTCCCCACCCTCCCGAGGCCCTCCGGAGGCTGGAAACAGCCTGTTTCCCTACTTCTGGTGGCCCAGAAGGCCCAAAAATCAGGTGGCGGGAGCTGAGCTTGCGTGCCCACCGAAATGGCACCAAGTGCCACCTGTGGCACGTGTGCCATAGGTTCGCCATCACGGGGATGGGATCTCCTGCTTGAGCAGGGGTTGGACTAGAAGACCTCCCGAGGTCCCTTCCAGCTCTGTTATTCTGAAATTCTTCATTCCTGCGCCCTAAACCTAGTTCCTGATTCCAGTTTAGCTCAATGGGAAACCGGCTCTCTGTAGCATTTGCATGAAGCCAGGATTAATGTGCAACCTCAGCCACTAGGGGGCATAGTTACTTTTTAAACCTGTTTTTTTTTAACCTGCCGTATTTTTCACGTTTTAACGTATTTTTTTAACCCACTGTATTTTTTTTTACTATTATTTTTTTAACCCAAAATATTTTTTTTACATTTAGCTTATTTTTTACTCATTGTATTTTTTTTTACTTTTTAACCTACTTTTCAATCCACTGTATTTTTTTTTTTTTACTTTTCAATCTATTTTTTATTTTTTAGCCCATTTTATAATGTACTGTATTTTTTTATTTTTAATCCACTGTGGTTTTCTTTACTTTCCAATCTATTTTGTAACCCGAGGTATTTTTTAATGTTTAGTTTGTTTTTAACCTACTGTATTTTTACCTTTTAACCTCTTTTTTTGAAACATACCACGTTTCCTGTTTTTTTTTTAAACCTATTTTTAATCTAATGTAGTTTTTATTTTTAACCTGTTGACGTGAGGGAGGTACAGATACAGATTAACAGAGTTGGAAGGGACCTTGCAGGTCATCTAGTCCAACCCCCTGCCCAAGCAGGAAACCCTACATCTCCCTCTACCTAGGATCGAACTCCCGATCTCCTGATTGCGAGGCAAGGGCTCCACCTCTAGGCCACGGCTCCTGACACACTATCCTGATTTAACATCATGGGTCAATTTTCAGCCATCATGGCTTAAGTCAACAAATCCAGGCCTTAAACTATGGTTTAACTAAACTATGGTTTAGCAGAAGGAACGTGTTATTACAAACCTAGTTGATATGTTTCTTCGTTTATTCAAACTGACTAATAGGGTTCGGGCAACAAACCAGGGTTAAAAAAAATATTACAGTCTTAGCAAGAAGGAGGACATTCTGCACAAATGAAGCTTTGGAAGAAAACTTCTCTCATTTTTTTTTTTTTAAAAACCCAATAAAGATACAGGATTGTGATATGAATATATTAATAATATTGTGATATTAACATATTATTTATTATATTACCATCCAGTGTGACGCGTTGCGAGATCTGTAAGCAGCCCCCTCTTTGGCTCACCAATGTCTGATTGGAGGTTATATCTGAGGACCGAAAAAAAGAGGCAGATAAGCAATTTGTAGTCCTTGATTTATGACGGTTCATTGAGTGACCGTTTCAAGTTAAAACAACACTGAAAAAAGTGACTTAGTTGGGACCGTTTTTCATACTTACGACGGTGGGAACATCCTCACGGTTAGGTGATCAAAAAATTCAGACGCTTGGCAACTGGCTCGTATTTATGACGGTGGCTGTGTCCCGGGGGTGTGTTTGTGTGTCAAGTGATCTCATTTTGTGACCAAGTCAGCGGGGAAAGCTGGATTCGCTTAACAACCGTGTGAATAACTTAACAACGGCGGTGATTCCCTTAACAACGGAGCCAAGAAAAGTGATAAAAATGGGGCAAAATTCACTTAACAAATGCGTCGCTTAGCAGCAGAAAATTTGGGGCTCGCTTTGTGGCCGTAAGTCCTGTCTGAGTTTATTTGGAAGAGAGAAATTTAACGGTTCTCGGGGTTTTTTTCCTTGGAGTTATCCGGAGGAGTAAATCCTGAAGCCGGCAGCTTCAGACAGCGAGGAAAACGCAGGTGTGCGGAGTGTAATCTTTGTGTTAGAAAAGATATTGAATTAGAAATGTCCTTTTTTTTTTTTGCACAGATAAGGATGGCTGGGTTTTTATTTCCCTGGCGAGACCCCCGTTTCCAGCCAGCTGTTCTCCTTCAAAGCCAGCAGGGAGTCAAAAGACTGCTTGTGAAAGAAGAATAACCCTGAGGATTCGCAATAAAAACAACAGAGGAGGATAAATAGGCACCCTATCGGACGCTTCCCCGGAATAGCTAAAAGAATTTGCAGAGTTCCTACAATGTCAGATTGTCCCGGATTTTATCAGGCAATGTTTGGGGTCTGTGCAAAGTCTGGTTTTCCAAGAAGGGGGGGTGTTGTATTTCGTTTATAGACTGGTAGAGCAAGTTTTCTCCATCTTGGCTACTTTTAAGATGGGTGGACTGGATTTCAGCGCTCACAATTTCCCCAGCCAGCCTGGTTTACGGTAGGTGAGTTTCAGAAGGCACCTTGGAGGTCTTCTAGTCCAACCCCCTGCTTCATCAGGAGACCTCATACTAATTCAGACAAATGGCTGTCCAATCTCTCTTCTTAAAAACCTCCAGGGATGGAGCACCCACAACTTCTGGTGGCAAGCAGTTCCACTGATGAATTGTTCTCACCGTCAGGAAATTTCTCCTTAGTTCCAGGTTGCTTCTCTCCTTGATTAGTGTCCACCCATTGCTTCTTGTCCTGCCCTCAGGTGCTTTGGAGAATAGCTTGACTCCCTCTTCTTTGGGGCAGCCCCTGAGATATTGGAAGACTGCTATCATGTCTCCCCTAGTCCTTCTTTTCATTAAACTAGACATACCCAATTCCAGCAACCGTTCTTCATACGTTTTAGCCTCCAGTCCCTTAATTGTCTTCGTTGCTCTTCTCCGCACTCTTTCCATTTTTTGACCCCCTCTGCGCATGTTAGGGAGAGAGCAAACTAACCAGGAGTCCACCAGTTATGTAGAAACCCCTACAGGTGATAATAAAAATTCTGGAATGTGCAGAAATGGTTATCGGTTAACTCTAAAAATCAAAGAAAAAGAAGATTCGGAATATTTTTATGACGTGGGATCTATGCTACAAATGGCTACCTTGACAGATACAGAGGTTAGAGGAGTGGATTAATGTGAAATATGGACTACACGAGAAAGAAAAACTGATGAGTAAATATTTTGATGGTTGTATATTGATACCATGATGGAAGAACGTATACTTTTCAATAGCAATTGGTGTGATCCAGGGGTGAAATCCAGCAGGTTCTGACAGGTTCTGGAGAACCGGTAGCAGAAATTTTGAGTAGTTCGGAGAACCGGCAAATACCACCTCTGGCTGGCCCCAGAGTGGGGTGGGAATGGGGATTTTGCAATATCCTTCCCCCAGGAGTGGGGTGGGAATGAGGATGTTGCAGTATCCTTCCCCCAGGAGTGGGGAGGAATGGAGATTTTGCAGTATCCTTCTCCCAGGAGTGGGGTGGGAATGGGGATTTTGCAGTATCCTTCCCCCAGGAGTGGGGTGGGAACGGGGATTTTGCAATATCCTTCCCCCAGGAGTGGGGTGGGAATGGGGATTTTGCAGTATCCTTCCCCCAGGAGTGGGGTGGGAATGGGGATTTTGCAATATCCTTCCCCCAGGAGTGAGGTGAGAATGGGGATTTTCCAATAGCCTTCCCCCAGGAGTGGGGAAGGAATGGAGATTTTGCAGTATCCTTCCCCTGCCATGCCCACTGAGCCACACCCACAGAACCGGTAGTAAAAAAAAATTGGATTTCACCACTGGTATTATTGCATGTATGTTTATATGTACATGATTATAAGGACTATGATGAGGTTTATATTTTAATACTTTGGAAAACCTAGGAAACACACTGTTCCATAGAGACATGGGATTTGTGATCTAAAACGATTAAAAACTATTTACACACGAAGGGAGTCCTGGGAAATGCAGTTCTACCCTCTTTAGGTTTCCTCGTCCGAGCAGCTCCAACTCGGTGGACTTCTACTCCCAGAATTCTCGGCGGCAAACTTGCTGACTGGGGAATTCTGGGAGCGCAAGGCCACACAGCTTGTGCAACACCGATTTTTTTAAAAAAACCGATATTTCCCAGGCTGAATTGCAGCTGACAAACCGGACAGACGCAAAAGCCAGATCCGTTCTGCAGTCGAAAAGGAGAAGTGAGTATTTTCGACACCAACTATTTGACGCAAGCAAAACAGATGGTTGAATTCCCCCAAAAGAGAGGGGCAATGCTTTTTAATTTCTCAAGCGAACGGCCGGCAAAATGTAGGCCATTCTCTGGTATGAGAAAGGGCGCTCTTGATATGCCCGTGCGCACTCTTGTTGAGTCACCCTTCCTTGCGACATGTTTAACCCGCTTTCGGACTGAATTTTCTCCCCTTTTCTGAGTTTGCGCCATCCAGTAGTTGGGAGTCATGAAATGACAGGTAGTCCTCGACTTACAAACACCGTTAAGCCCAACATCTCTGTGGCTAAACGAAACATTGGAGTGAATTTTGCCCCCTTTTAAACCACTTTTCTTGCCGCCGTGGTTAAGTGAATCAGTGAGTAACCCCGTTGTTAAGTGAATCTGGCTCCCCCCCCTGTTGATTTTTGCTTTCACAAAAGGGGATCACATGACCCGTGCCCCCCCCACCCTCTGGGACGCTGCCACCGTCATAAATATGAAACAGTGACCAAGCGTCTGAATTGTATTCACCGGACTGTGTGGGGATGCTACAACCGGTCGTAAGTGTGAAAAAACGGCCCTAAGTGTCACTTTTTTTCCAATCCTGTTGTAACTTTGAATGGTCGCTAATTGAACTGTTGTAAGTCAAGGACTAGCTGTAGCTCGCCAGGCATGGTTTTTAGCCCCACTTTGATTCAGGATTTGCAGGCTGGGTAACTGCATTGGCTTAAGACTTTTGGAGACCTGGAGAAAAGTGTTAGGTGTGAACCCCTTGACCTGGCACAGGATACAGATAGATACAGATTAATAAGAGTTGGATGGGATCTTGGAGGTCATCTAGTCCAACCCCCACTCAAGCAGGAGGCCCTACACCATTTCTGACAGATGGCAATCCAGTCTCTTCTCGAAAGCTTCCAGGGATGAAACTCCCACAACTTCCGAAGGCAACTTCTCTTCCATCGGTTGATGCTTCTCACTCTCAGGAAATTTCTCCTTATTTCCAGGTTGAATCTCTCCTTGGTCAGTTTCCATCCATTATTCCTTGTCTGGCCTTCAGGAGCTTTGGAAAATAGCTTGACCCCCTTCCTCCTCTCTGGGGCAGCCCCTCAAATATTGGAAGATGCTCTCCTGCCTCCCCTGGTCCTTCTCTTCACTAGATCAGCCATGTCTTCTGTCCATCCATGGCTCACTCAGATGTCTGTCTTTCTTTCTCTTTCTTTCTTTCTTTCTTTCTTTCTTTCTTTCTTTCTTTCTTTCTTTCCTTTCTTCCTTCCTTCCTTCTTATTCTTTCTTTCTTTCTTTCCTTCCTTCCTTCTTTTCTTTCTTTCTTTTTCTTTCTTTCTTGTGCTTTGGAAAATAGCTTGACCCCCTTCCTCCTCTCTGGGGCAGCCCCTCAAATATTGGAAGATGCTCTCCTGCCTCCCCTGGTCCTTCTCTTCACTAGATCAGCCATGTCTTCTGTCCATCCATGGCTCACTCAGATGTCTGTCTTTCTTTTTCTTTCTTTCTTTCTTTCTTTCTTTCTTTCTTTCTTTCTTTCTTTCTTTCCTTTCTTCCTTCCTTCCTTCTTATTCTTTCTTTCTTTCTTTCCTTCCTTCCTTCTTTTCTTTCTTTCTTTTTCTTTCTTTCTTGTGCTTTGGAAAATAGCTTGACCCCCTTCCTCCTCTCTGGGGCAGCCCCTCAAATATTGGAAGATGCTCTCCTGCCTCCCCTGGTCCTTCTCTTCACTAGACCAGCCATGCCCAGTTCCTGCAACCGTTCATTGTAGGTTTTAGCCTCCACTCTGAATCTCATTGGGGGTCTCGGGGAAGGGGAGGGAGAGATGCCAGACAGAAGAGAAGCAAGGAGGGTGCAGAGGGACACTTACTGAGATGCTGTCCCCCGATGGAGGGCTCCGGAGACTTCCTTCCTTCTTTGGCCCATTGTTCCCGCACCGGGAGGGTCATGCTGGCTGTCAGCCGGGGTGGGTGATCTAACCGCAGCAGCTGGCACATCACTGCCCTTGCTCGCTGGAGGATTTGCTCCCGACAGCTGTGCGAGGGGGGATACAATCGACACGAGCTCAGCCACAGGTGTGGAGCGAAATTTGGGGTAATGGGAAGAGGGGGAGAAGATGGAGGTCCTCAATTTTCTCTTGGAAGCTGCTAAGTAAGGCGTTCCTGCCTCGAAGGGCAGAAGGGAATAAATGTGGATATCTATCTATCTATCTATCTATCCATCCATCTTCCATCCATCCTATACATCCATCATTCTCTCTCTCTCTCTCCATCTTCCATCCATCCATCCTATACATCCATCATTCTCTCTCTTTCTCTCTCTCTCCCTCTATCTTCCATCCATCCGTCCATCCTATACATCCATCATTCTCTCTCTTTCTCTCTCTCCCTCTATCTTCCATCCATCCGTCCATCCTATACATCCATCATTCTCTCTCTCTCTCCATCTATCTTCCATCCATCCATCCATCCTATACATCCATCATTCTCTCTCTTTCTCTCTCTCTCCCTCTATCTTCCATCCATCCGTCCATCCTATACATCCATCATTCTCTCTCTCTCTCTCCATCTATCTTCCATCCATCCATCCATCCTATACATCCATCATTCTCTCTCTTTCTCTCTCTCTCCCTCTATCTTCCATCCATCCATTCATCCTATACATCCATCGTTATCAATCTATCTATCCATCTATCCATCCATCCATCATCTATATCTCCATCCATCATTTATCCATCCATCCATCCATCCACCCATCCATCCTATATATCCATCGCTATCTCTCTATCTACAGTATCTCTCTATCTACCTATCTCTCTATCTATCCATCATCTATATCTCCATCCATCATTTATCCACACATCTACCCATCTACCCATCCATCCATCCTTCCATCCATTCATCCTTCTATCCATCTATGTTCCATCCATCCATCCATGTTCCATTCATCCGTCCATCCACCTACCCACCCATCCATCCATCCATCCATCCATCCATCCATCATCTATATCTCCATCGAACATTTATCCATCCATTCACCCATCCATCCATACATCCTATACATCCATTGTTATCACTCTATCTACAATATATATATATATATATATCTATCCATCATCTATATCTCCATCCATCATTTATCCATCCATCGACCTATCCATCCATCCATCCTTCCATCCATCCATCCATGTTCCATCCATCCATCCATCCATCCATCCATCCATCCTATCCATCCATTGTTATCTATATCTATCTATCTATCTATCTATCTATCTATCTATCTATCTATCTATCCATCTATCCATCCATCCACTCATCCATCCTCTTATCTATCAAATTTTGAAACCGCACATCTCTCTTACCGAGGGACATTGGGCAGCGTACAGATAAAATACAGAAACATAAAACCAGAAGATAATTTTTTTTAAAGAGGCAAGAAGGATTTCTAGTACAATGTTAAAAGTTAGTTTTAATTTTCTGCCCACTGGGGATTCCTCCGGATGGAGAGACACAGGAGCAGGGACTCCGTTTGAAAACTCAGCAACCGGGTGCTGGGGGGAAAGGGAGGAAGGGCGTGGGTACCATCTCCCTTCAGCCTTTCCAAATTATTACCCTCAGGCAGGGGCTTACTTTCCCCCACCTGTGCCTGATGGGAGGTGTAGTCTGGCAGCTCCCAAATTCCTCTGCTGGCCCCCTCAAAAATCCCTTTGGAAAAACATCCTTCCTTCATCATCCTTTCCTTTTATTCATCCTTATGTTGCCACCTACGATCCTCCCACATTTTCAGGAACATGCCCCCTCCCCCTAAAGCAGATCTGTTCCCAACCTCGCTTCTCCCCCCCCCCCAAAAAAAACCCTCCGGATGTGCTGATCGGTGGCATCGACCCCCAATCCTCCCTTCCCCAATTCAGCGTACGTGGCTTGTCTTTTCACTCAAGGGTGAGGTGGGGAGGGGGTCCCTGCTTTTGCAACCCATCTTTGCACTGGCATCCTTTCCTAGCCAGATGAGGATTTGAACCCAGCTCCTCCCAGCCAGCCCCTCAACTTTTTTGGGGCTCCCCGACATTTGGAGGGGCAAGGGGGGAGGGGGTCTTGCTGGAAAGCCTTACCTTTCGTTGAGAGTCAGGGCAGAAAACTCACGAGTTTGCTGCTCCCCTGTGGGGTCTCCCTTCCGGAGGTCGGAGGTGCCACCGGAGGGCACCCCACTGGCCAGCAAGAGGTGGAGGAAAAAGAGGAAGAACATGGCACCGGGATCAGATGGGCTGTCGGAAACGGGCACAGGTGGGCACCGAAAGCAAGCAACGCTAAGGTGTTGCCTTCTGAACGGGGATGCGATGGGACGCTGGGAAGACACTTTTATCTGTCTCTCCTCCAGGCCTGAGGTGACCTTGGCATTTTTCAAACTCCTCATCCCACGAGGACAGCAACTGCAGAAGGAGAGTTGGATGCCAGCTCTTTGGCCCACCCCAGGGGGGCAAAGCCAGGCATTCTCGCCACCCCTTCGGACCTTCCCTCCCTCCCTCCCTCTCTCTCTATCTCCTTCCCTCCCTCCTTTCGTCCATCCCTCCAAACAGTGGAACGACCAAAATCAGGATTTTGGCATCACAGATTTGCCAGGTTCTCAAATGTGAACGGTTGTGTTTGGAAGTGGGAGGGAAGACCGCTTGGGGTTGGGGTGGGGAGGCCAGGGAGGTGGAGAGGATGCTCCTGAGCTTGAGCAGAGTGCAGAGTAAACTTTGCGCCAGAGCAGGGTTGAAATCCAGCAGGTTCGGGAGAACCCGTAGCGGAAATTTTGAGTAGTTAGGAAAACTGGCAAATGCCACCTCTGGCTGGCCCCAGAGTGGGGTGGGATGGAGATTTTGCAATATTCTTCCCCCAGGAGTGGGGAGGAAATGGAGATTTTGCAGTATCCTTCCCCTGCCACGCCCACCAAGCCCCGCCCACCAAGCCACACCACGCCCACCAAGCCCCGCCCACCACAGAACCGGTAGTAAAAAAATTTGGATTTCACCACTGCCCCAGAGTGCATAGTAAACCTTCCCCCCAAAATGCTTTTTTTTTTCAGGAGGCAACTGGATTTTGGAAGATGTTTTTCACTTCTCATCTAAGAAGAGAAGAGCTGAAGAAGCTTCCTGGATGAGAAGCGAAACGTCTTCAAAAGACGAAAAAAAAAAAAAAAAAAAAACCACCAGAAAATCCAGTTTCCTCTTGAAAAAAGCACTTTTGGGATGACAGAGAATCTCTACAGACCTTGCCCCGAAAGGACGCATCAGCATGTGGGGGAATTCTATAGGGTCGAGAATGATAGAGTTGGAAGGGACCTTGGCCGTCCAGTCTCTTCTTAAAAACCTCCAGTTGTTGGGAGCACCAGGTGGCGCAGTGGTTAGAGTGCAGTACTGCAGCTACTTCAGCTGACTGCTAGTTCAGCAGATCAGCGGATCAAATCTCACCGGCTCGAGGTTGACTCAGCCTTCCATCCTTCCGAGGTGGGTAAAATGAGGACCCAGATTGTTGGGGGGGGGGGGGGGCAAGATGCTATTTAGTATACTGTCTTTGGTGTAAGCCGCCCAGAGTCCCCGGAGAGTGGGCGGCATAGAAATATGACTAATAATAATAATAATAATAATAATAATAATAATAATAATAATAATAATAATCTTACATCCTCCGACGATACCTTAACAGTTCCTAGGTCCTTGGTTAGGACTCGAGCTGCTGAGCTATTAACCAGCCTCAAAGGCTGTGAATCTCACTAAAGATTAACTAATAATAATAATAATAACAACAACTTCTGGTGGCAAACAGTTCCGCGGGTTAATTGTTCTCACTGTCAAGAAATTTCTCCTTAATTCCAGGTTGTTTCTCTCCTTGGTTAGCTTCCATCCGTTGTTTCTTGTCTTGCCTTCAGGTGCGTTGGAGAATAGCTTGACTCCCTCTTCTTTGGGGCAGCCCCTCAAATATTGGACCTCTGCTATCATGTCTCCCCTAGTTCTTCTTTTCATTAGACTGGCCATTCCCAATTTCTCAATCGTTGTAGCCTCCAAACCCCTAATCCTCACTGTTGCTCTTCTCTGCACTCTTTCTAGAGTCTCCACCTCTTTTTTTGCATCGTGGTAGACCAGAACTGGACACAATATTCCAAGTGTGTCCTCTTCAGCGTTTTATTTTCAGTGGCATCGGAACAATTTTAATCAAAAGGGAATTTTTTTCCTGAGCATAAGCAGAGTTCAGTGAAAACCCACATATACACGCAATCTTGCTCACAACATTGGTTGTTGTTGTGTTTTTTTTTCATCTGAGCGAAAGATGCATGAGGGAAAAAAATCTTATTCGTTTGTTTGTGGCCGCTGAATTTATTTATCTACTGATCTTCACCCACAATCTAACATGTCTCTGTCCAGATCCTTGAAACCATGAGGACTAGAAGCTTCATTTCCTTCCAGAAGGCAGGAGGATCATAAACCAGGGGTGAAATACAGCAGGTTCTGCAGAACCGGTAGCGGAAATTTTGAGTAGTTCCGAGAACTGGCAAATACCACCTCTGGCTGGCCCCAGAGTGGGGTGGGAATGGAGATTTTGCAGTATCTTTCCCCTGGAGTGGGCTGGGAATGGGGATTTTGCAGTATCCTTTCCCCTGGAGTGGGGTGGGAATGGGGATTTTGCAATATCCTTCCTCTGGAGTGGGGAGGGAATGGGGATTTTGCAGTATCATTTCCCCTGGAGTGGGGTGGGAATGGGGATTTTGCAGTATCCTTCCCCTGTAGTGGGGTGGGATTGGGGATTTTGCAGTATCTTTCCTCTGGAGTGGGGAGGGAATGAGGATTTTGCAATATTCTTCCTCTGGAGTGGGGAGGGAATGGGGATTTTGCAGTATCCTTCCTCCAGAGTGGGGTGTGAATGGGGATTTTGCAGTATCCTTCTCCTGCCACGCCCACCAAGCCACGCCCACAGAACCGGTAGTAAAAAAAATTGGATTTCACCACTGCCATAAATGGTTAGCATGCCGAAGGATTCCATCCCTTCCTTCCTTCCCTCACCCCTTCTTTCCTTCCTTCCTTCCCTCCCTCTTTCCTTCCTTCCTTCCTTCTTTCCTTCCTTCCCTCCCTCCCTTCTTCCTTCCCTCCCTCTTTCCTTCCTTCCCTCCCTCATTCCTTCCTTCCCTCTTCCCTTCCTTCCCTCCCTCCTTCTTTCCTTCCTTCCTTCCCTCCCTCTTTCCTTCCTTCTTTCCTTCCTTTCCTCCCTCTTTCCTTCCTTCCCTCCCTCATTCCTTCCTTCCTTCCCTCCCTCTTCCCTTCCTTCCCTCCCTCCTTCTTTCCTTCCTTCCTTCCCTCCCTTTCCTCCCTCCCTCCTTCCTTCCCTCCCTCTTTCCTTCCTTCCCTCCCTCATTCCTTCCTTCCCTCCCTCTTTCCTTCCTTCCTTCCTTCTTTCCTTCCTTCCCTCCTTCTTTCCTTCCTTTCTTCCTTCCCTCCCTCCTTCTTTCCTTCCTTCCTTCCTTCCTTCCTTCCTTCCTTCCTTGAAGGTTTTAAAGAAGAGATTGGACAGCCATTTGTCTGAAATGGTATAAGGTTTCCCGCTTGAGCAGGGGGGTGGTGGACTAGAAGACCTCTAAGGTCCCTTCCGACTCTTCTTATTGGGTGACTACCTGCCCTTCCTTTCTGAAATTCAGAGAGTCAACCCTGGAGAAGAAAATCTGAAGGACTGCTCCTCCTTTGCCCCCCTCCCAGCCCTGACATTCCTCCCGAATAGACACCTCTCTCGTCTATCAGCTATAAATAAACACACACACACACCCCACAGGTCCGTGGGGAGGAATGTTCCTATGGGGAGGGAGTTGGAAAGCCCAGGGAAGGCTGTGGGGCTGCGCATCGCCAGCCAGAGATTAGCTGTTCACAAACAGCTTCTTGGACACCTGCAACCCAAGGTCTTCACATCAAACGTTTGCCGTGAGCTGCGGCCCAGGGGACGGGGGATGCGAGGCGTCCCCCTTTGAAGATTACAAAACCCCCGGCCTCGATTCGGCTGGAGCGCTGGCGAAAAGCCCTTCTCTGGCCTTTTGATGTTTTGGGAGCTGCCCAGGTAGGAATGTTCAGCATGTTGCAGAAGTCAAGGCAAATGGTTGTTTGGGTGTCTTGAGAACAGCGAGTACTACAGAACCCGAAGGAGGGATGGAAGGGAACCTCTTGAGGTCTTCTAGTCCAACCCCCTGCCTTCTTTTTTTTTAACCGTCCTGGTCAAACGGACGTCCAAGTCGATTTTTGCTGGAGTCTTCTCCAGCACCAGAGTTCAAAGGGCTCCATCCTTTGGCCTTCTCAGCCTTCCTTATGGTCCAACTTTCACCGCCGTCCATTGTAACGGGGAACACCAGAGCCTTTTGTTCACAGGGTCATGTCTCTGCTTTAGTACGCTGAGGTTGGGGGTAGCGAGAATTAATACATTTCAAAAAACTCTCTGTCAACTGGCTTGCTGTGACTGACGAAACTGCTTGGATCATGTGACGTTCTAGTACCACTTTATAAGGCCTTGGTAAGGCCACACTTGGAATCTGGTATCCAGTTTTGGTCACCACATTACAAAAAAGATGTGGAGACTCTGGAAAGAGTGCAGAGAAGAGCAACAAAGAGGATTAGGGGATTGGAGGCTAAAACATACAAAGAATGGTTACAGGAACTGGGTATGTCTAGTTTAATGAAAAGAAGGACGAGGGGAGACATGATAGCAGAGGTCCAATATTTGAGGGGCTGCCCCAAAGAAGAGGGGAGTCAACCTATTCCCCAAAGGACCAGAAGGCAGGACAAGAAGCAACGGGTGGAGACTCACCAAGGAGAGGAGCAAGCTAGAACTAAGGAGAAATTCTCCAATGGAACAGCTGGCCTCCAAAACTTGTAGGTGCGCCATCACTGGATTCTTTCCAAAAAAAGCAATTGGACAACCATTTGTTGTCCAATGAAATGGTATAGGGTCTCTTGCTTGAGCAGGGGGTTGGACTAGAATACCTCCGGGGTCCCTTCCAACTCTAGGTTCTACAGATGAGCAGCCAAACGTCTCAAACGAAATAATAAAAAAATGAGTCCAGTTGCAATGACAGGCAACTTCAGACAACTCTATCTGGATGACTGAGAATTTTCACCAACGTTGGTTTGTTGTTAGTTGCGAAGTCATGTCCGACCCATTGTGACCGCATGGTCGACGTTCCTCCAGGCCTTCCTGTCCTCTACCATCCTCCGGAGTCCATTGAAGCTCATGCCGACTGCTTCAGTGACTCCATCCAGCCACCTCCTTCTCTGCCATCCCCTTCTTCTTTTGCCCTCCATCGTTCCCAGCATTGGGCTCTTCTCCAGGGAGTCCTTCCTTCTCCTTAGGTGGTCGAAGTATTTGAGTTTCCTCTTCAGGATCTGGCCTTCTCAAGAGCAGTCAGGGTTGATCTCCTCTAGGATTGACCGGTTGGATGGCCTTGCAGTCCAAGGGACTCTTAGGAGTCTTCTCCAGCACTAGAGTTCAAAGGCCTCCATCCTTTGGCCTTCTCAGCCTTCCTTGTGGTCCAACTTTCCCAGCCGTCCATTGCAACTGGGAACACCAGAGCCTTGGCAATACGCACTTTTGTTGACAGGGTGATGTCTCTGCTTTTTAGGATGCTGTCTTCAACATTGGTTAGAGACACTTCTTGTTCTTCTTGTTCGTGCGCCGATTGATTGATTTAGCCATGACTGCAAAAGTTCCAAGAACTTTAAAAAGGAAGAGAAGAGCGGAGGTTGCTTGCTTTTGAGATGAAGGGCTAAAAATTCACACCTCGCTTTCCTGTCGTCGTGGTTTTCCCCTCCACGCTCTCCCTCCTCCCTCCCCCCCCCGCAATCTTCATCTTTCTTTCCATCCTTTGTTGATACTTTCACAACGAACCCCAGATGCAACAAGACGCGCCCGCAATGTGGCTGCCCAAGCTCGCCGCTTGCTTGACGCTATGGACGGCCTGGATCTCTGCTCTTCATGCCAACTTTACCTTTCCTTCATATCCGGGCATGGTGAGGAGACCCCTGGTAGGGGAAGGAGATGGGGGTGGTCGAAAGAAGGGAGTAAAATGGCTATCAGTTGCTCTTTCCCCCCCCCCCCCATCTCTGATCAGCCTTGCAACTTGCCTATAATAATTTGCTGTGCAGAAAATAACAGAATTGCTGGAAGGGATCTTGGAGATCTTCTAGTCCAACCCTCTGCTCGAGCAGGAGACCCTTTACCATTTCAGACAGGTGGTTTTCCAGTCTCTTCTTGAAAGCCTCCAGTGATGGAGCAGCCACAACTTCTGGTGGCAAGCAGTTCCACTGATTAATTGTCCTCACTGTCAGGAATTTTCTCCTTATTTCTAGATTGCTTCTCTCCTTGATTAGTTTCCATCCGTTGCTTCTTCTCCTGCCTTCAGGTGCTTTGGAGAATAGGTTGACCCCCCCCCCCCCCACTCTTCTTTGTAGCAGCCTCTCAAACCAGGGCCTGGTGGCTCAGCAGACTGATAGCATTGTGATTAACACCAGCTGTCTGCAATTACTGTAAGTTCGAATCTCACCAGGCTCAAGGTTGACTCAGCCTTCCATCCTTTCTAAGGTAGGTAAATTGAGGACCCAGTTTGTGGGGGCAATAAGCTGACTTTGTATAAATATACAAAAGTATGAAGGCTATTGCTTAACACATTGTAAGCCGCCCTGAGTCTCCGGAGAAGGGCAGCATATAAATCAAATTTTTAAAAAAAAGAAAAGAAAGAGAAAGAAGGAAGGAAGGAAGGAAGGAAGGAAGGAAGGAAGGAAGGAAGGAAAGAAAGAAAGAAAGAAAGAAAGAAAGAAAGAAAGAAAGAAAGAAAGAAAGAAAGAAAGAAAGAGAAGCTGACTTTGTATAAATATACAAAAGTATGAAGGCTATTGCTTAACGCATTGTAAGCTGCCCTGAGTCTCCGGAGAAGGACGGCATAGAAATTAAAGCCAAAAAAAAAAAAAAATTAGAAACCAGCTGTCACCTTTATTTTATTTATTTAGTTTGTACATGTTTATGTACAGGTATGTTCCCACCAATCCTTTTCTTCCTTAGGCTAAACACACCTAGTGCTCTTAACCATTCATCATTTGGTTTAACCTCCAGTCCTCTAATAGAATAATAGAAAAACATGGAAGGGACCTTGGAGGTCTTCTAGTCTAACCCCATTCAAGCAGGAGATCCTATTCCATTTCAGACAAACGGCTGTCCAATCTTTTCCTAGAAACCCTCCCATTGATGGGGCACCCACAACTTCTGGTGGGCAAGTCATTCCACTGATTAATTGCTCTTACCGTCAGGAAATTTCTCAGTTCTAAATCTCTCTTGGATCTATAGATGTGTTGGATAAATCATCCATCAAAATCTTTTAATTTTCTCCCCGGCTCTCCGGTGATTCTCCATATTATCAGGGGAGAGAAATTATTATTTTTTTCCAGACTGGAAAATGCAGGCCGCTACATAGTTGATAGAATAATGGGGAGAGCTATCGTTAAGTTTGCCACCAGCTTCAGAAATGTCTTCGAGAAAAAATCTTTTTAAAAAATTCTCAAGCAGCTTGAGAATAAAGTCGAAAAACCAGAAGCCTCGTCTTTGGTCAAAGAAAGAAAGGAAGGAAGGAAGGAAGAAAAGAAGGAAGGAAGGAAAGAAGGACAGAAAGGAAGGAAGGAAGGAAGGAAGGAAGGAAGGAAGGAAGGAAGGAAGAAAAGAAGGAAGGAAGGAAAGAAGGACAGAAAGGAAGGAAGGAAGGAAGGAAGGAAAGGAAGGAAGGAAGGAAAGGAAGGAAGGAAGGAAGGAAAGGAAGGAAGGAAGGAAGGAAGGAAGGAAGGGAAGGAAGGAAGGAAAGGAAGGAAAGGAAGGAAAGAAGGAAGGAAGGAAGGAAGGAAAGGAAGGAAGGAAAGAAGGAAGGAAGGAAGGAAGGAAGGAAGGAAGGAAGGAAGGAAGAAAGAAAGAAAGAAAGAAAGAAAGAAAGAAAGAAGAAAAAGAAACAGCTCTGCATTCAACCGATTTTCCCAGAAATATAAAAGAGAATTAACAAGGCTAACACAGAGCTTCTGGGGAGTATTGCGTTTGTAGAAAAAAAAAATCAAATGCAAAGGGAAATTTATCTTTGCAATGTTTTTTTTATTCTGAAGCGGGTTAACTTTTTATGCACTGTCGTTTAATGCAGATGGAGATGACTGGGAGGTTCCAGGAGTTTATGGTGAAGTTTTCCAAAACCTACGAGAGCCAAGAAGGTAAGCAAGCAATATCTATGAATTTCTCCTTCTCCCTCTACTACACCGTGAATCTTAAAAGTAGCCCAAGAAATGGGATTCTGATCAATCGTAAAAGAGGTTGAATCTAGCCGTGTTTTTCGTATGTGTGAATGCAGATTTGAATAATAAGAGTTGCAGCCCACTCATCTTCAAGCATTCTGGCTGGGGGATTCTGGGAGTTGAAGTCTACCCATTTTAAGGCATATTGGCTGGGGGATTCTGGGAGTTGAAGTCCAGACATCTTAAGGCATTCTGGCTGGGGGATTCTGGGAGTGGAAGTCCACCCATCTTAAAGCATTCTGGCTGGGGAATTCTGGGAGTTGAAGTCTACCCATCTTCAAGCATTCTGGCTGGGGGATTCTGGGAGTTGAAGTCCAGACATCTTAAGGCATGCTGGCTGGGGAATTCTGGGAGTGGAAGCCCACCCATCTTAAAGCATTCCAGCTGGGGGATTCTGGGAGTTGGTCCACCCCTCTTAAAGCATTCCGGCTGGGGAATTCTGGAAGTCGAAGTCCACACCACACAAGCTGCCGAGGTTGAAAAAAAAAACACCGTTCTAAAAGCATTAAATTTCAGCTGCGTTCATTTTCATCCGTCCAGCTGCAAATTTTGAAGCATTTCAGGGCACTCCATGAGCTTAAAATATAATTATTTTGACTCCTGAGGTGTTAAAACAACAACAGGGACACGAAAAAGATTTGGCTACCAGACTTTGCCATTCTCTCTTTCTGGAATGGTTTACCTGACTTCCCAATCTAAAAATATTTAAACCACGGATAGAAACAGGCAAATCAGGGTCTAACGTCAGCTAAGCATCCACGTCTGTAACTAAGTGGGTTTCTCTGCTTCCTGCCCCTTTTGATTTCTTCACCCCTAGAAATGATCTTCCGCTTTAAGGTCTTTGCACAGAACATGGAAACCAGCCAAATTTTGCAGGACACCGAGCTGGGGACGGCACAATACGGGATCACTCCTTTCAGCGACCTGACAGGTAAGATGTCAAGGGAAATGAAATGTTTGATCAATGGGGGGAAGGGGGTTTAATAACAAGGAGGCAGAAGAACAGAATGCAGAATACGGCCTACAGCCAGTTCATTATGTTCAGTGAGAACAATCAACCCATGGAACTGGAAGTTGATTTCGGAAGTTGTGGGAGCTTCCATCCCTGGAGGCTTTCGAGAAGAGATTGGACTGCCCATTTGTCAGAAATGGTGTAGGGTCTCCTGCATGGATGGCGGGGGGTTGGACTAGATGACCTACAAGGCAGGGGTGAAATGCTCCCGGTTCAGACCGGTATCGCCCGATCCGGTAGCGATGCAGGCGGGTGGTTTGGAGAACCGGTAGCAAAAATCCCTTGCCCCCTCCACCCCCCATGCCCAGCTGAGCCGCACAATCATCAGAGGCTTTTTTTTTTTTTTTACTTTTAAAAGCATTTTTCCTACAACCTCTTCGGCGAAAAAAAAAATGCTTTTAAAAGTAAAATAGAGCCGAAGTGGCACAGTGGTTAGGGTTTGCAGTACTGCAGCTACTTCAGCTGACGGCTAGTTCAGCAGATCAGCGGATCAAATCTCACCGGCTCAAGGTTATTTATTTATTATTATTATTTATTTATTAATCAAATTTCTATACCGCCCTACTCCCGAAGGACTCAGGGCGGTGAACAGCCGAAATAAAATACAGATAATACAAATATTAAAAGTCCCTTAAAATTATTAAATATTTTGGCCGAAACACAGATTAAAAGTTGACTCAGCCTTCCATCCTTCCGAGGTGGGTCAAATGAGGACCCAGATTGTTAGGGGGCAATATGCTATTTAGTATACTGTCTTTGGGGTAAGCCGCCCAGAGTCCTCGGAGAGTGGGCGACATAGAAATAGGAATAATAGAACTAAAATAAATAAATAAAAATAATAAATAAATAAAAAAGCCTCTGATGATCGCGCGGCTCAGCTGGGATCGTCAAAGGCTTTTAAAAGGAAAAAAAATCCCTTTTTTACAGGATATTTTACAGTATCCTTCCCCTGCCAAGCCCACCAAGCCACACCCACAGAACCGATAGTACAAAAGTTTGAAACCCACCACTGATGTGAAACCAAGATTGAATGATGGCTTCTGTTAACTGGGTTTTATCGC
Organism: Arizona elegans; assembly: GCA_022577455.1. Taxonomy (NCBI): domain Eukaryota; kingdom Metazoa; phylum Chordata; class Lepidosauria; order Squamata; family Colubridae; genus Arizona; species Arizona elegans. The sequence goes on along the minus strand of JAKOOJ010000027.1, from coordinate 776,862 downwards.
TTTTGACTAACCAGCTTCTTTAGTCGGCTCCATTGATTTTCAATTGGGTGAAGAAGGTCTGGGCTATTCCCAGGCCATTCCAGCAGTGGAATAGGATTCTCTTGAAAAAATACACTTTTCCCAAAAAGTTTTCCACAATTTTGAAATGGCGATGGGGAGGCAGTGCCCAAGAAGCAGGAGAGGACATTCTCAAAGCAGCCAAACAACCTTATTTACTTCAATAAAGTGAACAGCGCTGGCTAAACCATGCAACCCCGGTTTGCAAATTTGGAAAGGGTTTGACAGCGTATACGAGCAAAGACCCCAGCGGCCTTGGCTTCGCGGTGGGGCTGGTGGTGAGCAGACTGTTCCCTTCCTGCAGAAGTGGGCGGACCACCATGCCGCTGTGGCAAGCAGGATGTCTAAAGATAAGCCCACCGCAGGACCCAACTTTCGTGCAGGGTCTAACCAGCTGAGTTTTTCAGCCTTGTTGCATCGACAGAAAATGGTTAAAATCTCTCCGTAGCTTGCTCAGCCGGTCCAAGCTGGTCAAGGGACCCCAAGGTGTGTCTTTTTTTTCAAGACACAGCTGGACCTCTTGTCCAGTTTTCTATTTTCCAAAGCACCATTAAAGGTAAAGGTTCCCCTGGCACATATGTGCTAGTCGTTCCCGACTCTAGGGGGCGCTGCTCATCTCCGTTCCAAAGCCGAAGAGCCAGCGCTGTCCGAAGACGTCTCCGTGGTCGTGTGGCCGGCATGACTCAGTGCCAAAGGCGCACGGAAAACGCTGTTATCTTCCCACCAAAGGAGGTCCCTGTTTTTCCACTGGCATTTTTTTTTTTTACGTGGTTTCGAACTGCTAGGTTGGCAGAAGCTGGGACAAGGAAAGGGAGCTCACCCCGTTATGCGGCAGCACTAGGGATTCGAACCGCCGAACTGCCGACCCTTTCGATCGACAAGCTCAGCGTCTTAGCCACTGAGCCACCGCGTGCCTTAAAAGCACCATTAGGCAAGACAAAAAAAAACAAAAAAACTAACCAAGGAGAGAAGCAACCTAGAACGAAGGAGAAATTTCTTGACAGTGAAAATAATTAATCTGTCAACTTGTCTTCAGAAGTCATGGGTGCTCCATCACTGGAGGTTTTAAAGAAGAGAGTGGACAACCATTTGTCTGAAATGATATAGGGGTTCCTGCCTGAGCAGGGGGTTGGTCTAGAAGACCTCCAAGGTTCCTTCCTACACTGTTATTCCTTCCCTTCCTTCCTTCCTTCCTTCCGTCCTAAAAAGAAGGTTTTTAAGAAGAGACTGGACCACCATGATGCTGGGGTTGCATCAAAACCAAGAGAAGGGAAAGACGTGTAATTGTGAGCTTCTTGGACAGAGGAGGAGCAACGATTGTGGTTTCCAAAGCACAAGAAGGAGGGGAAAAAAAAGAAACGAGGAGGAGGGAGAAAGGGATAGAATAGAATGAAAGAGCTGGAAGGAACCTTGGAGATCTTCTAGTCGTGCCCCGTGCTCAAGCAGGAGAACCTATAATATTTCAGATTAAAAACCTCCAGGGATGGAGCGCCCACGACTTCTGGTGGCAAGCTGTTCCACGGGTTAATTGTCCTCACAGTTAGGAAGTTTCTCTTTAATTCCAGCTTGCTTCTCTCTGTGTTAAGGAAGGAAGGAAGGAAGGAAGGAAGGAAGGAAGGAAGGAAGGAAGGAAGGATTGAGGGAGGGAGGGAAACAAGGAAGGATTGAGGGAGGGAGGGAGGGAAGGAAGAAAGGAAGGAAGGATTGAGGGAGGGAGGGAAGGAAGAAAGGATTGAGGGAGGGAGGAAGGGATGGAAGGAAGGAAGGATTGAGGGAGGGAGGGAAACAAGGAAGGAAGGAAGGAAGGAAGAATTGAGGTGAGGGAGGGATGGCAGAAAGGAAGAAAAAGATAGAGAAGAAAGGAAGGAAAATGTGTCTGAAATGGTATAGGGTTTCCTGCTGGAGCAAGGGGTTGGACTGGAAGACCTCCAAGGTCCCTTCCAACTTTGTCCTTCCTTCCTTCCTTCCTTCCTTCCTTCCTTCCTTCCTTCCTTCCTTCCTTCCTTCCCTCCCTCCCTCCCTCCCTCCTTCCTTCCTTCCTTGAAGGTTTTCAAGAAGAGATTGCACAGCCACTTGTCTGAAATGGTCTAGGGTTTGCTGCTTGAGAGAAGGAAGGAAGGAAGGAAGGAAGGAAGGAAGGAGGGAGGGAGGGAGGGAAGGAAGGATGGATGGAAGGAAGAAAAAGATGGGGAAGAAAGGAAGGAAAACGTGTCCGAAATGGCATCGGGTTTCCTGCCTGAGCAGGGAGACTCAAAGACCTCCAAAGGACCTCCTTCCCAACTCTTGTCAATTCTGTTCAACTGAAAACGGGTGAAGTGTGTTGCGGGAAGCTTATCTCAGCGCGGATTGCAGGAAACAGCTTGGGATGGCCAATCCTACAATAGCTCTTTTGTTCGGGGGCACTGCAAGCGTTGTGTGTTTTAAGCAGTGTGTTTTATCCAACCCCGGTTGAAGGGATGAGCTGCAGGAGCGGGTGGCTGGGTGGGCAACTCGGCTGGCACCACACCCGGTGGCATACCAAGCCAAACAGTCCAAGAAAGTTTGAATTCCTGGGGAATATTTTGCCCGAGTCGCGCAAAAGGATCAAAAGAATTGGCTCCCCGTCCCCCATCCCACCATCGGTCTCTTTCCCGACTCCTTTTTTTTTTGTGTGTGTGTGTGTGTGTGAAGGTACACAACCCCCAAGGCCGGCCAAATTATTTTGGCAGCCGAGGCCGAAAATTCCACACGGACGTCTCCCCTCTTGGGGAAAAAAGAGTAAAAATAGAAAATTAATAAAAAGAAGGTTTTGCCACCCCCAACGCCTGCAGTGGGTCAGCTCTCCTCTGTCTGTTTTTTTAATAAAACGGTTTGACCGGCGGAGTTCCAATTGCCGAAGGGCAGGTAAGGCCGGAGGACCAAGCGGGAAAGCTTGATAGTCCTCGTCTTACAATGCTGTGTTTAGTGACCGTTCAAAGTTACGACGTCGGAATTGGGGGGGGGCGTGGAGAGTGACCTAGGACCGTTGTGCCACACTGAGGCTGCTTTTTTTAAGCTTCAGCGCTTTTTGGCAAAAGAGAAAGTGAAGATTAACCGAGTCGTCTGCTGGATGCTTCCTCCACGGGGCACTGGACTACAATCAGGGGAGGGATTCAGCCGGTTCGGGCAAATCGGATGTTAATTTTAATCTGGTTCGCCGAACCGGTTATTCCAAGGACTGGCTGACCCAGCCCACCCTGGTCCTCCCCCCCCAGGAGTCCTCACACGGCCCGTTTTGGATGCCAGATAAGTGCAGGCCGCGCGCGGAAACTCAGGGAGGGTGAAAAATGGGCCTACCGGAAGTTTGGGAAGTCAGTTTCCAGCCTCCAGAGCCTGGAGAGTCCGTTTTCACCCTTCCGGAGGCTCGAGAAAAACCACCCCCCAAACCAGTAGTAGGTTTCAAAAATTTTTACTACCAGTTCTTGGCTTGGTTGGCGTGGCAGAGGAAGGATACGGTAAAATCTCCATTCCCACCCCATTCCAGGGGAAGGTTACTGCAAAATCCCCATTTCCTCCCCATCAATTGGGACTCGGGAGGCAGAGAATAGATGGGGGTGGGACCAGTTAGAATTTTTACTACCGGTTCTCTGAACTACTCAAAATTTCCGCTACCGGTTCTCCAGAACTGGTCAGAACCTGCTGAAACCCACCTCTAGCCTCCCACTCCCACACCCGCTGTGGTGCAGGAGGCCGACTAGGCCACGCCCACGCTCACCACATCCACACCCACCCAGCAACCAGGCAGAAAACCCATTGCTAAAATTTTTGAAGCCCATCCCTGGCCACATGCTTCCCCTACGGGGCACTGTACTACAATACCCCTCATCCCTCACCCTCACACAACTCTAACAGCCGGTTAGAGAAGACTGGAGTTGTATAAGCCTAAGCCCCCGGCGAATAATATAAAAATGTTGTTTTCTCCCCTTACGCAGAAAGCGAGTTCGCTAAGAGGATTTGCACCCCGGTTTTGCGGCCTGGGCCGTTTGGGCCGACGGAGCCGCGCCGCAGCTTTGCGACGGCACCCCGATTCTGCGACTGGAGAAAAAAGGGTTTGTCTCCTGTGAAGAACCAGGTGAGCGTTGGACAGAGAGAGCTGCCAAACTTATCTTCTGCAAACTAACGTCCCATTGGATGCCGATTTCCGTCTTCTTCTCAGCCAGCTGGGACTTGTGGTGGTGATGGACGTGACTTACGCAGAGCGTAAATTTTAGGGAGAGTAGGGACGTTTTCCAGCCTTGTTGACGTTGAAGGGGGAAGATGGATTCCTCCAGCCTTGTTGAGTGAGGTTGTCTTGAACTACTGAATAAAGTCCCTAGAGTAGGTTTTATTTTTATTTTTGCAACTTTGGAAAGTTTAAATGTGGTGGACTTCAACTCCCAGAATTTCCCAACAAGCTGACTGTCAAGTTTCCGAAAGATGCCCTAATTAATTCATGAGACATGATCCAAACTTCAAAGGAAATATAGTCATTTATTAGGAGCAACATTCCGGCAATACTCGGATGCAGTTAGAACTAATCCCACGTAGATTTACGTTCCCCTATGACCCTGTCTCTCCCCTCCTCTCTGGCCATGTCATAAATCACATTCTCCAATTAACCACTTTGGCTGGCTGGGAAACCTAACACCCTCCTTCTGATTGCGGTCAGAAAGAATGTATGGAATGCACTTCAGTTCTCCCTCCCTCCTGCTCATGGCAACTTGAAAGCTTTGCAAGTTGACACTGACCTCTTAAAAGAATGCTGGCTAGGGGATTCTGGGAGTTGAAGTCTATCCATCTTAAAGGACTCCTTGGGGAATTCTGGGAGTTGAACCCAACCACTCTTAAAGCAGGCTCACTGGGGAATTCTGGGAGTTGAAGTCCATTCGTCTTAAAGGGCTCAATGGAGAATTCTGGGAGTCTCGAAGTCCATCCATTTTAAAGGGCTCAATGGGGAATTCTGGGAGTTAAGTCCACCGATCTTAAAGCATGCTGGCTGGGGAATTCTGGGATTTGAACTCCACCCATTTTAAAAGAATGCCAGACTAGAAGACCTCCAAGGTCCCTCTCAAATTTGTCAGCAGAGAGAAACCTAGATAACAGATAAAATGAGCAGCTGAATTAAGGATGGGGCTCAATTGTACGTAGGACCCCGGTGTTTTCATTCAATAGGCCAGGTGTGCAGATTGTGAATTAGGATCACCTCAATCTTTGACTGCCTTCTCCTTTACAACAACCCTGTAAGGTAGGGCCAGGATGAAGGCTAATGATGCCCCCCCCCGCATTAGTTCATGCAATTTCTCTTGGCAACTATAAGGAATGGTTGCAAAGCTGGCTGAGGAACTCTGGGAGTCGAAGTCCACCAGTCTTAAAGCGGCCAAGTTGGGAGACTCCTGTTCTATAGGGTACTGAAGTTGCAGTGTGAATTTTCCTGCAGTGTTAACAGCCCCGGGATACCAGAGCCGTGGTTAGAAATGGAAGCACACGGGCCAGGAGATCCTAGTTTAATGTTTCCTAACTCTTTTCCTAGGGAGTTTGCTGCTCCTGCTGGGCTTTCGCAGCCGTCTCCAACATAGAGACGTTGTGGAAGATTCACCGAAATGTGAATTGCAGCCTCTCGGTACAAGGTATGTCAGTTACGAGAAGAGGAAGGAAGGTGAGGAAGGAGGGTTCAGTCAACTCTTTCTCAATCCCAGCAATTTTAAGACGGGTGGACTTCAACTCCCAGAATTCCTTGCTGGCCAGGGAATTCTGGGAGTTGAAGTCCACCTATCTTTTTTTTTTTTTTTTAAAAAAAATTGATTTATATGCCGCCCTTCTCCGGAGACTCAGGGCGGCTTACAATGTGCTCAGCAATAGCCTTCATCCTTTTGTATATTTATACAAAGTCAGCTTATTGCCCCCACAACTGGGTCCTCATTTCACCTACCTTAGAAAGGATGGAAGGCTGAGTCAACCTTGGTCAACTCTTTCTCAATCCCAGCAATTTTAAGACGGGTGGACTTCAACTCCCAGAATTCCTTGCTGGCCAGGGAATTCTGGGAGTTGAAGTCCACCTATCTTTTTTTTTTAAAAAAAAAAATTTTGATTTATATGCCGCCCTTCTCCGGAGACTCAGGGCGGCTTACAATGTGCTCAGCAATAGCCTTCATCCTTTTGTATATTTATACAAAGTCAGCTTATTGCCCCCACAACTGGGTCCTCATTTCACCTACCTTAGAAAGGATGGAAGGCTGAGTCAACCTTGAGCCTTGGCGAGATTCGAACCCTGCAGTAATTGCAGGCAGCTGGTCTTAATAACCAGCTTAATAACAGGGTGCCTTAAACCCCTGTACTACCAAGGCTCTTTTAAACTAGGCTGGCTGGGGGATTCTGGGAGTTGAAGTCCACCCCTCTTAAAGCATGTTGACTGGGGGATTCTGGGAGTTGAAGTCCATCCATCTTAAAAGATGCTGGCTGGGGAATTCTGGGAGTTGAAGTCCACCCCTCTTAAAGCATGTTGGCTGAGGAATTCTGGGAGTTGAAGTCCACCCATCTTAAAAGATGCTGGCTGGGGAATTCTGGGAGTTGAAGTCCACCCCTCTTAAAGCATGTTGGCTGAGGAATTCTGGGAGTTGAAGTCCACCCCTCTTAAAGCATGTTGACTGGGGGATTCTGGGAGTTGAAATCCACTCATCTTAAAGCAGGCTGGCTGGAGGATTCTGGGAGTTGAAGTCCACCCCTCTTAAAGCATGTTGACTGGGGGATTCTGGGAGTTGAAGTCCATCCATCTTAAAGGATGCTGGCTGGGGGATTCTGGGAGTTGAAGTCCACCCATCTTAAAGCATGCTGGCTGAGGAATTCTGGGAGTTGAAGTCCACCCATTTTAAAGCATGCTGGTTGGGGGATTCTGGGAGTTGAAGTCTACCCATCTTAAAGCATGATGACTGAGGAATTCTGGGCATTGAAATCCATCCATCTTAAAATTGCTGGGATTGAGAAACACTGGGTAGTTCCCTCAATGGCGAAGCAAACTCAGATTGGGGAGTGGGGACAGCCTTGGTGGTACAGAGGTCTGACTAATTTCCTTTCCAACTCTGTTAATGTTAGACTGTCCGACAACCTTCTTCGAAATAAACTTATTTTTTTCTTTTTCTTTCTATCTTTCGCTCTAGAACTCGTCGACTGCACATACCCTTCCAGAGGAGGCTGTGAAGGGGGCTACATCTGGGATGCGTTGCACTATGTCTTCAACCAAAGTATGTGGACAACCCAGTTTGTCGTGTTCTTTTGTTGTAGCGTTTAAGTGAGTTCACACAACTACACACACACACACACCCATTGGACTCCGGGCTGTGATGGCTCAACCCATGTTGGAGTCTCACAACAACCCACCAAGGTGGTTCTCTGTGCAAGCAGGTGAGAGAGGCAGAGATAACAGGGCAACAGAGTTGGAAGGGACCCCGAGGTCTTCTAGTCGGACCCCCTGCTCACGCAGGAAACCCTACACCATTTCAGACAAAGGGTTGTCCAACATCTTCTTTAAAAACTTCCAGTGTTGGAGCACTCACAACTTCTGGTGGCAGGCTGTTCCACTGATGAATTGTCCTCACTATCAGGAAATTTCTCCTTGGTTCTAAATTGCTTCTCTCCTTGATTAATTTCCACCCGTTGCTTCTTGTCCTGCCCTCAGGTGCTTTGGAGAATAGCTTGACTCCCTCTTCTTTGGGGCAACCCCTGAGATATTGGAAGACTGCTATCATGTCCCCCCTAGTCCTTCTTTTCATTAATATAGACACACCCAATTCCTGCAGCTGTTTTCATATTTTGTCATTTGATGATCAACTTGGCTTGCTTTGTAGGCCGAAGGCTCGATTTTGTGCAGCAGGAAACTCAAGTTTGGTTAGTGAATTATAGCTGCCTGGATATTAAAAGTTTCAAGGCAGTTATTTGGGAATTAGGGAAAATTCCGAAGTAATAAAGAGTAATAAAACTTTTTAAAAAGTCTTTCTCATCTGCCTCTTTCGTTGAAGCCTCCTCGGTTTCTTTTCCAGGTGGATTATCATCAAGCAGGCTTTACCCCTACGTGGAGAAAGACCAGCGCTGCCAGAAACACAAGGGGCGAAAACTAACCAAGATTGATGGTTACAGTGTACTTCCAAGAGACGAGAGGTGTAAGTCGGTGGGGAAAATCCAAATGTTTTTACTACCGGTTCTGTGGGCATGGCTTGGTGGGCGTGGTGTGGCTTGGTGGGTGTGGCAGGGAAAGGACACTGCAAAATCTCCATTCCCACCCCACTCCTGGGGGAAGGATATTGCAAAATCTCCATTCCCTCTCCACTCCAGGGGAAGGACACTGCAAAATCTCCATTCCCACCCCGCTCCTGGGGGAAGGATATTGCAAAATCTCCATTCCCTCTCCACTCCAGGGGAAGGACACTGCAAAATCTCCATTCCCACCCCGCTCTGGGCCCAGCCAGAGATGGTATTTGCCGGTTCTCTGAACTGCTCAAAATTTCTGCTACTGGTTCTCCAGAACTTGTCAGAACCTGCTGGATTTCACCCCTGGTGTAAGTCTATGGCAAACGGCTGAATTGAGACATCTGAATTATAAGGCTCTTGAGGCCTGTGAAAAATTAGCAGGTTTAGTCAAGATAAAAAACAAAATAAATAGGGTTGTGGGTTATTTGGAGATGGAAAAATTGTTGGAATAAAAACATTTATCTGCAAACTGACAAAGTCTCTTTTACATGTTCAACCAATTTAAACGTGAGGGGTGCATTTAAATGATGCCTCCCCCCCCACCCAAAATCAACAAGAACATTGTGGCTTAATACAGGTAGTCATTGTCTTACAACCATTGTTGTCTGGGCACACTGCGAAATATATCTCCTGAACAAAACTCCTCACTGGCGACAGGAAAGGCATCCGGCCAATGCTAGCTCCATTCAGTTGCCCAGACTCCACCCCGCAAGGGATTATGGGGTCGTTAAAAGAAGTGCCTTCATTTAGTGACCATTGAAAGTTACAATGACACTGAAAACAGTGACTTGCAATCGATCCTCACATTGAAAACGGTCGTAGGATTCCCACCATCACGTGATCAAAATCACTTTTTTCAGAGCCGTCATAACTTTGAACGGTCACTGAACGAGCTGTCGTATGGACAGGATGACCTGTTATTTAGGAGGGAAAACTTAGCTCCAAAATCCTGATTTTGCTCTTCTAAATATTGGCTTGTCCAAGCCTTCCACGTTGATTTGTGATGTTTTTCTCCCAGATATTGCTAATTTTGTGGCCACCCAAGGTCCTGTGACAGCTTTGATGAACACAAAAATCCTTCAGGTGAGAACGGGGTGGGGTAGTGGGGTGTTAAAATTCTGGAGAAAGGAACGTTTTCGTGCGCTGACACCAGTGGTGAAATGTAAAATGTGTTGCTACCGGTTCTGTTGGCGTGGCTTGGTGGGAGTGTGTGTGTAATATGACTGAGTGGGCGTGGCCAACTTTTTTTTGTAAAACAATTTTTTCAAAAAAGAAAAATGCTTTTAAAAGCCTCTGATGATCCCAGCTGACTTGCCTGATCGGCAGAGGCTTTTTTTCCTTTTTAAAACATTTTTTCTGCAACCTCTTCGGCCGAAGAGGTTGTAGAAAAAAATGCTTTTAAAAGCCTCTGATGATCCCAGCTGAGCCGCGCAATCATCAGAGGCTTTTTTTTTTTTAAAAAAAAAAAACTTTTAAAAGCATTTTTTCGGCCAAAGAGGTTGTAGAAAAAATGCTTTTAAAAATAATAATAAAAAAAGCCTCTGATGATTGCACATGATTGGGGGGAGGGGAGGTGCAGGGATTTTTGCTACCGGTTCTCCGAACCACCCACCTTCATCACTACCGGATCGGGTGATCCGGTCCGAACCAGAGCATTTCACCCCTGGCTGACACCCTTCCCAATTCGCTGCCTAGGTTCATTTGAGGCTGCATTTTTCCCAGATCAGATTAACTTGGGTTAACTCAGCTCCTGTACAGCTAGTCCTCGACTTACAATGGTTCGTTTCGTGGCCGAAGTAATGACGGCACTGGAAAAAAAAAAGTGACCGTTTCTCACACTTACGACCGTTGCAGCATCCCCGTGGTTACGCGATCGGGATTCAGACGCTTGGCCGCTGACTCGCATTTACGACGGTTGATCCCTTTTTGCGACCTTCCGACGAACAAAGTCAAGGGGGAAGCCAGATTCGCTTAACAACCGTGTTAGTAAGTTAATCACTCCAGGGATTCCCTTAACATCCGTGCCGAGAAAGGGCGTAAAACAGGGCAAAGTTCACTTAACTGGTTTCACTTAGTGTCAGAAATTTGGGGCTCAATTATGGTCGTAAGTCGAGGACTATCTGTACTGCAGAAACCTAGGCCACAGGGTTAGTTTGTGGCCGTTATGAAAATCCAGGAAAAAAACCAGGTCAAAATACAGAGGAAACGTGTGAATTTGGCCACTGGAGGCGATTCCAGAAAGGAGTCAGAGAAAAAGAGAGCTAGAGAGGTAACTAAGATTGAAACATCATCCATCTATGGCTAATCATGGTCTGTTTGGATTCTCTCTGTGGGGCAGCATTACAAAAAAGGCATCATCCAGAGGTCCGAGGAGAGCTGTGACCCCAACTGGCTTGACCACGTAGTCCTGATAGTTGGCTTCGGTGAAGGTAAGCCGTGTTTCCTTGGTTGTTGGGACATCCCAACACCAGTTTGAAGGAACCCAAAAACCATTCAGGTGAGAAAATTCTGGCGGAGATGTTGCAATCGCCCAATGTCCGAACTTTAGAATTTTAAACCAATTTAGTCCGTACAAGAAGTCCTCGTTTAATGACCGGTCGCTTAGTGACCGTCTGAAGTTACAACAGCCCCCCCCGAAGGTACTCCTGATGCCCCCCCCCAAACAGTCACAAGATCTCATTGTGGGTGCTTGGCAATTAGATCGCATTTATGGTGATTTGCAGAATCCCATGTTCATATTGCCACAATTTTCAACGGGTTTTGCACTTTTAGGCAAGAAATATTTTTTTTTTTATCCATCGGATAAAATGGATTTGTTTAATGACTGCCGTGTTTGCTTAACCATCATGGTTTGTCTGTTTAATGACTTCCACAAAAACCGGTCCTAAAATCAGCACGCGGTCATGTAGTGGACCTGCTTAACGGCTGCATCAACTTAACAATAGAAATTTTGGGCTCCATTACGGTTGTACGTTGAGGAATATCAGTTTGTACAAGAGAGAGAGAGAGAGACAGAAACAGAGACAAAGAGAGAAAAAAGAGAGAGAAAAAAAGAGAGAGACAGAGACAGAGAGACAGACAGAGAAAGAGAAAGAGAGAGAGAGAAAGAGAGAGAAAGGAAGGAAGGAAGGAAGGAAGGAAGGAAGAAAGAAAGAAAGAAAGAAGGAAAGAAAGAAGGAAAGAAAGAAGAGAGAGGTTTAGCTTACTATGTGAATTTCACAGGTAATCCTGGGTTTACAACCATTTATTTAAGTTCGAAGTCAGAATGGCACAGGAAAAAGTGACAAAGCTGGTCCTCACACTTATGACCATTGCAGCATCCCCAGTCATGTGATCAAAATTCAACTGGCATGGACTTAACAGCGGCTGCAGAATCCCAGGGTCACATGATCGCTAATCGCGAGTTGCCCAGCCAGCCTCATAAGCAAAGTTGATGAGAAAAGGCAGATTTGCTTAAAAACAATCTTGCTTACCAACACCCAAATGTGCTTCCCCCACCCCACCCCCCAAGAGGCAAGTGGACTTTCTCGGTTTTCCTTTGAAGATGTTTCGCTTCTCATCCAAGAAGCTTCTTCAGCTCTGACTGGATGGCGGGGAGTGGTCAGAGCTGAAGAAGCTTCTTGAATGAGAAGCGAAATGTCTTCAAAGAAAAAACCCCCAGAAAGTCCATTTGCCTCTTGAGACAACCATAATCTGGAGGATGACCGAGAATCTCCATGGACATTTGCTTAACAAGAGATATTCTGGTTCCAAGAATGGTCGTAAGTTGAGGACTGCTGCAGATTTATTTTAGTTGAGGATGCCATGCAATAAAACACAAGATACTCGAACTCATTCATTCGAAACTGAATTCTGTGGCCTGAAAACTTCCACCAAAGTTTTATTAACGAGAATTAACCAGGATCCCAAAGTGTGGAACAAACCTAGAAGGAGGTGAAAGTTTTAAACTTTGCAAAATTAGGCCCAAGTTCTGTGGCTACCCAAATTCAGGATGTTAGCTAACAAGTCACTGAGTTGGGACGCTCAAGGTTTAGTCCAATTTAACAAGAATTATATAGACCTTCAAAAATGTGATAGCTTTCTTGATAGGTATTAGAAGGAAATGAGCATCTAGGACCTTTTTTGGTGCTATTTTTTTTGGGTTGCAGGCAAAATCCGACGCGGTACCTGGAGTGGACCATACTGGATTATCCAGAACTCGTGGGGGAAAGAGTGGGGAGAACAGGTGGGTTGAGTTCCACTGATTTGTGGAAGGGACCTTGTAGGTCATCTAGTCCAACCCCCAACCCACCCAAGTAGGAGACCCTACACCATTTCTGACAAATGGCAGTTCAATCTCTTCTTAAGGTAAGGTATACCAGGCTAAAAATCAAGGAGACGGCGAGTTCTGATATTGCCTCGGGCATGAAAGGCGGCTGGGTGACTTTGGGCCAATCACTAGGAGATGGTGAGTTCTAGTTCTGCCTTAGCAATGAAAGGCAGTTGGGGGACTTTGGCCCAATCACCAGGAGATTAGTGAGTTCTAGTCCCGCCTTAGCAATGAAAGTTGCCTGGGGAATTCTGGGAGCCGAAGTCCACCCATCTGAAAGTTGCTTAACTTGAGAAATGCTAGCCTAGACGATCTTGTGGATATTCTCCACTCGGATAACTTGGGGAAGTGAGTTGAGTAAACCAAAACCCAGTTCAGGGGGCAGGGAAAACGTCAGTCCCCATCACTGACGTAAATCGACATAAATGCAGTAGAAACCAAACAGTGGGGACAATTAACCAGTGGAACGACTTGCCACCAGAAGCTGTGGGTGCTCCATCACTGGAAGCTTTTAAGAGTCTGAAATCGTATACCGTCTCCTGCCTGAGCAGGGGGTTGGACTAGAAGACCTCCAAGGTCCCTTCCAGCTCTGTTCTGATTGATAATTGATTGATTAGCTGTATTGCTTAGGGAAAGCTTGACAGTTGAATTGAACTCTTCGTATATTTTCTGTTAGGGCTATTTCCGGATGGAGAGGGATTCAAACACCTGTGGGATTGCCCAGTATGTCACAACAGCTATCCTCAAAGACTTGGGAGGAAAGAAGCCAGCTGTCTGTCCTAGATGACGGTATGCGTGCATCTGTCTGTCTTCAAGAAAACCGCTTTGGAGCACTCAGTCCCATTAATTTTCAAGCTTTTGCAACCTGGCGCCCTCCAGGGCCTGCCTGCAGCTTTTGATTTTTTTCCTCCCGAGTTATTCTTGGTTTCTTTAAAACGCAGGGTTTCCCCGATTTTTATCTTCTTCTTAATTTTAAGAGCAACCGATGAGGTCTGTGACTTTTTTTTTTTTTTTTAGAATTGCCAAGTGCAACACTGTAGGATGTTGATGGACCGAATCGCCCAGTTTTGGTGCAAAATCTTTCTGTAGAAAAACCCAGCTATTTTCGCTCTCTGTGTATATGCGGGCATGCAGGCGTGCGGATATGGGGGGAAAAGGAATATCGGGATGGAAACGGAATCAAACGCATGGACAGAATGTCTAATATCAAAAGAAAGAACGCAGGTTGTGAAAATACAGTGAGCGCCGCTGGTAATCTTCGTACGGAACGAATAAAAAAACAGACTTTTTTTTTTCCTCCCCCGCACCTAATTCTGGAATCAAAACCATCTTTCGTTATGTATTAGCTATATATTAAAAAAAAAAAAATCCTCCTCTTCACATTTGTTCCTCTCTTCTTCTTCCCACCCCTTTTGGGTAAGAAATGAAGACATTTGGCTTTTCTGCCCCTACATTTTCTATTTCGATTAGATGTGCCGGGGTTGTTGTTTTTTTCACACCTCCAAAGTCACAAGGTCTTTATTTCTTTGGGTTTGTTTGTTTTTTTTTTCTCATAGTTTTATTTTGTTTCCACTGCGCGTCCCGACTCAGTGTGCGGTTGGTTAACTTGATGTGGCAACCCCGTGTTTCTTTAACTTATACATATTTAAACCTGAACACAGTTGAGGGGGGAGGGAAAAAAAAGCAAGAATATATATGGTATAGACCAGAGGTGGGTTCCAGCAGGTTCTGACCAGTTCTGGAGAACCGGTAGTGGAAATTTTGAGTAGTTCGGAGAACCGGTAGTAAAAATTCTGACTGGGCCCATCGCCATCTATTCTCTGCCTCCCAAATCCCAGATGATCAGGAGGAAATGGGAGATTTTGCAGTATCCTTCCCCTGGAGTGGGGTGGGAATGGAGATTTTACAGTATCCTTTCCCCAGGAGTGGGGAGAGAATGGAGATTTTACAGTATCCTTCCCCTGGAGTGGGGAGGGAATGGGGATTTTGCAGTATCCTTCCCCCTGGAGTGGGGAGGGAATGGAGATTTTACAGTATCCTTCCCCTGGAGTGGGGAGGGAATGGGGATTTTGCAGTATCCTTCCCCCAGGAATGGGGAGGGAATGGAGATTTTGCAGTATCCTTTCCCAAGGAGTGGGGAGGGAATGGGGATTTTGCAGTATCCTTCCTCTGCCACGCCCACCAAGCCACGGGGGAATTCTGGGAGTTGAAGTCCACCCATCTTAAAGCATATCTGGTTGGGGGATTTTGGGAGTTGAAGCCAACATCCTCTTAACATTGCCCTATTGAAGAAACACTGCCTTAAATCTTCTCCAAGCATCTCCAAGGAAAAATAAGTCTTAAAATCCAACTCTACTGAATGGGGAAAGGGCGCAGACGAGTCGCCCATTCTACCTAGAGCATCTGATCTTCTTGAATTATCTTTGCAAGTTGACTGTCAGAAATGCCAGCCATTTTTAAAGCAGCAGCTGTTCTTGTGGCCCAGGTCCCCAATTTGGGTCAATTTTAAAGGGGTTGAAATGGGGGGAGGGACAGGAGGGGAAGGGAGGCTGAATAAATACCCAGATTACAAGAAAAACAGAGGCTTTTGGAGAAGAGAAATGAGCTCTCTTCTCATAAACCAAGCTGTTACTGCTAGGAAAACTATGACTGTCAGCTTCGAATTCACACCCTGGTGTGAAAAAGGGTGTGAATTTTTTTTTTTTTTTAAAAAAAAAAGCCCACACAGAAGGAGAAAAGCTGCCAGGCTTTTGATGCAGGTGGCTGTTCCCGTCGTTGCGAAAAAGAAGATGAAGAAGAGGAGGGAGAGGAGGAGAGAAGAGAAGAAGAAGAAGGAGGAGGAAGAGGAGGAGGAGGAGGAGGAGGAGGAGGAGAAGAAGAAGAAGAAGAAGAAGAAGAAGAAGAAGAAGAAGAAAAAGAAGATGAAGAAGAGGAGGGAGAGGAGGAGAGAAGAGAAGAAGAAGAAGGAGGAGGAGGAGGAGGAGGAGGAGGAGGAGGAGGAGGAGGAGAAGAAGAAGAAGAAGAAGAAGAAGAAAAAGAAGATGAAGAAGAGGAGGGAGAGGAGGAGAGAAGAGAAGAAGAAGAAGGAGGAGGAGGAGGAGGAGGAGAAGAAGAAGAAGAAGAAGAAGAAGAAGAAAAAGAAGATGAAGAAGAGGAGGGAGAGGAGGAGAGAAGAGAAGAAGAAGAAGGAGGAGGAGGAGAAGAAGAAGAAGAAGAAGAAGAAGAAGAAGAAGAAGAAGAAGAAGAAGAAGAAAAAGAAGATGAAGAAGAGGAGGGAGAGGAGGAGAGAAGAGAAGAAGAAGAAGAAGGAGGAGGAGGAGGAGGAGGAGGAGAAGAAGAAGAAGAAGAAGAAGAAGAAAAAGAAAAAGAAGATGAAGAAGAGGAGGGAGAGGAGGAGAGAAGAGAAGAAGAAGAAGGAGGAGGAGGAGGAGGAGGCGAAGAAGAAGAAGAAGAAGAAGAAGAAGAAGAAGAAGAAGAAAAAGAAAAAGAAGATGAAGAAGAGGAGGGAGAGGAGAGAAGAGAAGAAGAAGAAGGAGGAGGAGGAGGAGGAGGAGGAGAAGAAGAAGAAGAAAAAGAAAAAGAAGATGAAGAAGAGGAGGGAGAGGAGGAGAGAAGAGAAGAAGAAGAAGGAGGAGGAGGAGGAGGAGGAGGAGAAGAAGAAGAAGAAGAAGAAGAAGAAGAAGAAGAAAAAGAAGATGAAGAAGAGGAGGGAGAGGAGGAGAGAAGAGAAGAAGAAGAAGGAGGAGGAGGAGGAGGAGAAGAAGAAGAAGAAGAAGAAGAAGAAGAAGAAGAAGAAGAAGAAGAAGAAGAAGAAGAAGAAGAAGAAGAAGAAGAAGAAGAAGAAGAAGGCTCAGAAAATAGGAAGGAAAAAAAGAAAGCTTTAAGTGACAGATGGGAGAAAGAGCCAGCGAGACAGAGAGAGAGACAGAGAGAGAGACAGAGAGCGAGAGTGACAGAGAGAGACAGAAAGAGAGAGAGAGACAGAAAGAGAAACAAAGAGAGTCACAGAATGAGAATGAGAGTAACAGAGTGATAGAGAGACTGACAGACAGAGACAGAGACAGAGAGAGAGAGAGACAGTGTGTGTGTGTGTGAGAGAGAGAGAGATTATGTATGTGTGTGTGTAAGAGAGAGAGAGAGAGAGTGAGAGAGACAGAGAGAGTGTGTGTGTGAGAGAGAGACAGAGAGAGACAGATTATGTGTGTGAGAGAGAGAGGGACAGAGAGAGAGAGGGACAGATTATGTGTGTGTGTGTGCGAGAGAGAGAGAGAGACAGAGAGACAAAGAGAGAGTCAGAGTGACAGAGAGACAGAGAGAGAGGAGAAATAGAGAGCCTGGCTTTCAGGAAATCAGAGGGAAGAAGGGAACATCCCATAGACAGATAATCCTCGACTTACATCCATTCGTTTAGCGATGGTTTAAAAGTTTCAATGGCACTGAAAAAAAGTGACTCATGAGTCACGACCGGTCCTCGCGCATACCACCATTGCAGCATCCCCAAGGTTGTCGGGTCAAAATTCAGTCCACTTGCCAACTGGCATGGATGGATGACCATCCTGGGGTCACGTGAATGGCCGTTTGTGACCTTCCCAGCCGCCTTCCGACACGCAAAGTCGAGGAGGGAAGCCTGACAAGCGCAAACTCCACTTTGACCGTCGGGGCAAAAAAAAAAAAAGGTTCTAAGATGAGCCCCGAGTCACTTCACGGCTGCCTTGCTTAGCAATGGAAATGGTGATCGTAAATTGAGGACTATCCGTAAAACTTAAGAAGCGTGTGTTAAGTGTGTTAGGAAGCACAAGGCTGGAGTTGTTGCAAGACCTACAAGCGTCTGAACTTGGGAACTTTAAAAAGACTTGTGGGACATCCATGGGGCGCCAAGCCAAAGCTCTGAAGTCCACCTGTCTTAAAGCATGTTGGATAGGGAATTCTGGGAGTGGAAGTCCACCACTCTTAAAGCATGCTGGCTGGGGAATTCTGGGAGTGGAAGTCCACAGGTCTTGAAACACCCCAAGAGTTTTAATGCTACTCAGTTCAGGAAAATACAGTTCAAGGGATTATTTTCTCCTTCAAGGACAGTTTCCCCCCGAATGCCATCACTCTGCTAAACAACTAATTCCTGCTAAAACTGTCAAATCATTTACTAAGACTGTATTACTATTCTTCTTCTCATCCTTCTTGATACCTACCTCTTCCCACTTATGGCTATTTATTTTATTTATTTATTTTATGCAATTTATAGGCCGCCCTATCTCCGAGGACTCAGGGCGGCTCACAACAGTAAAATGCATAATTCCTGCCAATATAAAATTAAAATCCCAATTTAAAATTCATTAAGAAACCCCCCCATCAGTCCAGGCTGCGGAACAACCAGGTCTTCAAATCGCGGCGGACCGAGCGAAGGTCAGGTACCATCCGGAGCTCCAAAGGAAGCTGGTTCCAGAGGGTGGGTGCGCCCACAGAGAAAGCTCTCCCCCTGGGGGTCGTCAGCCGACACTGTCTGGCCGACGGCACCCTGAGGAGGCCCTGTCTGTGGGACCACACCAGGCGATTGGGGATTGTCGCTGGCTGCAGGGGGTCCGACAAATATCCCGGGCCTAGGCCATGAAGGGCTTTGTAGGTAATAACCAGCACCTTGAAACTCACCTGAAGGGCAACCGGTAACCAATGCAAGTCGCGCAGGAGGGGTGTAACATGTAACCATGTTGCTTGTATCTTTACAATTTATATTGTTTTTATTGTTTCCTAGTATGATTTGATTGCTTATTAGTATCCTGTGACTATCACTAAGTGTTGTATCTAATGATTCTTGATGAATATATTTTATTTTTTTCTTTTATATACACTGAGAGCGTATGCACCAAAGACAAATTCCTTGTGTGTCCAATCACACTTGGCCAGTAAAGAATTCTATTCGGGGGTGGGCTGCTGGGAGTTTGCAGGGGTTCGAGAGAATCTCTAGCTACAATTCTGTGCAGTTCGGAGAATCCCCAAATCCCACATCTGGCTGCCCCCGCCTGCCCCACCCCTCCCCTCCCAGGAGTCCCCACGTGGCCCATTTGGATGCGAGGTAAGTGCAGAGTGCACACGGAGGCTCGGGGAGGGCAAAAAACGGGCCTACTGGAAGTTCGTTTCCGGCCTCCAGAGGGCCTCTGGAGCCTGGTGAGGCCATTTTCACCCACCCGGAGGCTCGAGGAAAGCCTCTGGAGCCCGGGGAGGGCAAAAACCCCCCTCCCCTCGGTGGTGCAGGAGGCCAACTAGGCCACGCCCACCCAGCAAAGGGCAGAGAACTCCTTGCTAAAATTTTTGAAGCCCACCTGATTCTATTCTATTCCATTCCATTCCATTCCATTTTATTCTATTCTATTCT
Organism: Arizona elegans; assembly: GCA_022577455.1. Classification (NCBI taxonomy): domain Eukaryota; kingdom Metazoa; phylum Chordata; class Lepidosauria; order Squamata; family Colubridae; genus Arizona; species Arizona elegans. The sequence goes on along the minus strand of JAKOOJ010000027.1, from coordinate 757,891 downwards.
ATTCCATTCCGCATTCTATTCCCTATTCTATCCCATTCCATTCCATATTTTCCATTCCATTCCATTCCATTCCATTCCATATTTTCCATTCCATTCCACTCCATTCCATTCCATTCTATTCTATTCTATTCTATATTTTCTATTCTATTCTATTCCATTCCACATTCTATTCCCTATTCTATCCCACTCCATTCCATATTTTCCATTCCATTCCATTCCATTCCATTCTGTCTCTACTTTCTATTTTCTGTTCTGTTCCTGTTAAACAGGGAATGCTCCTTTTCTTTAGTCGGCAGGATAAATATAATTTATTGAGCTGTTCTGGCCTCCTAACCTCTAACTGCTGTTCGGTAGCTAATTCTAACCTGGTCTCTCTGCGTGTGGGTTGTTGCTCCTTAACAGCCAACGGGAATCTTCTTTCTACATTTGAGCAGAGGTTACTTGTTCCGGCATTGGGACTCCTCTCCCCCAGTTCCCAGTCGCTGTGCTGAGACGGTCAAGAAAGACTGCGCTGAGATGGACGAGAGCTCGGGAGAGCTCCCCTCGGAGGCAGTTCATGTAGCTGCCAAGCCTTCGCTCACGGGCATGCTAATGTGGGCTGTGAGCAGCGGCTGGCTGTTGCCTTCCTTGAGCACAAACACCTGCAGGGGAAAGAGAAGGTCAAGGGGAGTCAAATGAGCCTCGGTGGCGCAGCAGACTAACACGCTGTTAAGTAGCACCAGCTGCCTGCAATGACTGCAAGGTCAAATCTCACCAGGCTCAAGGTTTGACTCAGCCTTCCATCCTTCCGAGGTAGGTAAAATGAGGACCCGGATTGTGGGGGCAATAAGCTGACTTTGTATAAAAAAAAGAACACCGCTTGGGGGGGGGGGCGGAAGCCCTACTAAGCAGGTATATACAAAAGTAGGAAGGCTATTGCTTAACACATTGTAAGCCGCCCCGAGTCTCCGGAGAAGGGCGGCATATAAATCAAATTAAAAATAAAGAAAGAAAGAAGAGGAGGGCGAATGGAATTGCTCCCTTTTGCAGCACACAAAGCCAGGCGGGTTCCCCTGCAGAAGGAATTGGGGTTCTGAGATAAACAACCCCCCCCCCCAAAAAAGATGTGGAGACTCTAGAAAGAGTGCAGAGAAGAGCAAGAAAGAGGATTAGGGGATGATTGGAGGATAAAACATAGGAAGAACAGTTGCAGGAACTGGGCATGGCTGTTTAATGAAGAGAAGGACTAGGGGAGACATGACAGCAGTCTTCCAGTATCTCAGGGGCTGCCCCAAAGAAGAGGGAGTCAAGCTATTCTCCAAAGCACCTGAAGGCAGGACAAGAAGCAATGGGTGGAAACTAATCGGTTTAACTAATCAGTGCCTTCCGCTGTGCCCTTAAAACTTTCTTTTTCCAGCAAGCCGGGCTGGCCTAACACTTTTTAAATGTTTTAATTGGTTTGTTACTGTTTTTAATTATGGGGCCAAATTTATATATATCTTTTAATGGTATTTTAATATTTGTAGTCTTATGTTTTTATGTGGCTGTACATCGCCCTGAGTCCTTAGGGAGAAGGGCGGTATACAAATTCAAAAATAAATAAATAAATAAATAAATAAATAATCAAGGAGAGAAGCAACTTAGAACTGAGGAATTTCCTGACAGTGAGAACAATTAACCAGTGGAACAACTTGCCTCCAGAAGTTGTGAATGCTCCAACACTGGAGGTTTTAAAGAAGAGGTTGGATGACCATTTGTCCAGAATGATATAGGGGTTCCTGCCTAAGCAGGGGGTTGGACTAGAAGACCTCCAAGGTCCCTTCCAACTCTGTTATTCCTTCCTTCCTTCCTTAAAACTCTTCAGTTTTTCTATTCTATTCTAAACCAGATTTCTCCCAACAGCAAAACAAAGAATGGGGGGGGGGGGAAGGGGGCTTGGTGGGTTAACGTGGTGGTGGTGCAATGGTTAGAATGCAGTATTGCAGGCTAACTCTGCCAACTGCCAGCAGTTTGATCCTCCAGGATGTCCCCCAAGGTCTCACGTGATCGCCTTTTGCAACCATTTCAAATAAATGGTTGTCGAATTTCTTCTTAAAAAACTCCAGCATTGGAGCATCCACAACTTCTGTCCCATCGATTAATTGTTTTCACAGTCAGGAAGTTTCTCCTTAGTTCCAAGTTGCTTCTCTCCTTGATTAGTTTCCATCCATTCGTTTCTTGTCTTGCCTTCTGGTGCTTGGGAGAATATTTATTTATTGTTTATTTATTGGTTCGATTTATATGCTGTCCTTCTCCGGAGACTCAGGGAGGCTTACAATGCGTTAAACAATAGCCTTCATACTTTTGTATATACCTGCTTAGTAGGGCTTTCGGCCCCCCCAAGCGGTGTTCTTTTTTTATATGAAGTCAGTTTATTGTGCCCACAATCCGGGTCCTCATTTTACCTACCTCAAAAGGATGGAAGGCTGAGTCAACCTTGAGCCTGGTGAGATTTGAACTTGCAGTAATTGCAAATATTGGAACTCTGCTATCATGTCACCCCGAGTCCTTCTTTTCATTAAACTTTCTTTTCTTTAAAGGGAAGGATTGGGGGCTTGAACAGGTGGGAAAAACCAATTTAAGGCCACTGACCTTGATAACATCCGAGATTGCTTGGTCACTGAGACACTCAACAAAAGTGGATAAAGGATAATTCAGTCCTGGGATCAACATTGGAGCCTGAAGAGAAAGTTGGGGGAAAAAAAAAAAGAGAAATAAATACAGATAATTCTCGATTTAACGAACATTTGTTTGTTTGATCATCAGAGGCTTTTTTTTTTTTACTTTTACTTTCAAAAGCATTTTTTCGGCCAGAGGTTGTAGAAAAAATGTATTTATTTATTTATTTATTAGTTCGATTTATATGCCGCCCTTCTCCGGAGACTCAGGGCGGCTTACAATGCGTTAAGCAATAGCCTTCATACTTTTGTATATACCTGCTTAGTAGGGCTTTCGGGGGCCCCCTAAGCGGTGTTCTTTTTATACGGGGGGCAGCTTATTGCCCCCACAATCCAGGTCCTCATTTTACCTACCTTGGAAGGATGAAAGGCTGAGTCAACCTTTAAAATGCTTTTAAAAGTAAAAAAAAAAAACAGCCTCTAATGATCGCGCGGCTCAGCTGGGCATGGGGGAGGGCAGGGATTTTTGCTACCAATTCTCTGAACCACCCGCCGCCATTGCTACCGGATCGGGTGATCCGATCCGAACCGGGAGCATTTCACCCCTGGGTTGCAGTATCACGTGATTTGCCATTTGCAAACTTCCTGGACGGTTCCAACGAGGAAAGCCAAAGGGTGGGGGGGGTGGGGGGGAAACCAGAGAAGGGTGCAGTGTTACCTTGAAGAACGGACGTTCGACGGAATAATGGTTTTCATCGTAAATGAAACAAATGAGAAGATTTGCTATCGCGCGATTCTCGGACATGTTCTGGAGATTAAGGCACAGTTTGAAAGTGGGGCCCATGCCCTGCACCTGGAGGTGGGGAGGGGGAGGAAGAGGAGGAGGAAGAAGCAGCATTAAATGAGAACAAAGGACCTGGGGCAAGGAGAGACACCCCCAAAAACCCGCCCTAAGCCCAAAAGATAATTTGCATTTCAACTCTGGAAGGATCAGAGAGAGAGAGGGGGAAAATGTTTTCAATTGTCCTAAATCCATGATGGCGAACCGATGGCATGTGTGCCGCAGCCCAGCTCAGCTAATTTTTTTTTTTGAAATATTTTTTTATTTTTAAAACAAAACATAAAACATAAATCCATCATCCATACAATTGCAAACAGTGTGTCGGTCGGTTACAAGTCTTTTGTGCTTCCTCACCATATTCATTACTTACTAATTATCTAATTTCTCATATTACCAGTCTAATAAATATATCTTTGCAATATAATCCTCATTAATCGTTTATTTAACTATGGCCTTCCCCTCATTTCATCAAAAATTATTTTCAAATATTTATATTTATAACATGCGTTCCTTCATCCTAGATCAATTATAGTCATACAACTTTGTATTATATTTTGTATATTTCTACTGCTCTGTTATCCCCATTTCATTTCCATGTTTTATTATCTAAATATTATTTTATTTTATTATTTTATTTTATTATTTTATTATTATTTATTATAAGCTGACTTTGTATAAAATATACAAAAGTATGAAGGCTATTGCTTAACGCCTTGTAAGCCGCCCTGAGTCTCTGGAGAAGGGCGGCATATAAAAATAAATAAAAATAAAAATAAATAAATAAATAAATAAAAATCTAGCCATTGATAAAATAAATCCCATATCTCATAATATTGTTTATCTTCTTGTTCTCTAATTTCAAATGTCAATTTGCTCATTTCAGCACATTCCATAATTTTCTTAATAACTTCATCTTGCGTTGGCATTTTCTCATTTTTCCAGTTTTTAGCAAACACAATTTTTGAGATGCGCAGGGGGTGGGGTGCATGTGGGAGACGCGCGAGCATTTGCGGGGATCAGGAGTCATGCGTGATGAGGAGCGTGGGGGTGTGTGTGTGGGACGTCCCTACCCCCCCACCATGGCCTGTTTTTGAACCCAGGAAGCTCCCAGGAGTCTCCACGTGGCCCGTTTTGGATGGCAGGTAAGTGCAGGGCCCGCACGGAGCCTGGGGAAGGTGAAAAACGGGCCTTCCGGAAGTCCAGAAATGGGCCTGTTTCCAGCCTCCGAAGGGCCTCCGGAGCCTGGGGGAGGATATTTTCGCCCTCCAGGAGGCTCAAAGAAAGCCTCTGGAGCCTGGGGGGGGGGGAGAAAATCAGGCCTCTCAGAAGTTCCAGAAGTCCAGAAATGGGCCTGTTTCCGGTCTCTGGAGGGTCTCTGGAGCCCAGGGGAGGCTGTTTTCGCCCTCCCGGAGGCTCGAGGAATAATTGCTACTGTTCGCCCAAACCGGTAGTAAAAAAATGTTTAAAAAGTACGACGATCAGCTTTGCCCCACAATCTTTTTTTTTTTTTTTACTTTTTTTTAGCATTTTTTTTACTATCGATCATCTGTGAGACAATCAGCTGTGCTTGATTGCCTGTGAAGTTCCTGCTTGTTGCAAAGGCCGTTTTGTGTGAAGTCCAGCTGCTTTTGCATTGTGTGTGTGTGTGTCAGTTGTGCAGCCACGCCCACCTGGTCACATGACCACCAAGCCACTCCCACAGAAATTTTTTTGAATTTCACCACTGCTCTGAATGGCTTCCTCACCACGGCGTTCAGCTTGAGTGGCTCCTGCAGGGACTCCGAGATGGGGGTCATGCTGCACTCCAGCGCCCGGACGTAGGCACGGGCCGCCGTGAGACGGATGCGGCTGAGGTCTGTCTGAAAGACTTGGTGCATGGCTGGGAAAAGGGAAGAAGAGAGGAGGATGAATGGAAGGCAAGCGAAGGAGCTCTTCTATTTTAAAACCCCCCTTTACTATATAGGTAGTCCTCGACTTACGACCACAGCGGAGCCCCAAATTTCTGTTGCTAAGCTAAGCGAGACATTTGTTAAGTGAGCTTTGCCCCGTTTTACGACCTTTCTTGCCACTGTTATTAAGTGAATCACTGCAGTTGTTCAGTTAGGAAACACGGTTGTTAAGTGAATCCGGCTTCCTTACGGATTTTGCTTGTCAGAAGGTCACCGAAGGGGAATTGTTGTGTCCCCGGGACACTGCAAACGGTCACAAATACGAGTCAGTTGCCAAATATCTGAATTTGGATCCTGGGGCCATGGGTTGCTGCAACGGTTGTTAAGTGTGAAAAATGGTCATAAGTCACTCTTTTCAGTGCCATTCAATGCCTCCTGGTGATTGGCCCAAAGTCACTTAGCCAGCTTCCATGTGTAAGGCGGGACTAGAACTCACCATCACCTGGTGATTGGCCCAAAGTCACCCAGCCAGCTTCCATGTGTATGGTGGGACTAGAATTCACCATCACTTGGTGATTGGCCAAAGTCACCTAGCCAGCTTTCATGTATAAGGTGAGACTAGAACTCACCATCTCCTGGTGATTGGGCCAAAGTCACCTAGCCAGCTTCCATGTGTAAGGCAGGACTAGAATTCACCATCTCCTGATGATTGGCCCAAAGTTAGGCCAACTGACCTTCATACCTAAGGCAGGACTAGAACTCACTGTCTCCTAATGATTCAAAATACCCAACTGGCTTTCATGCCTAAGGCAGGATTCGAACTCATAATCTCCTAGTCACCCAGCAGGTTTTTGTGCCTGAAGTGGGACTAGAATTCAGGACCACCCAGTTTCTAATCGAGCACTTTCCCTGGACAATCAAGTGAGAGATGGACCCTGGATTCTGCTTACCCACTCCACATTCTCGTTCCCGCAGTGTCTGGTCCACGTAGAGTTTTGTTTTCTTGGGCACGTTGAGTTTGGTGGTCTGGGCAACAGGAACACCGGCCGTTGCGTCCCCCTTATGGAAAGTGCTGGTGCGTTTCAAGATCTTGATGATAAGACCCCCACCTGGAGAAGATATAAAAGTTGGAAGTGGGACGGGCAGACACAAGGCATCACGGACACTGATTTTGAGACTTTAGAAAGGGTGCAGAGAAGAGCAACCAGGATGATGAGGGGACTGGAGGCTAAAACATAGAATAACAGAGTTAGAAGGGACCTTGTAGGTCATCTAGTCCAACCTAAGCAGGAGACCCTACACCATTTCTGAAAGATGGCTGTCCAATCTCTTCTTGAAAGCTTCCAGGAACGAAGCTCTCACAACTTTTGAAGGCATCTTCTGTTTTATGGGTTGATTGTTCTCACTGTCAGAAAATTCCTCCTCATTTCCAGGTTGAATCTCTCCATCCATTATTCTTTGTCTGGCCTGCTTTGGAAAATAGCTGGACCACCTTCCTCCTCTCTGGGGCAGCCCCTCAAATATTGGAAGATGCTCTCCTGTCTCCCCTGGTCCTTCTCTTCCCTAGACTAGCCAGGCCCAGTTCCTGCAACCGTTCATTCTATGTTTTAGCCTCCAGTCTGAATCTATCTAAGATGCTCAAAGACCTGGAGACTAAAACATATGATGAACGGTTGCAGGAACTGGGCCTGGCTAGTCTAGGGAAGAGAAGGACCAGGGGAAACATGATAGCAACCTTCCAATATTTGAGAGGCTGCCACGGAGAGGAGGAAAGTGGTCAAGCTGTTTTCCAAAGCACCCGAAGGCCAGACAAGGAAGAATGGATGGAAACTGACCAAGGAGAAATTCAACCTGGAAATAAGGACAGGGAAAACAATCAACCCATGGAACAAAAATTGCCTTCGGAAGTTGTAGGAGCTTCATCCCTGGAGGCTTCCAAGAAAGTTTGGACTGCCATTTGTCAGAAATGGTGTAGGGTCTCCTGCTTGGGTGGGCGGTTGGACTAGATGACCTCCAAGGTCCCTTCCAACTCTATTAAAGAAATCCGTTAAAGGAAAGCTAGCTGTCCTGCTCCCGTGAATGACGAAAAGGCTTAAGCAGCCAGCTTCACCAGGCCAGGGAAAAAAATGAGAGGCTGTGTTTGGTCAACAGCACCCACATTCTGACCAGAAAGAAGTTCCATGGGGCTGGGCTGCAGCATGAGTCCGAAAGCTCGGAAGACAAAACCTCCGGTCCCGTGGACCGACCCAGATCGGAACCCGAACCTAGCTCGTTTACATTCACACCTTTGGTTGTCATGATGAGGGTGTTGTCCTCTCGTCCGTAGTGGCCGAAAGCGATGCTGGTGACGACATCCTGCCAAGAATCAGGAAAGAAAGAAAGGACAATTGGTCAGCGACGAAGGAGCGAAATCGGAAACCTTGAGAGGGAGATGAGCTGGATATTTTCGCTGGATCCTTCCAAGCCGAAGCGGGACGTCGTATGTGTGAGAGGCTTTCTCGGTAGTCCTCGACTAACGACCCTCATGGAGCCTGCCGTGAGAGTCATCACTTGCGATGGTCATGAAGCGGGATTCATTTTGCAACCTATTGTTTTTGTGGTGGTCATTAAGCAAATCGCTGGGGCCGCGAAGTGAATCGGCACTTGTTAAGCCAAACCCATTGCAGGACTTACGACCGCAATTGAGCCCCACATTTCTGCTCTTAAGTGAAGAGTTTGTTAAGTGGGCTTTGCCAGATGTCGTTAAGCGAATCACTGCCATGGATAAAATTAAGTCACAAGGTTGTGCTTACCAACTGTTGTAAGTCGAGGACTACCTGAGTTCCCCACCCAAAACCAGAAGGAAACGCAGGTTTTCAGCAAAGCTATTGTAAAAATCGTGGTCATTGGGAGGCTGCAAATAGATGCAATTGCGGGCCTGTTGCCAAAGCAACTAACATGCGATCACACATCACAGCTGCCAAACCAAGTCCTTAAGTACCTTTTGGCAGGGAGTTGGGGTGTTATGCGTCTGTTGCAGCTTCAAACAGCCTCTACATGGATTTACCGTGTTTCCCTGAAAATAAGACCGGGTCTTATATTAATTTTTTGCTCCAAAAGACACATTAAGACTTATTTTCCGGTTAGGTCTTATTTTTGGGGAAATACAGTATTAAATGCATCCATCTGGCTGACAATCTTAACTGGGGCTTATTTTTTGGGGTAGGGCTTATATTACGAGCATCCTGAAAAAGCATGCTAGGGTTTATTTTCCGGTTGGGTCTTATTTTCAGGGAGGTCTTATTATTTTGGGGGAGCATGGAGCAAGATGGGGCTCCTCTTGCCGTCTTACCTGATTTCCAGTTCTGCGTTTAAATATTTTCGGGGAGGGCTTATTTTTTGGGGGGGGAGGCTTATTTTAGCACATGTGCTCAAAAGCCCGATTGGGCTTATTATCAAGGGATGTCTTATTTTTGAGGAAACAGGGTAAAGGTTCCCCTCGCACATATGTGCTAGTCGTTCCCGACTCTAGGGGGCGGTGCTCATCTCCGTTTCAAAGCCGAAGAGCCAGCGCTGTCCGAAGACGTCTCCGTGGTCATGTGGCCGGCATGACTCAATGCCAAAGGCGCACGGAACCCTCTTACCTTCCCACCAAAGGTGGTCCCTATTTTTCTACTTGCAATTTTTTTACGTGCTTTCGAACTGCTAGGTTGGCAGAAGCTGGGACAAGTCACGGGAGCTCACCCCGTTATGCGGCACTAGGGATTCAAACTGCTGAACTGCCGACCTTTCTGATCGACAAGCTCAGTGTCTTAGCTGCTGAGCCACCACATCCCCTGTAGATGAGTAGAAGTATATAGATTTAAGGCCTGTTTCGGACCCCCTGTAATATTAATTCCCAAAATGAGCAAAGAGGTGGAAGTCTAGGCAGCTGCAAAGGAAGTGGGTTGGCATAAACTCGACAGGATGCCCACAAATATTCCCGAAGCTTGGAATCTTACCGGCACCTGGATGACGTTGACGAGGTTCTTATCCCGATAAACATGAATTTCCCTGTTGGCCAGCGACACCAAGACAGCCTGGAAATTTTGCAATTTCTCATCCATGAGGCCCAAAGCGATGGGTGTTGCTGACAACGTCACCGCCCAGAGTTTCTTCCCCTGGTACAAGAAGAGGTGTGTGTGTGTGTGTCAGAAAATCACAGGGGCTCCTGCTTGAGCTGGGGGTTGGACTAGATGACCTCCAAGGCCCCTTGTAAACTACGCTCCTCTATATTCCTTCGCTTCCTGGAGGAGTTTGGGCAGAGCAACACTGCCCCCTTCAGGATTGTTCAAAGGTATTGCAGAAGAATATAAAGGGTAGTCTTTGGATTTTACCACCACAATGGAGCATGGATTTCTGTCATTGTCAAGCGAGACGTTGGTTCAATGAGTTGTGGTCGTAAATTGAATCACCCACCACACGTCCGGACTCCATTTCACTTTAAATACGTGTCACGACCACCAATGTGCAACACCTGCCAGCACGCGATTTATTGAGCTTTTCAACCATGGATAAATCCAAGAAAAGAAAAGTTTCAGAAGAAAACAGAACATTTAATTCAAACTACATATGCTCGTTTTGTGGCCGCTCGAGAAATAGTCAGGCACAGGAAGGGTTTTGTGGCTCCCGGTGTTTTCTTTTCTGTGGGAAACGGGTCCAAATGACTCTTTTGAGTGTTTAAGGTTGCCGACCCCTGAAATAGGGAGCACAGTGTATGTTTTTGCATATGTATAGGTCTCCTTTTTAATGCTTTGTTTTGTCTTTGTGGGCATTTTGTTTAAATTTAAAGTTTGTATTTTAATTTTTTTTTGAATAAAAATAAAATTAAAAGCGAATCTAGCTGCTATGAACTCCAGCTATGTTCTGATGGCAAATTTGGTTTGCTTTTCACACGGTGCCGCGGATTAAGAGAGCCGCTAAGCTCTGCGCAAACACACACCCTCGCAGCAACAATTTTGCCCACGGGCACAACTCGCTACCCCTAACCTTCTGGTTGTAGCCTCGCAGTGTCTCATCTGAGCAAGCCACCATGATGTTCTTCTGGACTCGAACCAAACCCACGGCCTGGGAGCTCAGTTCGATGCAGTATTTGGGCCGCTTGGAGTCCCTGTGTGGAAAAATAAAACAGGGGAAAAAATTCACGGATGGAGCAGGGGGACATGGTTCCAATGGGTCAGAAAATGCAAAAATCTAAGTGCCTCTTATCAATCAACAAAGAGGCTACAAGCCAAAGTTTCTCAAACTTGGCAACTTTGAAGATGAGTAGAATTCAGCTCCCAGAATTCCCTAGCCAGTATGCTTTAAACAGGTGGATTTTAATTCCCAGAATTCCCTAGTTAGCATGCTTTAAATAGGTGGACTTCGATTCCCAGAATCCCCCAGCCAGCATGTTTTAAGATGGGGGGACTTCAACTCCCAGAATCCCCCAGCCAGCCTGCTTTAAGATGGGTGGAATTCAGCTCCCAGAATTCCCTAGTCAGCATGTTTTAAGATGGGTGGACTTTGACTCCCAGAATTCCCTAGTCAGCATGCTTTAAATAGGTGGACTTTGACTCCCAGAATTCCCTAGTCAGCATACTTTAAATAGGTGGACTTCGATTCCCAGAATTCCCCAACCAGTATGTTTTAAGATATCTGGACATTAATTCCCATAATTCCCTAGCCAACACACTTTAAAAGATGTCTGGATTTCAACTCCCAGAATTCTCCAGCAGCATGCTTTGATGTGTGAACTTCAACTCTCAGAATTCCCCAGCCAGCATGTTTTAAGACTGGTGGACTTCAACTCCCAGAATTCCATGGCTGGCTAGGGAGTTCTGGGAGTTGAAGTCCGCCCATCTTCAAGCTGCCAAGGTCGTGAAACTCTTGATTTATTGTCTGTTTTCCCTTCCATTCTTTTCCCACTGTGCCACAATCTCTCATAATACGATCCTCTTACACCAATTACGGCTTTTCTAAAATATCGTGTTTATTATGGGATGCTCTGGGAAGTGGCTGATGTCCGTGGCTTGAATGTACTTCATCTACCGTCTGCTCCGGAGCAGGTCCTTTGCCGCTGGTGGGATCACATACCTGCGAAGGATGTAAATGCTGCCGTTCCGACATGCCACGGTGAGATAGTATTCCACGTCAAACTGGCCTGCGATGTCCAGAAAGGCGGGCACACTTGGTATGGCCACCTACAAAGAGAAAAGAGAGCCCTGGGTTTGGTTGGACTTCTGCCTGCGAAACCTGGGAGGGAGGATGGGACACGATAGCCGCATTCTCACACTACATCCAACTGTGTAATTTTAGCTTGGCGTAGTTACCTTCGCCATAGCTTGTTAAACCGGATTAGTGTTATTTATTATTAATTAATTAATTATTTTATTATTATATATTTTTTTATTAATTAAATTTCTATACCGCCCTTCTCCAAATAGGACTCAGGGCGGTGCACAGCCAAAGTAAAAACAGAGCATACAAAATTTAAAAACAGTATTAAAATAATTAAATATTTTGTTAGTGTTAATTCAGGGTTGGGTTTTTTTTTTTTTCTAACGTGTCCTGATGGGTTGATTCAAGATCGGATTCAAGAGATGGTAGGGACACCAAAGGTAGGTTAGCCGTGTAAACAGGTTAGGTGGGTTGTGTGGAGGAGATGAGGGGGAAGGAAGTGGGTTTGGGAAGGAAGGGTCTTGGATGCTTCATAGAACAGGGAGAGCCAACCTTGGCAGCTTTAAGACCGGTGGACTTCCAACTCCCAGAATTCACCCGCCAGTCAGACATTTTAAAGCATGTTGGCTGAGGAATTCTGGGAATCGAAGTCCACACACCTTGAAGGATGCTGACGAGGGAATTCTGGGAGTTGAAATCCAGACGTCTTAAGAGCATGCTGGCTGGGGAATTCTGGGAACTGAAATTCACCCACCTTAAGATATGATGACTAGGGAATTCTGGGAGTTGAAATCCAGACATTTTAAAGCATGCTGGCTGGGGAATTCTGGGAATTGAAATCCACACATCTTAAAAGCATGCTGGCTGGGGAATTCTGGGAATTGAAGTTCACCCACCTTAAAATATGGTGACAAGGGAATTCTGGGAGTTGAAATCCAGACATCTTAAAGCATGCTGGCTGGGGAATTCTGGGAGTTGAAGTCCACCCACCTTAAAGTTGCCAAGGTTGGACATCCCTGCCTTGTAACCCAAGATCCACAGTCTTAAAGTCAGAATCTTCTGAATATGGACGTATACATTCCCCTATGCGTTGGATTATTATTTTTGCCGATATGTTTGACAGGAGGAAGGAGGGCATACCATATCGCAAAGGGGGTATACGGTATGCAAAATCCAGGTGTAGAGCCTCACTTTTGATAAGATGGTGAAGGCTTCGGGGTCCAGGATCAGGATTTCCATGTTCTCCGTCCCAACCACCAAGCAGCTGATCGCGTCCTCCTCCACCCGGTTCTTCTTCAAAGTGGCCATACAGGTGATCACCGTCTGAAAAAAAAAACCCACAGTAGCCCAGAAAAATAAAGAAGGCATTTTATTCCATTAACCAGCCAACTGAATTAGAGGTAGTCCTCGACTTACAACCACAAGTGAGCCCAACATTTCCATCGTTAAGCAAGATATTTGCTAACTGAGTCTTGCCCCATTTTACGGCCTTCCTTGCCACAGGTGTTAAGTGAATCGTCACACTTGTTAAATGAGTAATGAAATTGGCTAAGAGAAGCTGGCTTCCCCATTGACTTCGCTCGTCGAAAGGCCGCAAAAGGGGAACGCGTGACCCAAGCACGCCACAACCATCGTAAATATGAGTCGCTTGCCAAGCGTCGGAATTTTGATCCCGCGATCACGGGGATGCTGCAAAGGTTGTAACTATGAAAAACGGTCGTAAGTCAGCTTTTTTAAAAAATAATTATTTCTTTTTTACCATTTTCACATTATATACATACGTCTGGATCATTTTGCTTATATAACAATACTTTTCCGTTCCTAATTTCTACCTCTTATTATCCAACCAACTTCGAAAATACTCTGTATTTTTTTCAGTGCCATCGTAACTTTTTGGGTTTATTTATTTATTTATTTTTAAACAAATATATATAAAAAAATAAAATAAAAAACCATCTTCAATTACAAATACAAACAGTGTGTCGGTTGGTTACAAGCCCTTTGTGCATCTTCACTCTATTCACATATATCCGTGTATTATTATCCTCATTAATCATATGTTTAACCATAGCTGTTTCTTCCTTCGTTTCATACAAAATAGTCTAAAATTTGAGTTAATTTGTATTATGCCATTCATTTCATCCTCTTAAATCATTCCAATAATAATACATCTTTATATTATATTTTAATATAATTCTACATTTCTTGTATTAGAAAATCTCTGCCTTATTTCATTTCCATGTCTTTTTATCTAACCATTGATAAAATAGGTCCCATGTCTTGTAGTATTGTTTATCTTTTTGTTCTCTAATTTCAAATGTCAATTTACTCATTTCTGCACCTTCCATTATTTTCTTTATAACTTCCTCTTGCGTTGGCATTTTCTCATTTTTCCCATTTTTAGCAAACACAATTCTAGCCGCGGTTAATACATTCACAATCAAATATCTCAATTCTCCATTGTATATTTCAGGTATAATCCCCAATAAAAAATGCCGTCGCAACTTTGAACGGTCACTAAACGAACTCCGCTATTAGATTCAAGAGTACGGACCTGACGTTTGATGGGCTGGAACTTATGCTGGTTCACAAAGGGCTCCATCTCAGGAAGGTCGAGGGTCAGGAACCTATGGAGAAGAGAAAAGGCGGTGAGAGAAATAGAGGCAGTCCTCGACTTACAACAGCCCATTTAGTGACCACTCGAAGCTACGACAGCGCTGACAAAAGTGAATTGGGATTGGGCTTTTTTTTTCCACTTACGACCGTGGTCAAAATTGGGACGTTGGGCAACTCGTTTCTATATTTATGACGGTCGCAATGTCATAAATTTGAGACTGGCCAACGAGCAAAGTCAGTGGGGAAGCCGGATTCACTTCACACCCGTGTTACCAACTTAACAACGGCAGCGATTCACTTAACAACGCTGGCAAGGAAGGGGGTAAAACGGGGCGGCATTCCTTCGACAACGGTCTTGCTCAGCGACAGACTTTTGGGGCTCAATCCTGGTTGAAAGTCGAGGACTTCCGATATAGATTCCCAGGTCAAGAAGTACCACCCCCCCAAAAAAGAGAGCACATTTCCCACAACTGGTGTGATGTTCCATGCAAGCCAACACCTCCAACGTGAGATGCTCACCTCAAAGACTGCACCGAGAGGGGCATTTCGGCATTTTCTCTGGGAAGGAAGAAGAGAAGACATCCGTTAGAATGAGCTAAGGGGTACAGCGAAGAGCCAAGAGGACTTCAAAACTCAAATTCAAGCCCGAACCTGGTGGCCTCTAGAAGTTGTGGATGCTCCAACATTGGACGTTTTTAAGAAGAGATTGGACAACCATTTGTCTGAAATGGGACAGGGTTTCTGCCTGGGCAGGGAGTTGGACTAGAAGACCTCCAAGATCCCTTCCGACTCTGTTATTCCTTCCTCCCTTCCTCTCTTTTTCTCCTTCTTTTCCTCCTCCTCTTTCTTCTTCATCCTTCCTTCTCTTTCTTCCTTCCTTCCTTCCCTCCCTGTCCTCTTTTTCTCTTTTTCTCCTCCTTTCTTCATCCTTCCTTCTTTTTTCCTTCCTTCCCTCCCTCCCTTTTTCTCCTTCTCTTTTCCTCCTCCTCTTTCTTCTTCATCCTTCCTTCTCTTTTTTCCTTCCTTCCTTCCTTTCCTTCCTCCCTCTTTTTCTCCTTCTCTTTTCCTCCTCCTCCTCTTTCTTCTTCATCCTTCTCTTTTTTCCTTCCTTCCTTCCTCCCTCCCTCCCTCCCTCCCCACCTCCCAGAAAAGGTTTTTAAGAAGAGACTGGACAATCATTTGTCTGAAGTGGTGGAAGATATATTCAAAGTTGCTAAAGGTTGAGAAACACTGTTTTAAACAATCCGCTGCCAATTTCCTGTCTATATTCCTGCAACCCCGTCCCTCACCAACCGCCAAAAAATGGATCGGAATTCACCTTGTGTGGGGTCAAGATTCTCTTACCTGATGGCTTCCAGCATCTCTTTCATTGACAAAAGATCAACCTTGTCCTGTGCGGAGAGAGAGAGAGAGAGAGAGAGAGAGAGAGAGAGAGAGAGAGAGAGAGAGAAAAGGCACATAATGAAACCCCCAGGATTATGCTTATAATGAGCCACGGTGGCGCAGTGGTTAGAGTGTGGTACTGCAGGCTATTTCTGCTGCCTGCCGGCTGCCTGCAATTTGGCAGTTCAAATCTCACCAGGTTCAAGGTTTGACTCAGCCTTCCATCCTTCCAAGGTGGGTAAAATGAGGGCCCAGATTGTTGGAGGCAAGAGGCTGACTGTGTAAAACCGCTTAGAGAGGGCTGTAAAAGCACTGTTGAAGCGGAATATAAGTGCTATAAGAGGGGTGGTTATTTAAGTCTCTTTTTTTGGATAAACAAAAAACCTGAATTGAATCGGATATTTTATTTGGCCAAGTTGTGATTACACCCACAAGGAATTTGTCTCCGGTGCAGAAGAACTCAGTGTACATGCAAAGAAAGAGGAGGAGGTGGAGGTGGAGGAAGAGGAGGAAGAGGAGGAAGAGGAAGGAGTCAAGGTGGAGAACATATCTAGCACACCTACTTCCTCTTATTTTCCCCACAACAGCAATCCTGTGAGGGGGGATGGGCTGGCAAAGAGTGATAGGCCCAGCCAGCTTTCATTTGTAAGGCAGGACTAGAACTCACCATCCCCTGGTACCTGGCCCAAAGTCAGCCAGCCGGCTTTGATTCCTAAGGCAGGACTAGAACTCACCATCCCCCGGTAACTGGCCCAAAGTCAGCCAGCCGGCTTTCATGGCTAAGGCAGGACTAGAACTCACTGTCTCCTTGTTTTTAGCCTGGTGCCTTAACCACTACTAAATCAAGCTGGCTCATTCATGGATCATGAGATGCCAGCAGATAAGTCATCAACAGACTCTTTTAAGAAGAAGAAAAAAGACACCCCCACCCCTCCCAAAAGAGCAGGACCATAAGATTCAAAACTTGGCATCTTTGTGCCACTCAAATGCGTTCATTTAAAACCTGGGGTTTTTTCTCTCTCTCTCTCTCTCCCCTCACCTCCTTTGCCTGATCCCAGACCACTTTCTCCATCGGGTTGGGCTCCATCGGCGGCAGAGTAAACTTGAAGTAGGGACGCAGGTTCTTGTAGACGTAGATGTACGGCCCAGAAGCCACAGCCAGGGCTGGCATGCGTGGCTCGTGTAGCTCCATCAGAAAGGAAACCACACTCGTGGGTAAATCCGGCAGGGTGTTTTCACTCAAGAGAGTAGTACCCTGGTAGACCTTCAACTTCATCTCATGGCCCGTCGAGCCAAAATTGCCCACCACTAACTGCAGCAGAGAGAGAGAGACAGAGAGAGAGAGAACAAACATAACATGATTGGCTTCTTTAAATCATCACCAAGGTGGATACAAATTGTCCTCCACTTATGACGAGTTGCTTAGCGACTGTTCAAAATTACAAGAGACTGAAAAAAAATACTATATATACAGGTCATCTTTGATTTCCAATCGTCTGTTTAGCGCCCACTAAGCGCTAAAAAGGGGTTGTGGATTTATATCCTGGATGGAAATGGGAAACGTTGGCTAGGGATTTTCTATCTACGATAGGGATATTTTCTTTTACCTTGTGGTCTCCATCCCCATGCAGGTCAGCCAGAGCTAGAAGAAAAGTAACAGTCAATGAGAGGACAATTGTATATAAGCTTATCAAAGCCTACCAAGAGCAGACAGAGGGAATCCTGGAATATGTTCTAGAGCTGAAGGTTGAACTGCAAAGTCCCTGGTGCCCTCTGAGGTTGATTCTTTCCTTGCAGATGTTTTATTATCCAAGTAGGTAACATGATCAGCACAAATGAATGTGGGGTTCTTATCACTCTCTCTTTTCTTTTTGCTTTCTTTTCCATTCAGGTCTATTATTTTCTGTTCTATTCTGTTTCCCATTCTATTCTACGTTCCGTTCCATTCCATTTTATTATCCCGCCTTTTAGATATATTTAAAACTCAGGGCAGCAAGTATGTTTAATACTCTTTCATTTTCCTATTTTCCCCACAACAACCCTGTGAGGTTGATTGGGCTATGAGACAGAGACTGGCCCAAAGACACTCAGCTGGCTTTCATGCCTAAGGCAGGATAAGTTTTAAAACTCGCTGTTTCCTGATTTCTAAGCCAGGACCACCACCATGACACTAAAAATAGCTTGCACTGCCAGTTTAGACATGTAGGGATGGAAGGGATCATGGAGGTCATTTAATCCAACCCCTTATTCAAGCCATTCTGGATAGCCGAGTCTCTTCTTGAAAACCTGCAATGTTGGAGCACCCACCATGACTTTCTAGAGTTCACTCCACCCCTCCCCAAAAAAGGGAAAGAAGAGGGGGAAAAAGGATCTCAAACTTACTGACACACGAGGAAAAGGTGTGCAAATTGGCAACTGGATCGTAGTAGGCATCCAGCCATTTGGAACTGGTGCGAACACTGCTGGCAACCACAGAAAAAAAAAGATGAAAAGCAAAAAAAGTTATATTTTAACATGGCAGATCAGTGTTTCACAACCTTGGTAGCTTTAAGTCGGGTGGACTTCCTTTCCCAGAATCCCCCAGCCAGCATGCTTTAAGATAGGAAGACTTAAATTGCTGGCTGGGGGATTCTGGGAAAGGAAGTCCACCCGTCTTAAAGCATGCTGGCTGGGGAATTATGGGAGTGGAAGTCCATGCATCTTAAAACATGCTGGTTGTAGTCCACCCATATTAAAGCAAGCTGGCTGGGGGATTCTGGAAATTGAAGTCCACCCATATTAAAGCATGCTGGCTGGGGAATTCTGGGAATTGTAGTCCACCCATCTTAAAACATGCTGGCTGGGAATTATGGGAGTTGTAATCCACCCATCTTCAAGCAAGATCGCTGGGGAATTACGGGAGTTGTAATCCATCCATCTTCAAGTTGCCAAGGTTGAGAAACACGATGGTAGTTTTAATGCAGAGCTAAATTCCCAAGGAATCTCCTTTCCATACAAATGGAATCCCCAGCCCCTAAAAGCGGACCCAGAAGGGGGAAATGAGTGAGAATTGGTTCCTTTTCTCGTCCCCCTCACAATATTTTTCTGCCCTGAAGGGCTGTGCTTGCTATAATTCCTGACTGGATGCCGTTTTTCCCGGGCGTTTGTTTACCCGTCGCCGGCGCCTCCAGAAGACGCAGCCATCGCCATGGCCCTGGAAGCCTTCCCTGCTAGGCCGCGAAGCCCGTTGCCATGGAAACCCCACGACGGGCAATGGGTGCAACGCGAAAAGGAGTCCCCGCCTGCGAAAGCCCGTTGCTATGGGAAACTCCCACGGCGCGCAATGGGTGCATCGCGAAAATGAGTCCTCCCCTCAACAGGCTCATAAACTTCCAAAAAATTAAGAGTGACCCGCACCGGGAAGCTTCCGAGACCGACTTGACATTTTCCTTTCGTCTTGTCTGCAAGCCCTTGAAATAAGGCAGTGCTCTCCAAACAACTTGTGGACTTCAATTCCCAGAATTCCTCAGCCAGTTATGTTAACTGGGGGATTCTGGGAGTTGAAGTCCACAAGCCTTAAAGTTGACAAGTTTGGAGAACCCTGAAATAATGTTAAAAAAGTTTGGTTGACCGTGTGGACAGATTACTTATTCTGATCCTTTTGGGTTTGGGGTATCCCAACATTTATTGGGGGGTGGTGGTGTACAGTGATTCATACACAGAGTCAGTCCTGGGATTCATAGCCCGCAAGGGGGGTTAACCTCTTTAAAAAAATAAAAGTGTGCAATGAATTAGTTGCATTTCCAAATTTGGAATTTAATAAAGAATTGGCTGGAAGAAATTTTGTCAACAAATATAGAAGTCAAACCGGAGTTTTTCTTATTGAGAATTATAGAAACAAAATATAAGAAAGATGCAATGATCTACTGCTACATATACTCACGGCAGCACAGATAGCTTTCGCTCAAAAATGGAAAGAGAAAGATATTCCAACTGAAGAGGAAATATTACTGAAAATCTTTTAACTGCACAGAAATGGGCAGACTCACTTTGGAACTCAAGGATAAAAGCGAAACCGGGAAAATCCGGGAACAATTTTATGATTGGATAAATAACAAGAGGGCAGCCAAGACAAATGTAGTGTGTTAGAATAAAAATATAGATGTTATTATAGATAAATGTATGTTTAGAGATTAATAAATATATAGAACTAAGGGAAAAATTATTAATATTAGATTATGTTTAAATAATGAACAAAGTTTCATTATAAACTATATGTCTATATGAGTACTAATATTATTGCAAAGTGACGGAAGATGTTTGGAACCTGTGACGTCATATCTATGTCCAATTAAAATAATCCAGTGGCATTACTGCTTAAGAGCAGTATTTATCTTAGCAACTTTGAGATGTCTGGATTTCAAGTCTCAAAATTCCCCAGTCAGCCTAGCTGGCTCGCTGGGGAATTCTGGGACTTCTTGAAGCCCTGATCTTAAAAGTTGGAGAAATAATGGCTTAGCCTTAGGGAGATGAGTGAACTCACCAACATCATGGGTTAAGTCCCTGATGGCGAACCTATGGCACGCGTGCCACAGATGCGCGCGCTGGCCAGCTGATTTTTGGGCCTTCTGGGCCCACCGGAAGTAGGGAAACAGGCTGTTTCCTGCCTCCAGAGGGCCTGGGGGAGTGGAGAAGGCCGTTTTCACCCTCCCCAGGCTCCTAGAAAGGCTCTGGAGCCTGGGGAGAGCAAAAAACAGGCCTACTGGGCCCACCGTGCCATCGCGTGCCAAAAGTGGGGGGAGCGTGGGGGGAGGTAAACGCATGCACGCGATGGGGGGGAAGAGCACATGGAATTATGGGTGCGCACATGCGCGACCCCTCTGCGCGACCCTTGCTTTTGGCACGCAATGGCAAAAAGGTTAGCCACCACTGGGTTAAGTAATAGCCCTCAATCTAATATTTCTGACCTTGAAAACTTTTCTTCCCAACTCAAGTTTCAAACGAGTTTTCTCCACCAACACCAACCAGTCTAGGAACCAAGATTTATTACTTCCAAATACAGTTATCCAGTGTGCTCAAATTGCGTAACAGTCAGATCGGATGCCCGCCCTCCAATCCCACCCCAAAGATGCAGAGATGGTGAGAAAAATCACCCAGATGAGTCCAAGAGAAAAGAAACACACCCAAAACAGAGAAGACGGGCTGTTTTTTCAAACCAATCTGTGGCCCGAAAGAGTCCAATTTCCGTGTCACCCCTCCATTGAGATCGGAGGGCCAGAGATAAAAGTGGTTTGTCCCGAGATCTTGGCACAATCAGGTAAGGAGACCAGGAATCCTGGATCGGGTCTCCGTCACTCGATGAGTTTTTTGGCCTTGAAAAACCGTCGTAGATAGAACACCTGCCAGGAGGCTAAGCTGACCAGACACAGCATGGAGAAAATGCTAAAGTAGAAAACCCGAGTGCTGGTGGATTCTGCAAAAAGAAAGTAGACGAAGGATCAACAACACGGCGGATGGCAGTTACGAAGACCTTGGTGACTTTAAGACTTGTGGGACTTCAACTCCCAGAATTCCTTAGCCAATGTGACTGACTGGCTGAGGAATTCTGGGAGTTGAAGTCCACAAGTCTTCAACCGGCCAACTTTGGGGACCAAACATGGCTGGCTGAGGAATTGTGGGAATTGAAGTCCACAAGTCCGCAACTGGCGAAGTTTGGGGACCAAACATGGCTGGCTGAGGGATTGTGGGAGTTGAAGCCTGCAAGTCTTAAACTGGCCATGTTTAACTTCTGGTCCTGAATGCAGCCAAATCATCATTGGCTTCACCACTGTTTCTTCGCAGACCTTTAACTAGGATACTCACCCAACATGCTAAATTGGACTACAGAGGTAGTCCTCGGCTTACGACTAAAATTGGGACCGGATCTTCTGTTGCTAAGTGATGGGATTGTTAAGTGCGTTAAATCAATCCTCTGACAAGTGACTATCTAGCTCAGTACTTCTCAACTGGAAGACATGTGGACTGCAAACTCCCAGAATTCCCCAGCCAGAATACTTTAATATGAGTGGAACTTCGATTCCCAGAATTCCCCAACCAGCATGCCTTAAGAGGGATGGATTTCAACACTCAGAATTTGCCAACCAGCATATTTCACATGAGCCCTAAACTCCCAGAATTCCGCAATCAAGGTTGAGAAACTCTAATCTAGCCTGTTTGAAGGAGAACTGGCAGATGGCTCATACGGACAATAACTGAGGTCTACACTGAATCGCCTTGTTTGTTAACCCGAAGTTGTCAATCTAAATCAAAACATGCTGGTGGGAGGGATTCTAGGAGTTGAAATGTGCCCATCCTCAGGCTGCCAAGATTGAGAATCTATGATCTGATGAGCCGTGGTGGCGTAGTGGTTAGAGTGCAGTACTGCAGGCTACTTCTGCAGACTGCCGGCTGACTGCAATTTGGCAGTTCGAATCTCACCAGGCTCAAGGTTTGACTCAGCCTTCCTTCCTTCCTTCCTTCCTTCCTTCCTTCCTTCCTTCCTTCCTTCCTTCCTTCCTTCCTTCCCTCCCTCCCTCCCTCCCTCCCTCCCTCCCTCCCTCTGACACTCTCCCTGTGGTTAGAATGTCATGTTTCAGGCTAACTCTGCCCACAGCCAGCAGTTCAATCTTGACTGGCTCAAAGTTGACTCAACCTTCCGTCCTTCCGACGTGGGTAAAATGAGGACCCAGATTGTTGGGGGCAAGAGGCTGACTCTGTAAACCTCTTAGAGAGGGCTGTAAAACACTGTGAAGCGGTATATAAGTCTCAGTACTATTGCTATTGGTATCTTGCCCTTGTTAGAAGGAAAATTGGTTGGTGGCTCATATCGACATATTATAGCTTGAATCTCCTTGCTCTTTAACTTCAAGTTTACAATCAAAGTCAGTGCAAGGCTGGCTGGCTGGCTGGGGGATTCTGGGAATTGAAGTCCACATAGTGTCTAAGGCTAGAGAACACCGAGTTTTGGCTTCCCTGGGAGTTCAGAAGAACTAGAGGTTGGAAACAAAAGGGGCAGCGGATGCAAAGGAGGTACGTTCTGCCGTTTTTCTTGGGGTCAGCTGTCCAAAAAAGCAGCGGTTCAAATCCCCAATGAGAAAGTCCGGCCTCACCATTGGTATCGCGCATCTCCTCTTCACGTTTTTTCATGAAGGCGAAATCCTTGACGATGGACTCGGAAAGGTCCTCCAGGCGACGGAGGTCGATTTCCAACGGTTTCAACTTCTCCGCTTTGGCGACCTGGCAGAAAAACCATAGAGTTTGGTGGGGGAAGAGGGAACGAGTGACCTCACGTCTGCAGTGACATCATCACGCTTGTGATGTCATCCTGATCCCTCCCAGGCGCCAACGGGAAAAGTTAAGCAAAGTAGCGCCACCATTAACGGCTGCCACCACACCGCACGCCTAATCAAGTTACCAGTCCTCAAAGGATATTTCCGTAACATGGTGAACAACTGGATTTTTTTTTCCACAAACAAGCTTATCCACCTCAAATTACAGCCATAATTGGGATCAAAGTTTCCTTTGCTAAGCAAGGTGGTTATTAAGTGAGTCGTCCCCCATTTTATGACCTTTTTTTAACCATGGTTGTTAAGTGAATCCCTGCAGTTGTTAAAGTGAATTGTATGGTTGTTAAGTGAATCTGGTTTCCCTCACTGACTCTGTTAAGTTATTTGATAATGGGCTGCACTTTGCAAACCTAGAAAGTGAGTTAATTGGGCAACCGTGTTAATTCTGTGGTTTGAATGCAGCCTATTATCTGAACTTAACAACATTCACAGCTACAAAAATTTGACTTACGTTTTCATAATTCATAGCTTCTACCCCATGTTTAACATTGAGGGTGACCAGTTGGTCCGGCAGCCGGAAATTCCCTGAAAAAATAAAATAAAAGGAAAGGTTGGGTATAGGATGAAAAACACAAGGAGAAAAATCCCATTAGTTATACAGGCAAGTTTGGTCCCTCAGTCCCTCAGGGGTCAGCAACCTGCGGCTCTGGAGCCACATGTGGCTCTTTCACCCCTCTGCTCCGGCTCCCTGTCACTCAAAATATGCATCACAACCGCCAATGTGCAACACCCGCCGGCACGCAATTTATTAAGATTTTCAACCCCCGGTAGGCCAATCATGGATAAATCCAAGAAAAGAAAAGTTTCAGAAGAAAACAGAACGTTTAATTCAACTACATATGCTAGTTTTGTGGCCACTCGAGAAATAGTCAGGCACGGGAAGGGTTTTTGTGGCTCCCGGTGTTTTCTTTTCTGTGGGAAATGGGTCCAAATGGCTCTTTGAGTGTTTAAAGTTGCAGACCCCTGACCTAACCTAAGCCATGATTCGTTTTATTGAAATGGCTGGGTTCCTACGACGTACTAAGTCACCAATCGTGGTTTACAAATTGCAATACGTGATTTTACTAAATATAGGAAATCCAAGCTAAGAAAGCCTACTGCAGCTTCGTTATGTTCTTATTAATTACCGTATTTTTTGGAATATAAGACACACCTTTTTCCCCCCTAAAAGAAAGTGGAAATGTTGGTGAGTCTTATACACCGAATATAGCAATTTTTGGCCTCCCGAAGCCCCACCCCGCTTGTTCCATTTTTGCGAAAAACAGTCCCGTTTTTCACCCGAGTTTCCCCAAAACCGGGGCAGTTTTGCCCTCCCCCAGCTCCCAGGAGCACTCTGCAGGCCTCTCAAACCCTCTGCGCGCCTCGTTTTTTACAAAAACAGGCAAAAAACAGGGCACACAGAGGGTTTGGGAGGCCTGCAGAGTGCTCCTGGGGGCCAGGGAGAGCAAAAACTGTTTTTTTTCTTACTTACCTCTTCGAAATCTTGGTGCGTCTTATACACCGGTGCGTCTTATAGTCCAAAAAATACGGTATATTAATAGTAATATAAGGTCTCAATAGGTGGATAAAAAGGCCAAATCCAGTCAACTTCTGGCTGACTGTGCAGCGAACCATTGATAATAATAATAATAATAATAATAATAATAATAATAATAATAATAATAATATGTTCTTACTATTCTTAATATTTTCAATGTTCTAATGTAGTAAGCGAGGTTAGCTAAACATAATAACGGTAATAATAAATTAATAAATATAAATAAAGAAAAAAGCTGGACAAAATCCTAAAATACAAAGATTTGCATCTAGAAGGACTATGGCTAAAGAAAACAAAGTTAGAATCAATAGTGATAAGCACCTTGGGTGCAATCCCAAAACATCTGGAACACTACTGGCATTGACAAGATAAATCCCCATCAGTCAATTGCAAAAGGCAGCTTGGGTTGGGACAGCTGACATTTTGTGAGTGTGACCAGACCTTTAATATTATTCAACAACAAATATCAAAAGTCCTAGGGAAAAGATTTGATAGATGGATAAAAATGCCCTTAAATTTAAACATCTGGCTGACTGTATATGTAAACCATAACAACTGTAATAATAATGGGGTCCAGTTTTTCTCTGAAGCCTCTTTCAACCCCGAAGCAAAATAAGAAACCTTCAAAAATAAACCTAAAGAAAAAAATGCCTTTGGTCAAACAGGAACGAAGATATTTTAAAATAATCAAAGTAAATTTCCTGACTTTGGGGGCAAATCCCATTTAACCACGTCAGTTAAAAAGTTTCCTTTTTTGCCTTTGCACAACATATTTTACAGTCATTTGACTTTTTTAATCTTAGCTTTGGGACGATTTAGGGGGCTGCAAGATTCAATGCGTTTGCTTTAGCTGACCATTCCAAAATATATATATATATATATATATATTCACACAAATTTTGGGAAAACTCACAAACGAAGTAAATAATTAAGTGTCCAATCACACTTGCCCAATAAAGAATTCTATTCTAATTTAAAGTTTGTACTTGGGAGTAAAAAGCCACCCATAATCTATTGTATCTTTCGCTCTCTTCCCAAAGTGAAGACCCATCATCATCGCCCAGCTGCAGGAAGGCCCTGGATGGGGACGATGGGACCTGTAGTCAAGACAGCTTGAATGCCCGCACCTGGCTGTCCGTGACTCTGAAAGCAAATCTCGTAGACTTCGTAATCCTCCGTGGTGAAAGCGAATTTCCCCTTCTTGGCTTCCTCTCTGGAGTAGAGTAGGTGTCCGGTGGAGTCCGTCACCTGCGGAGCAGAAGGAGAGAGAAACTCCCTGAGCATGCACAGAGTGCAAAAAGCAGATCAGCAAGAGTTTGCAGAGCTCAGGTGGGTGCATTAAGGATGGGAAGACCCCCCCCCTTTGTGCAAAGGGGTTGGGGAGGAGGAAAGGATGCCCCATACCTTTAAGTCTGTCCGGATACCCGGTGCGGCCGCTTCGGACACTTCGAACTCCCCTGTGACCATCACATCCCGGTGCAGCTCTTCTTTCAAGCACTTGCGGCTCAACGGGGGCAGGTGGAAGGAGAGCCCCCGGCAGCTGCCGGCAAACAGGGCCAGCAGCACGGCCCAGGGACCCAGCAAGGCGGGCAGCCACATGGGAACGGTGCAAAAGGGAGACCCTCGCCTTCCCCGGTGCTGATATGGGGAGGGGTCTCCAAACGACCCCGGTGCTGATCTAGTGGTGGTGGTGGGGTTAATGCAACGACCCCAGCCCTTCGGGGCTCAGATCGCACCCAGAACCCGGGTTGGCACGTTCACACGACCCTCTTTGCCCGCTTCCCTTTCCCGGGAAATCGCCTTCTGCACGGTGCAAACCTACAGCTTCCCCAGGCGCGCGAGCTCCGGCTGGGGAATTGTCCGAGCGCGCATGCGCTCCTCGCTTCTCCTCGCCGCGCCCCCTCGGGCTGCGTCTACCCGCGACGTGGCGCGGCCTCCAGCTTCGTTCCGGGTTAGGGGCGGGGCCCCAGGAAGGACCGCCCCCTTACGAAAAACGGGGAAAGGGCCTGTAGGGAAGGGCCCGGTTTTCCATCCGTTTCCATCCCGGTGGAGCGCGGCGGGGTTTTGGGGAAGGGAGGGCGGGGATGAGGGGAAGGGAGGGGGCCGAAGCTGGGGGAAGGGGCGGTTTGACCTCCGGGGGGGTTTCTTCCCCGCGTTATTTATTTCCCAAGCTGGGGAACTTTTCAGGTGTTGGACTTCAACTGCCAGAGTTCCTCAGTCGGGCGACGCGCCAAGGATTCTGGGAGTTGAAGTAAACTGGGAAGATTCGTTTTTTTTCTGGCCATGTACATTGTATATATTAGAATTATTAGGCTGTGTTTGTTTCTCTGTATCAAATAGGTGGGGTTATATTTTGTATTTATATATTCTGTCATGGTTATGTAGTGTACATTGGAGGTGATGATGACTCTTTGAGAGCTGTATGATTAGTGTACATTTAATGTGACAATAAAGTATTCTATTCTCTATTCAATTCTAGTCTGTTATTATTATTATTATTATTATTATTATTATTATTATTATTATTATTTGATTTATATGCCGCCCTTCTCCGGAGACTCAGGGCGGCTTACAATGCGTTAAGCAATAGCCTTCATACTTTTGTATATTTATACAAAGTCAGCTTATTGCCCCCACAAACTGGGTCCTCATTTCACCTACCTTAGAAAGGATGGAAGGCTGAGTCAACCTTGAGCCTGGCGAGATTCGAACTTGCAGTAATTGCAGGCAGCTGGTGTTAATAACAGTGCTTTAGTCTGCTGCGCTACCAGGGCTCTATTCTTCCATTCCATTCCATTCCATTCCATTCCATTCCATTCTATATTCTATTCTATTCTATTCTATTCTATTCTATTCTATTCTATTCTATTCTTACTTTATTCTTCTATTCCATTCCATTCAATTCCATTCCATATATTATAATTCTATAAATATTATATAATTCTATTATAATTCTATTCCAATTATTCTTATTCTATTCCTATTCTAGTGATGGTTAACCTTTTCTGGACCGAGCACCTAAAGCATGCATGATTATGTATGCGTGCGCCCGAAAACCCAAAATGCAATGCGTGTGTGGCCCCTGCACAAGCACCTTGCATATCTGTGCCCCCCTACGCATGTGCACCCCCCACATGCGGCCCCCACGCATGTGTGTAGCCCCAACGCACGCCCCTTCTCCCCGGCCATGCACGGCAGAGACTTCCCCCCATGGCTGGCTGGGGAATTCTGGGAGTTGAAGTCCACCTGTCTTAAAGTTTGCCTAGTTTGAGGAAAAACTTGTTTTATTCATGTTTTTGAAAACCTAACCCAGCTTGCAACCTGCAAATGCAGGCCCCGAGCCTTGGAAAGCATTTGGGGTGAACCTCACCCCACGGTCCAGGCCAGGAATAAATAAAAAGAGTTAACAATCTCTGTATTTTGTCCAGGGTCTCTGTCCTGATGACGAGGCATTTTCACAAAAGAGTGAAATTCTTTGACTCTTGGGTCAAATTCCGATCTCCCCCAGCCTGCTCTTTCCCTTCCCTTCGGTTTTCAAGCCCTTTCCTCCCAGTATTAGCAAATTCCCAACTGCTGCAACCCCAGCGGGACACGGATCGTGACCAGGAGTGGGCTTCAAAAATTTCAGCAAGGGGTTCTCTGCCTGGTTGCTGGGTGGGCGTGGTGGGCGTGGCCTAGTCGACCTCCTGCACCATGGCAGCCCCCCCGCCCCACGTTTTTGCCCTCCCCGGGCTCCAGAGGCTTTCCTTGAGCCTCCGAGAGGGCAAAAATTTATTCATTTATTTATTTTATTTTATTAAATTTGTATACCGCCCTTCTTCTGCTGGACTCAGGGCGGTGCACAGCCAAAATAAAAAACATCCCGATACAAAATTTAAAATTTGTTAAAAAAATTACACAACTTTGGCCCAAAATTTAAAACATCCCAACTAAAAACCCATAGACAATTAAAAATCTAACATCTCAAAAGTGGTGTGTGTGTGTGTGCGTTACGCCAGCCCTGCTTGGTGGAAAAGAAAAGTTTTTAGGGCCCGGCGAAAAGCCCGGAGATCTGGTATCCTACGTATCTCCAGGGGCAAATCGTTCCAGAGGGCAGGTGCTGCCTGGCTGACGGCACCCTGAGGAGTCCCTCTCTGTGGGAGCGTACTGGCCGGTGGGAGGCTATCAGCAGCAGAAGGCGGTCCCGCAAATACCCATGGCCTCCCCAGGCTCCAAAGGCCCTCTGGAGGCTGGAAATGGGCCCGTTTCCGGCTTTCCCGAACTTCCAGTAGGCCCATTTTTCGCCCTCCCCGAGCCTTCGTGTTGCACTTACCTGCATCCAAAACGGGCCACGTGGGGACTCCTGGGACAGGGTGGGTGGGGCCAGCCACGAGTGGGATTTGGGGGTTCTCCAAACTGTACAGAATCTTAGCTAGAGGTTCTCCTGAACCCCTGTGAACCTCCAGTAGCCTCACCCCTGATCGTGAATTGGTGGGAGGGGCAAATCAAACAGAAGCCCACAAACTTTAGAAAAGTTAAGCTTTATTCGATTCCTAGCGTGATGGCAATTCTCCCATTTCTGAAGGTGATTCGGAGAGAACAGCAGATGTCAGGAGCGGTCGTTGGGAAGAGGGGAGGAGAAGACCCAGGCCCACCCGCCCTCCCACCCGCCCTGTAGCCTTAACTTTCCCAAAAATGAGCATCTGCGCGAGTCAGCTCCAGCAATTCCCGCTCGAGGATCTCGGCGTCTTCGGAGAAGCGGTCGGAGAAGGAACGGATCAGGCCCCCGGCGCTAGATTCGTACTGAGTCAGTCGGACTTTGCCACCTGGGCGAGGAAGGGGAGAGAGCGAGGGACCAAGTCAGCCGGCAAAAATGGCAAAATTTATTCTGTCCCCAGTTCTTCGATTAAGATTATAATTCCCACCCACCCCAATCATCTTTTCTCCTTGGCTGCGGACTCCAAAAATTTACCTGGGGACAATGTTTTAATGCAAATAGCAATAGCACTTAGACTTATATACCGCTTTACAGTGCTTTATAACCCCTCCCTAAGCGGTTTACAGAGTCAGCCTATTGCTCCCAACAATCTGGGTCCTCATTTTACCGACCTCAGAAGGACGGAAGGCTGAGTCAACCTTGAGGAAGGAAGGAAGGAAGGAAGGAAGGAAGGAAGGAAGGAAGGAAGGAAGGAAGGAAGGAAGATAGCAATAGCACTTAGACTTATATACCGCTTCACAGAGCTTTACAGCCCTCTCTAAGCAGTTTACAGAGTCAGCCTTTTGCCCCCAACATCTGGGTTTTCATTTTAGCCACCTCAGAAGGACAGAAGGCTGAATGAACATTGAGCCTGGTGAGATTCGAACTGCCAAATTGCCGGCAGCCAGCAGGCAGCTGAAGTTGCCTGCAGTACTGCACTCTAACCACTGCGCCACTGGGAAGGTCGCAACTGGCAATCAAATGACCCCCCCACGGATGCTGTGACCATCGTAAATGCAAGCCAAGTGGCTGAACTGCAATTAGGTGTCCCTTCCTGAACAGAGATCAGCTCTAAATCCCTTTATGCACCGGAAATCTTTGGAATATCCTGATTAAGAGCTTTGAGGTTTTACATACCGAGTGAAATCAGTGACGTTGAACCCCCTGAGAGATCATAAACCAGGTTCAAACCCTGGCCTTCTTACCCTCCAGCGTGGTGTTGGCTTGGACGAAGAGCTTCCGTGCTTCCTTGCGTAAAAGCACCGTGTCACGTAAGCTTCGGAAGCGTTCCGGTTTGTCGTCTGTCACGGCTGAATAAGCTTCATAAAGCTTCCGGCCGCCTTCGACGTCGGCGGTCGATTTCAGGATCTGTAAAGAAAGGAAAAATCTTGCTAAAATTATCACTTTTAACTACTGTATTTTTTGGAGTATAAGATGCACTTTTTTCTCCCTAAAAGAGGGTGAAAATTTGGGTGTCTTATACACTGAATGTAGCCCCACCTACCCAAGCCCCCAGAAAATGGGGCGCGCGGAGATGGCAATAGGCTATGGCAATCCCTGCAGCCTGAAACAGCTGATCTTCGGGAGGCCGATCCATCCGACAATCAGCTGCTTGTGCTAATCAGGCCGTGCTGAAGCTGAAATGGGCTGTTTGTTGCAAGGAGGCAAATTGCTTTTTTCTTTATGTACGCTGAGAGCATATGCACCAAATCCCTTGTGTTTTCCAATCACACTTGGCCAATAAAGAATTCTATCTATCTAACTTCACTTGCCAGAAGGTAGCAAAAGGGGGATCGCGTGACCCCGGGATGCTGCAACCGTCATAAATGTGAGTTAGTGGCTAAACATCTGCATTTTGACCAATGGGGGACGAAGTGTGAAAAACGCTCGTCACTTTATTCAGCGCCATTGTAACTCTGGATGGTCACTAAATGAACTGTTGTAAGTCGAGGACTACCTGTATACCGACTTTATTGCTTTTACAAATAACTCCAACATATCCGACACATCTTCTTTCTCCGATTTTCCCCACAACACCACCTTTGCGAGGTGCGTTCGGGGCTGAGAGATTAACTAGCCCAAAGTCACCCAGAGCCAGATTTCACGGCTAGGGCAGGACTTGAACTCACAGTCTCCTGCTTTCTCTAGCCTAATGTCTTAACCTCTAGACGAGGGGCGTCAAACTTGATTTCATTGAGGGCCGCATCAGGGTTGTGGTTGACCTCGGAGGGCCAGGCGGGCACGGCTGACTGAGTAAGCGTGGTCAGCTTGACATCACTCACTGGGTGTGGCCAACTGGGTGGGCGTGGCCAGCTTGACGCCACTCCCCAAACTGCTGGCATGTTTCCTCTTTGCATTGGAGAGACTGGGCCGAAACAACGCCAGTAGACCGGGCCGAAACAACACGGGATGGCTCCTTATATTTTCCAGGATGGTCCTAAGAGAGGGAAGATAGCCTCACTTACTTGCAGCTTCCGGAGAAAACGTTCCAGAGCTGGTTTTCCCACAGTGGTGATCTTGGTGCGGTCCAGCAAGACAACCGCATCAGGTTTGCCGTCGGTCCCCGTAGTGTGGTGCAGAGACACCAGTCCCTCGCCAGCCTCCAGCAGCACTCTTAAAATCACGAAGCGGGCCTGCATGTGAGCCTGGGAGAGAGAGAGAGACACGAGCGGACGTCAGGAGGGAAGACGAGAGTCGTAACAGGCGCGAAGCACTTTTGCACGCTCCCCTCTCTTGCAAGACTGGAAAATAGAATCAGCGTGCTATTTCCAAGAGAGCAAAGGCAAATTCCAGATCTTCTTTAGGGGTTCAATGTTGACAATCAACTCCCAGAATTCCCCAGTCAACAGGCTTTAAGGTGGATGGACTTTGACTCCCAGAATTCCCCAGCCAGTATGGGTGGGAGAAGGAGGTATAATCATAACTTAGTAAATATGCATCTGGAAATAAGCTCCGAGAATTCCCCAGTCAGCATGCTTTAAGATGGGTGGATTTCCACTCCCAGAATTCCCCAGACAGCATGCTTTAAGATGGGTGGACTTCAACTCCCAGAATTCCCCAGTCAGACATGCTTTAAGATGGGTGGACTTCCATTCCCAGAATTCCCCAGCCAGACATGCTTTAAGATGGGTGGACTTTGACTCCCAGAATTCCCCAGCCAGTATGGGCGGGAGAAGGAGGAATAATCATAATTTATTAATATGTGTGTGGAAATAAGCTCGTAGAATTCCCTAGCCAACAGACTTTAAGATGGATGGACTTCAATTCCCAGAATTCTGCAGCCAGCATCCTTTAAGTTGGGTGGATTTCAGCTCCCAGAATTCCCCAACCAGTATGCTTTAAGGTGAGTGGAGTTTGATTCCCAAGATTCCACAGCCAGTACAGGCAGGGGAAGGAGAAATAATCATAACTCGGCAAATGATAAAGCCAACGTTGAACAAAATCACAATAGAAATAGAGAAATAACATGAGCAATAAGTTAAAAAAAAAACCAATAGAAACCAAAATATAGCTTTTGTATTGTCAGTAATTCGATACGTGTCCTAGGAACATGGATGTATTTTGTGCTTACTTGGTGCCATTGTTTCATTCATTTATAAAATAAATATAAGATTGATATTATTCAATCCGGAAGCACCTTGGTGCTTCTGCTTTGGGCACAAAAATAAGATCCACAAAAAAGAAAACAAAACGTTAATAAGAAACTATCATTAGTGAAGGCTTCCCCAGCTAGGCTGGCTGGGGAATTCTGGGAGTTGAAGTCCACTCATCTTCAAGCCGCCAAGATTGAGAAACACCACATTAAATTATCATAATCGTCATCGTCATCTAATAATAATAATCCTTCGGGAGTAGGGCGGTACATAAATCCAAAATAAAGTAAAGTAAAGTAAATAATAATAAAGCCAGTATTTCTGTCTTTTGCAAATGGGGCACATTAAAACATCAAGGAAATACAGTTTCGAAATTGGATCCTTACCTGGCGCCAGGTCCCAGATTCGGGGGTATAGAATTCCAAAGCCAGAAGTCCCGCCCGGACCATATTTAGCCAATTAATATAGATCACATTTTCGGCATCTTCCCCTTTCAGTTCAAAGATCCTGACAAAGCCGAAAACAAATTGAAGAGGAAAAAAAAATACGATAAATGCAAATATATTTCTATACTCTCCACAAAATATGTATGGTGCGAAAAGAAAACTTCAAATAAAACATGTTTAAAAAAACAAACCAAAAAGGATTTTCCAGAACTCAGAGAGTAGCCCTCATTCTTCACTCTCCCCAAAACCCATCACGGCTCACCAGAGAACATCCTTGTTCAAACAGAGGTAGAGACCCACGCATTCTGCACGACACTCCTCGTAACTTGAGGCCACACTGGAGAACTTGCTGTCCCAGGTCTCGCCCCCTTGGTACCAACTCCGAATCTGGACCGGGGGTGGAGGAGAGATGAGCAGAGAAAAACATGATGGAAGGTTTAACTGTCATTCTAAATCAGTGTTCCCTGAAATTTTGTCCTTCCTAAGCCAAAACCACTACAGGTAATTGTTGTGGCCCGCCAGCGGAGCTGGTGGCAGACTCAGACAGTGAGGAGGTTGGGGAGGAACATGGGCCAGTCCTGGAGTCTGGAGAAGCCTCTGATGAGGGCTCTGCGTCGGAGGCAGAGACGGGGCCAGGGCCATCTGACTGTTGTCAGCTGCCTTCGCAGTCAGATATCAGTGAGGCAGAAGAACAGTTGGAGCCTGTTCCCAGTATGCGCAGAGCTGCCAGACGAAGGGAACAGCTAAAGAACAAGGGTCGACTCAGGAGTAAAGCCACAGGTGGACGATGAACGGCCCCTCCCAGAGGGAATAAAAGAGGAGCGAAAGGGGAGTGGAGTTTGCAGGAGACAATTAGTTCGCCTAATTGGTTCGTGACTCTCCGAGACTCCTTGCCAAGTTTTGAAGATATCGGGCCTGGCAGCTCTCCAAGCCAGATAACTGTAAATTCTGACTTTGCTGGATGTGACTGAGAGGAATTCACAGTAACTTAATCAAAAGGGCATTTTGTCAGGACAAAGGAACCTGCTTCGTGCTCTTGGGAATGCCTAGGTCAGAACAGTAATCCTGGGTTTACAACAATTCATTTAGTGACTCTCTGCTCACGTGAATAAATTTTGTACGCGCGGACGTGCTTGCTGGCCACTCACGCGAGTGGAGTTTCCCGCACTCTCTCTTCCCCATCCCTCCTGTGGCCCAGTTTCGAATAGGCCGTGGCCCAGGGCGGTTGGGGACCCCTGCTCTACGATGCGGTTTGTTTTCATCCTGACGCAACAAGCCAGGATAAATGTGATATCCATCTAACCCCCCTCTGTCCATCCTCACCAATTCTCCCGTCTCCGGGTTGATCACGGCAGCCTTGTCAAAGTTGAAAGCTCCCGAATCATCCTATGTAGGAAGAGGGGGGGGGGAGAGAAAGCCGTTAAAATGCCCATCCTGAGCTGCTGATCCAGTTCTACAGAGGAATTTTTGAGTCTGTCATCTGCACCTCTATAACTGTCTGGTTTGGCTCTGCAACCCAACAAGACAGACAGAGACTTCAGAGGATCATTAGAACTGCAGAAAAAACAATGGCTACCAACCTGCCTTCCATGGAGGACCTGTATACTGCACGAGTCACAAAGAGGGCTGGGAAAATATCTACAGACCCCTCGGATCCTGGACATAAACTGTTTCAACTCCTACCCTCAAAACGACGCTATAGAGCACTGCACACCAGAACAATTAGACACAAGGATAGCTTTTTCCCGAACGCCATCACTCTGCTAAGCAAATAATTCCCTCAACACTGTCAAACTATTCACTAAGTCTGCATTACTATTCCTATTAATCTTCTCATCGTTTCTATCACCCATCTCCTCCTACTTATGACTGTAACTTATTGCTGTATCCTTACGATTTATATTGATTGTTTCCTAGTAGGATTCGACTGCTTATTTCTACCCTATGACTGTCATTAAGTGTTGTACGTTATGATTCTTGACGAATGTATGTTTTCTTTTTATGTACACTTGAGAGCATATACACCAAAGGCAAGTTCCTTGTGTGTCCAATCACACTTGGCCAATAAAGAATTCTATGTTCTAAAATTAATGTCAAAGCAATGTTGTCGCAGAAAAAAATAACTAGGAAAAGGAGGACCCACAGAGATTTACAGATGTGGCACCTGAACACCTGGAAGATATCCAGCCCTGAGGCTAAAAATACTAGAAAAGCAAACGGGTACAGGTTTGGGGTCTGGCTAGTCTGAAGAAAAGAATTAGGGGTGACATGATAGCAGCATTTTAGTATCTGAGGGGCTGCCCCAAAGAAGAGGGGGGTCAAATTATTCTCCAAAGCACCGGAGAGCAAGACAAGAAACAACGGATGGAAACTAATCAAGGAGAGAAGCAACCTGGAATTGAGGAGAAACTTCCTGACAGTGAGAACAATTAACTAGTGGAACAGAAGTTGCCTTCAGAAGTTGTGGGTGCTTCATCCCTGGAGGTTTTTAAGAAGAGACTGGACAGTCACTTCTCTGAGATGGTATAGGTTCTCCTGCTTGAGCAGGGGGCTGGACTAGAAGACCTCCAAGGTCCCTTCCAGCTCTAATTCTATTCAATTTAATTGTAGTTTTGGGGTCTGGTTAGAGAGACAGGCAGGTTTTACCTGGACAAACAGCTTCCCGCTGCCGTGACCAAGAAGTTCGTGGAGGCCAACTTGGACTTCGAAAGAAGGTCCTTTCCACTGGATGTAGAGATCCTGCAAAAGACACCGTTGATGTGAGCAAGGGGTTGGACTACACCTCCAAGATTCCTTCCAACTCTGTTATTTTGCCATTCCTCGGTAAAGGTTTCCCTCGCACTTATGTGCTAGTCGTTCCCGACTCTAGGGGGCGCTGCTCATCTCCATTTCAAAGCCGAAGAGCCAGCGCTGTCCGAAGACGTCTCCGTGGTCCTGTGACCGGCATGACTTAACGCCAAAGGCGCACGGAACGCTGTTCCCTTCCCACCAAAGGTGGTCCCTGTTTTTCTACTTGCATTTTTTTTAACCTGCTTTCAAACTGCTAGGTTGGCAGAAGCTGGGCCAAGTCACGGAGCTCACCCCGTCGTGCGGCAGCACTAGGGATTCGAACCGCCGAACTGCCGACCTTTTCGATCGACAAGCTCAGCGCCTTAGCCACTAAGCCACCGCGTCCCTCTTTTTTCTTTAATTACAATCTTTATTAAAGAAAGTAATTAATTACTTTCTTTAAAGGTCTCGAGTTTTCCTCTTCCTACCGAGTCCCGCTTTCCTCTATCGTGTCCTCTGACACACAAACACACATAGACACACAAACACACAAGGAAGCCGTACTTTGTCCCCTTCTGCCAGGAAAGTCAGTTTTTCCTTTTGGGTGGCGTAAGCGACCGCCAGCACGTTCCCCAGCGAGACGTTCTTGAATCCTTCCGTCTGGCGGATGTCGTCATCTGTGGAGGAGGAGGAAAGGGTGGACTACAGTTCCCATCATCCCCGGACCAATAGAAGCCGGGTTGGCTGAGAGCAGAGAAAAGGGAAGGTTTTTTCTGCCCCAAATCCAGATATTAAATCACAATAGCTGGGGAATTCTGGGAGTTAGAAGTCCACCCAAGTGTTGGGAAACATTGCTGTTCAACACTGCAATCTCAACTTTTTTGCTTTTACATATTAATATATAACTAGCCATTTCTATAACACCAAATCTTTCTAATCAGCAAAACCAAGATCAAAGTTTCATTTTTTTTCTTCTTCACAAGCACAAATCCCAGAAGCGATATCCCAATGAGAACGTATTTTCCTCTTTAAATGAAATAATCAATTTAACCATTCCTGCTTTTATCTTCCTCGCTATGGAAATAGTATGTATTTCTATTTGCACCTGGTCATCTTTGTGAACTGTCACCATTTTTATTTACAAAATTTATTGTATTCTTTCAAATTCTTTGGCCTTAATGAAGGGCAGGGAAAACTTTCTTTTCCTTTCTTTCTGCCTTTCTTTCACCCTCTCCTTTCCCTGAAAGTACTAAACTTTTTAAAAACGCACAAAAACACAAAAACAAGGAAAAGCACTTTTTGTTTTAAATCAAAACTTTTTAATACATGATGTATTAAATGTTTGTTTGTCTTAAAAAAATAAAAATTACTAAAAAAAACCTTTCTAATACACCTTATTCTTTGACTTTGCCATGCAAGCTTTAAACTTCAGTAGTGCATTTAGCTCCCTTCCTCCAAACTACCTTGATAGAATTTTTGTATCTTGTAACTGTGCTAGGAAGAGTTGGAAGTCAAGCCCCCCCACCTTTTCTTTCTTTTTCTCTTCCCCCTTGTATTTCACACCCCCTTTTTCTCGTTCCTTTTCCTGCCCTTAATTTCCTATTTTCTTTTGGTTTTTTGTATTTTATACTGTTGTGGCCCATCAGCAGCCTGTGCAGCTAGTAGCTGATTCCGACAGCGAGGAGGCTGGTGTGGTGCTGCGCCAGCAGCCTGCACAGCTGGCACTCGAGTCAGACAGTGAGGAGGCTGGAGAAGATGTGGTGCCAGAGGCAGAGATTCAGCCAGGGCCTTCAGAACCTCCAGAAGCTCCCTTAAGTGAAGAGGACGAAGAGGAGGAGCCTCTTCTCGATGCACGGGCACATAGAGCTGCCAAAAGGCAGGAGTGGCTCCTCAGGAGGAATTCTCCTAGAGAGTAAGGCTTGGGGCTAATTGGCCACTCCCTTAGCCTATTTAAGGAGGACCGCTGACTGAAGCAATTTGCAGGGAACAACTTCGTTCACATACCTTCCTGTCTTGCCTTGCTTATCTTATCAGCTTCCTGCAAATTGCTTCTGGGCATTCTGCCAACCACAGTAAGCTTTCAGTTATTATTCTTTGAATTATTGGTGGCTGTTAATGCAGTTAATTAACAGCCGTTGTTGTAAAAAACTGGTTTATTTAGTAAACTAAGGTTTGAACGGACTTCGTGTGCTGCATTCTTTGGGGTCCGTAGCTGGGGCAGAACATATACAATAAAAATTAAAAAAAATGTAAAGAGTAAAAGAAATACTGCTCTAATGAATTTTTTTAAAAAAAATCAAAATATTAGCACAGCCTTACAATTCGGGATGTTGATACCGGCAGGAATCCCACTTCCTGCGAAAGTCAGCACATCGAGGGAAGTGAAATCCGGCTTCAGGAAGTGGTCCTTCTCGAAGCTACGAGGCCAAGGCAGTTCT
Source organism: Arizona elegans (assembly GCA_022577455.1). Taxonomy (NCBI): domain Eukaryota; kingdom Metazoa; phylum Chordata; class Lepidosauria; order Squamata; family Colubridae; genus Arizona; species Arizona elegans. The sequence goes on along the minus strand of JAKOOJ010000027.1, from coordinate 719,746 downwards.
TCCAAAAGCTGTTCGGCCTGGGCCACTAGCTGTGCGAACTTGGCGCTCATCGCTTTGTTCACCACAGCCACAAAACCTGAAAAAGACGGAGATCAGAATGAACAAAAGACCAGGGGGGGCTTCTTGCATCTTGCAAATTCTCTGAACAGGATTCATTTTTTTTGTCGCTCGAGCGGGAAGAATCGAGACTCAGCTGATTTGTGGGAAACGGAACCATAGCTCTGGGCGCAAGCTACGTTTCTTCCTCACTCAAAGAGTGTCAACTTGCAAAGCATCCCTGGCCTGCTCTCGAGTTGCAATAGGCAAGGGGGATGGGAAACCGACGAAGCACCATGACAGCCAAAAACAGAAGTACATCCCAGACATATCTCTCTCAAGGCTGTCTCCCAGGGTTACCCACAGTGGCGGGAGGGGAGTGATCTCTACAGCCCATGAACTCCGTTGGCAAATGTGATTGATGACACACCCTAGGGGGAGGGGGGAAAACAGGGTCATGATTGAGGTGTAAATTACGTGGGGTCAGAGTTGGCTTCACTTGGAATGTGCTGACATGAAGCTCCTAATAAATAACTGGATTTCTTTTGAAGCTTGGCTTGCGGCTCATGATTTAATTAGGGGATCCGTTGGACAATTCCTTGACCTTCTCCAATCTTCCCCCTTCAAGTCCGTGTAAATGGACTGGATTAAAATATTCCCACATGGCAAAAAGGAAGTACCTTCAAACTCTCCCCGGGAACCGAATGGGTCTCGGTAGCTCTCAATGAAACCAATGTAGCTGTGGAGGCAAATTGGACAACAAATATCAACAGACATATACATGCACTACTGTTTTAATTTTTCCATAATTTCATTTCATTTTTAATTTTGTTTCATTTTATTTAATTTTGAATTTAATTTAAATTTTATTCCATTTAATTTTCTTATTTCATTTTCATTTTTTTATTTCAATTTTTATTTACTTTTTATTTCATATCATTTTGATTGCATTTTGATTGAATTTCATTTTTAATTTCATTTCAATTTCTTTTGTTACCTTTTTTATTTCACTTTGCCTTTTTATTGAATGACATTTTTTTAATTTCATTTCATTTTTTAATTCATTTCACTTTTTTATTTCATTGCATTTTTTGTTTTAATTTCATTTTGATTTGCATTTTCGATTGAATTTCATTTTTTAACTTCATTTCTTAAATTCAATTTAATTTAATTTTTTATTTATCTTATTTTCAAGCCTGATAATGGCTGTCTATCCTATACAGGTAGTCCTCGAGTTATGACCATAATTGTGTCCAATACAATTACGCTGCTAAGTGAAACATTTGTTAACTGAGTTTGCCCCATGTTATGACATTTCTTGCTACAGTTGTTAAGTGAATCATTACATTTGTTAAATTAGGAACACCGTTGTTAAGTGAATCTGGCTTCTCCATTGACTTTGCTTGTCAGAAGGTCGCAAGAGGGGATCATGTGACACACACCCCCCGGCAGGATACCGCAACCGTCATAAGTATGAGCCACTTGCCAAGCATCTGACTTTTGATCACATGACGATAGGGATGGCTACAATGGTCGTTAAGTCACTATTTTCCAGTGCCAAAGCTCACCTTTCCACGATAGGACCTTTGTCGCGAATCCAGCAGCGAGACCCCTCTTTGTGAGCTGGGATGGAGCCCTGCTTGAAGCTGGTTGTGTAGTGCTTCAACATTTCCGTCTGAATGGGCCTGGCAGTATGTTGCTGGTGAAGAAACAGAGAGGCTGTCGAGCACTGCTTCTCAAAGTTAGACCTCTTAAGATAGGTGGACTTCAACTCCCAGAATGCCCCAGCCAGCACTGTAAGCTTGGGTCTTCTGGGAGTTGATGTTCACTCAACCAAACCGTAACTGTTTTTAAGATGGGTGAACTTCACCTCCCAAAATACTCTAATCCAGGGGTCAGCAACCTGCAGCTCTGGAGCCGCATGTGGCTCTTTCACCCCTCTGCTGCGGCTCCGTCACTCAAAATATGCGTCACAACCGCCAATGTGCAACACCCGCCGGCATGCAATTTACTGAGCTTTTCAACCCCTGGTAGGCCAACCATGGATAAATCCAAGAAAAGAAAAGTTTCAGAAGAAAACAGAAGGTTTAATTCAACTTCATATGCTAGTTTTGTGGGCATTCAAGAAATAGTCAGGCACAGGAAGGGTTTTGTGGCTCCCGGTGTTTTCTTTTCTGTGGGAAACAGGTTGAAATGGCTCTTTCAGTGTTTAAGACCCCTGCTCTAGTCAGAATTGATGACTCCTGGGAGTTGAAGTCCATCCATCCCAATCGGAGTCATTTTAAGATGGGTGGACTTCAGCTCCCAGAATGCTCTAGTCAGGAATTGATGTGTGCGGTATCCTGGGAGTTGAAGTCCAACTATCCCAACCGGAGTCATTTTAAAATGGGCGAACTTCAACTCCCAGAATGCTCCTTACGATTTATATTGTTTCCTAGTATGATTCGATTGCTTATTTGTACCATATGAGTATCATTAAGTGATGTACCTTATGATTCTTGACGAATGTATCTTTTCTTTTTATGTACACTGAGAGCGTATGCACCAAAGACAAATTCCTTGTGTGTCCAATCACACTTGGCCAATAAAGAATTCAATTCAATTCAATTCTCTTTTGTTCGGAAGAGAGCTGCTAAAACAAAGGTCAACAGAAAATCCGTTCTGCTCGTCCCTTACCTGCGCTTTCTGCAAATTCTCCACAACCCTCTGCAGAATCGGGCTGTAATCGCCTCGCGTGACGGTAAACGTGCAACCCTCAAACTGGAATTCCTTCGGTTTGACCGACATCTCATCAAGTTGGGGTTCTGAAGAGAGAGAGAGAGACAGAGACAGAATTCAGCATTTTAAAGACAGATTGGCCTATACAAATAGTTCTCGACTTACAACAGTTCATTTGGTGACCATTGAAAGTTACCACCTCACAGAAAAAAAGTGACTTATGACCCTTTTCTCACACTTACGACTGGTGCAGCATCGCCACGATCACGATTGATATTCTGATGCTTGGCAACTGACTCGCATTTATGATGGTAGCAATTTCCCTTTTTTTTTTTTAATTTGATTTATATGCCGCCCTTCTCCGGAGACTCAGGGCGGCTTACAATGAGTTAAGCAAAAGCCTTCATACTTTTGTATATTTATACAAAATCAGCTTATTGCCCCCACAAACTGGGTCCTCAATTTACCTACCTTAGAAAGGATGGAAGGCTGAGTCAACCTTGAGCCTGGCGGGATTCGATCTTACTTTAATTGCAGACAGCTGATGTTAAATTACAGAGCTCTGTCTGTTGAGCTATCCAGGCTTTTGTGACCTTCTGACAAGCAAAGTCAATGGGGAGGCCAGATTCACTTAACAACCGGGTTATTAATTTAACAACGGCAGTGATTCACATAGGAAGAAAAGTAAAATGAGGCAAACATAGCAACATAAATTCTGGGCTCAATTGTGGTCGTAAGTCAAGGACTATATATATATATATATATATATATATATATATATATATATATATATATATATATGTAGGTCTTTGGTTATTCGGGTCTTCTCCCACGTAAAATTGGATTTCCAATTTTACGTGGGAGAAGACCCGAATAACCAAAGACCTACATACAAACACCCGCGAAAACCTGAGAAAACAAATATATATATATATACATACATACACACTGACATATGTGTATATATAATTGATATACCATGTTTCCCCGAAAATAAGACCCTGTCTTATATTTTTTTGAACTCTGAAATAAGCGCTTGGCCTTATTGCCATGCGCTCAAAAGCCCAATTGGGTTTATTATCAGGGGATGTCTTATTTTGGGGGAAACAGGGTAGGTAGGTAAAGATGATAGATAGATAGATAGATAGATAGAGAGAGAGAGAGAGAGAGAGAGAGAGAGAGAGAGACGGTAGATAAATGAGGTAGGTAGGTAGGTAGATAGATATAGAGATAGATAGAAAGAAAGATAGATAGATAGATAATGGATAGATACTCTGTTTCCCCCAAAATAAGAACTTATGGCCAGACTATCAGAGACATAAGTAGTGATGTTGGAAAAAAATAATAATCGATGTATCTATACACACACATATACGTATATACATATAAAATTGATACATGTATATATATTTATATGGGGAAAAATTATATGTTCTGACCCATATAGATATTTTATAGATAGATAGTAGATTTAAAGATATAAATATATATAATTTCTTTCTGGATGAGTTATTTATTATTTGGCAATCTTCTATACATTCTGGGTGGTAAAGAACAACATGAAAATGTTGAAAATAAATAGATGAGGAGAAGGAATGACAAGGCATCTTGTTAATTAACTGCGCTAAATGACAGGTGGTAAGTCGAGGGCTACCTCAACGCATTCACGTCTTAGAGACATGTTCTTAATGTTAATTAATGCCATTCATGTTCTTTCTTTAGCGGGTCACCATTGCACTCAAACCAGAGGGAGAAGAAGGGGTGGAGGAGGGAGGCTCCAGCCATTACCATCCAGAAGGACTGAAGCCAGACGGACTTCGTAACTGGTTTTCCCTCCAGTTTCTGTTTTAAATAGCCGGGTGTTATATGCGCTAATGTTCTACAGAAGAAAGAATAAAGCATTGGAAAAATGTTATTTATTTTTAGCCTGTCATTATTATATTTATAAATAAATCCACACAGTGAACAACACCTAATACCCCTTCCTTCTCCTATTTTTCCCACAACAACCCTCCTGTGAGGTGGGCAGAGAGAGGGGGGGAGGGAGGGAGGGAGGGACTGGCCCCAAGTCACCCAAATGGCTTTCATGCCTAAAGTTTCCAGTCTTTCAGAAAATAGAACAGAATAACAGCGTTGGAAGGGACCTTAGAGGTCTTCTAGTCCAACCCCCTGCTTAAGCAGGATACCCTACACCAGAGGTCTTCAAACTTGGCAGCTTTTAAGACTTGTGGACTTCAACTCCCAGAATTCTCCAGCCAGCTATGCTCCAGCCAACTATGCAGCTATGCTGGCTAGAGAATTCTGGGAGTTGAAGTCCACAAGTCTCAAAGCTGCCAAGTTTGAAGACCTCTGCCCTACACCATTTCAAACAAATGACTGCCCAACCTCTTCTTAAAAACTTCCAGTGTTGCAGCATTCACAACTTCTGGAGGCAAGTTGTTCCACTGATTAATTGTTCTCACTGTTATGAAATTTCTCCTTAGTTCCAGGTTGCTTCTCTCCTTGATTAGTTTCTACCCATTGCTTCTTGTCCTGCCTTCAGGTGCTTTGGAGAATAGCTTGACTCCCTCTTCTTTGGGGCAGCACCTCAAATATTGGAAGACTGCTATCATGTCTCCCCTAGTCCTTCTTTTCATTAAACTAGACATACCCAATTCCTGCAACCGTTCTTTATATGTTTTATTCTCCAGTCCCCTAATTATCTTGGTTGCTCTTCTCTGCACTCTTTCCAGAGTCTCAACATCTTTTTTACACCGTGGCGACCAAAACTGGATGCAGTATTCCAAGTGTGGCCTTACCAAGGCATTATAAAGTGGTAATAACACTTCACATGATCTTGATTCTATCCCTCTGTTAATGCAGCCCAGAACTCCTACGGTACCTGAGAATCCAGGAATTTCTGAGCCAGCTTCGCATCTTCCATGGAACAATTTGCAGAGAAGTACGTCGAAACCCCCTAAAGACAAGGAAGAAAGGGGGGACAGGTACCCTGATAGTTTTTGGCGTGGATGTCAGAGCCCCCCCCACAGCTCAAATGGCCGATCCCCCCCCCCCCAGAAATGGGGCTGAGATGGGCCCAAGGACAATACCTCCCCACTGAGCCCTAAATGCCTCTGAAGGGGCTCCAGCGAGTACATTAGCTTCTCGCAGCTCTCCCACAAAGCTTCCATCTCCTTCGGGTTTTGCAAAAACGCCTGGCTCGCCCACACCAGCTTCTTCAGTTTTTCCTAGAAAAAAAAAAAAGGAACAAAAAGATAAAAGTAAAAAGATAAAGTAGAGTCAAGGTTGACTCAGCCTTCCGTCCTTCCCAGCTGGGTAAAATGAGGACCTATTGTATTGTTTGGATTATAAAATGCACAATTTTGTCTCCCAAAAGGGGGTGAAAATGTCTGTGTGACTTATAGACGGAATATTGGCAAAGCCCACCCCCCCCCCGAGCGTTTTTTTGGCCTCCGCACGCCCCGTTTTCAGGCCTTTTTTCGGCCCATTTTCAGGGCTTTATTCAGCCTGGGTTTTGGCCCGTTTTCAAGGCTTTTTCCAGCCTGTTTTCGAGGCTTCTTTCAGCCCGTTTTCGAGGCTTCTTTCAGCTTCTTTTGGGGGCTTTTTCCGGCCCATTTTTTTGGCCCATTTTCAAGGCTTTTTCCAGCCTGTTTTCGAGGCTTCTTTCAGCTTCTTTTGGGGGCTTTTTACGGCCCTTTTTTTTGGCCCGTTTTCAAGGCTTTTTCCAGCCTGTTTTCGAGGCTTCTTTCGGCTTGTTTGGGGGGCTTTTTCCAGCCCATTTTCGAGGCTTCTTTCGGCTTGTTTTGGGGGTTTTTTCCGGCCCATTTTTTTGGCCCATTTTCAAGGCTTTTTCCAGCCTTTTTTCGAGGCTTCTTTTGGTCCATTTTCGGAGCTTTTTCCGGCCTATTTTTGAGGATTTTTCCAGCCTGTTTTCTGAGGCTTTTTTTGGCCCATTTTTTGAGGCTTATTTTGGATTCTTTTTTCTGAAAAAGCAGGCTGAAAAAAGGATGGAAAAGGACAGAAGCAAGGCCTGAAAAAAGGGCAGAAAATGAAACATGTGGAGGACAAATACTTTTTTCGTGTTGTTTACCATTTCTAAATTTAGGTGCGTCTTATAGTCCGAAAAATACGGTATATTGTTGTGGGGCAATATGCTGACTCTGTAAACCACTTAGAGAGGGCTGTAAAGCACTGTAAAGAGGTATATAAAGGCTATTGCTATTGCTAATTTTTTTTAAAAAAAATCAAAATGAAAAGAATCAAAATAAATATGAAAAAGGAGAAAAATGAAGGGAAAAACAAAAGAAAAAGAAAATAAAATTGAAATTAGAGCAAAACAAAAATGAAAACAAAGGAACTCAAACTAACAATGGAAAAAATGAAATGAAATACAAAGATGAGGAAACGAATAATGAAAAGAAATAAAAATGAAAATAAAGTGAAAACTAAAAGAAAACCAAAACGACAACAACAAAACTCAAACAATGAAAAAAATTAAACAAATAAAATGAGGAAAGGAATTATGAAAGAAAATGAAAGCTAAAAGAAAACCAAAACGACAACAAAAGAACTCAAATTAATGATGGAAAACTGAAATAAAATACAAATAAAGGCGAGGAAAGGAATAATGAAAGGAAATAAAAATGAAAAAAAAAGAAAAACTAAAAGGAAGCCAAACTGAAAGTGAGGGGGAAAAAAATCAAAATTAAAAACAAAATCAGAAATCAAATTAAACATGAATGAAATTTTTTTTGAAACAAAATAAAAATGAAAATAAAGAAATCAAAATGGACCTGAGGAAAAAAAAATATCAATAAACATCAAAGTAAAAATGTTCAACGCCCAAGAGGGGTGGAGCCACTGCCAAGACTCCGCCCCCTCTATCAACCTCTTGCCCAATGAGGCCCAAGTAGCTTTCTGATTGGTTGAAGGACAGAAGTTTAAAAAGCTGATCCCACCCATTATACCTTTTTTTGGCGCTCACCTTGGGAAGGCTGGGAACAAATTTGGTGTCACCGAAGGACTTGTAATTGCCCATGTTGGCATAAATGGCCGCCGTGTAAACCAGAAAGGCCTGCAAGGGAGAATTCCATTTGATTTGCCTTAACATTTTTTTAGAAAACCAGAGCTTAATTATTTACAAAAAAGTGCGGTCAAGAGAAAGCAGGGCAAGAAAGAAAAACAATCTCCAGGACTTTAGCACAAAATTGTGTCCAGCACACTTCAGTATCTTCACAAATGATTTAGATGAGGGGATAGAAGAGGAATTCATCACATTTGCAGATGACGCTAAGCTGGCAGGAATAGCCATCAACCTCAGAAGGCAAGCAGCGGCAGACAAAAAAGCAAATACGATCCTTGGTTGCACAAACAGAGACATAGAATCAAAATCACGTGAGGTAATAAGCAGGGGGTTGGACTAGAAGGCCTCCAAATTCCCTTCCAACTCTGTTATTATATTATTATATTAGTATCACTTTATTAAAACCTTAGTAAGGCCATACCCTGGAATACGGCATCCAGTTTTGGTCACCATATTACAAAAAAGAGGTTGAGACTTTGGAAAAAGTGCAGAGAAGAGCAACTAAGATGATGAAGGGCCTAGAGACTAAAACATATGAAGAACGGTTGAGGAATTGGGAATGGCCAGTTTAAAGGAAAGAAGGATTAGGAGAGACATGATAGCAGTCTTCCAATATTTGAGGGGCTGCCCCAAAGAAGTGGGAGTCAAGCTATTCTCCAAATCACCTGAGGGCAGGACAAGAAGCAATGGATGGAAACTAATCAAGGAGAGAAGCAACCAGGAATTAAGGAGAAACTTTCTAACAGTGAGGACAATTAACCAGTGGAACAGCTTGCCACTAGAAGTTGTGGATGTCTCCATCACTGGAGGTCTTTGAGACTGGACAGTCATTTGTCTGAAATGGTATAGGGTCTCCTGCTTGAACAAGGGGCTGGACTAGAAGACCTCCAAGCTCCCTTTGCAGCTCTGTTCCGATTGATTTTTAAGAAGAAATTGGACGGCCATTTGTCTGAAATGGTATAGGACGGAGGTCTCCAACCTTGGCAACTTTAAGACTTCAACTCCCAGAATTCTCAGCCAGCAAAACTGAGGAATTCTGGGAGTTGAAGTCCACAAGTCTTAAATTTGCCAAGGTGCTCGAGCATGGGGTTGGACTAGAAGACCTCCAAGGCCCCTTCCAGCTCTATTCCGGTCGATTGATTACCTGATATTCTTCATCTGTGATGCCGAGCGAACGGGCCACCTCTTGTAACTTACTCGGGTCCTGGGTTCGGAAGATGCGGGAGAGGAGGACGTAAATGGTAGGAGATTCCGGGGACGTTTGTAACAGGACCACCAGTCCCCCATACCAGCAAGCTCGTGACAAGTAATGAGCATAGAGTTTCTCTTCCGGGGACAACAGCTCAAACGCTTCGGCACAATCCAACGTCGCGATCCCAATGTCGTTGGGTAAGACATAGTGCGAGTCCACCATGACGCCAACCTGGAAAAGGGAGAAACCAAGACGTCGTCCTTCAGTCCAGTCACGGTATGTACTTTCTTATAAAAAATATCTTTATTATAAAGATAGACAGTTTGGTCTAGCGGTTAAAGCAGCAGGCTGGAAACTGGGAGGCAGTGAATTCTAGTCCTGCCTTAGGCATGAAAACCAGGTGGGTGACTTTGTGCCAATCACTAGGAGACGGTGAGTTCTAGTCCCGCCTTAGGCATGAAAACCGGGTGGGTGACTTTGAGCCAATCACCCAGGGGATTGCGAGTTTAGTCCCGCCCTAGGCATGAAAGCCAGCTGGGTGACTTTAGGCCAATCGCTCTCTCCAATCCATTCCGCCTCACAGGGTTGTTGTGGGGAAAAATAGGAAGAGGAAAGTGCATTGGATACGTTTGCTGCCTTGAGTTACTTATTAATAAAATAAAGTCAGGATACGGGAAGGGAAGGAGGAAGGAGGTGGAAGAAAGGAAGAAAGGGAAGGAGGAAGGAAGGTGGAAGGAAAGAAGGAAAGGAAGCAGGAAGGAAGAAAAGAAGGAAGGAAGGAAGGAAGGTGGAAGGAAGGAAGGGAAGGTGGAAGGAAGGTAGAAGGAAGGAAAGGAGGAAGGAAGGTGGAAGGAAGGAAAGGGGGAAGGAAGGTGGAAGGAAGGAAGGGAAGGTGGAAGGAAGGTAGAAGGAAGGAAGGAAGGAAGGGAAGGAGGAAGGAAAGAAGGGAAGGAGGAAGGAGGTGGAAGGAGGGAAGGAAGGAAGATAGGAAAGGAGGAAGGAAGGTGGAAGGAAGGAAAGGAGGTGGAAGGAAGGAAGCAAGGAAGGAAGGAAGGGCCCCTCGTCCCCAATACCTCAGATTCTTCCTGAATTCAAGCAGCAACTGCCAGGCATAAAAACCTGTTGCTTTAAACCTGGAAAAGAAGAGGGAAAAAAACCCCTCAAACCCATGTTTTAACATTCTAACTTCTTCCTGAAGGGCAGTTTTTCTTTTCTTTCCAAGAGCCAGTTTGAGCCTCTCCATGTCTATGGAGATTCTCAAAGTCATCTAAGCTCCGTTTTCCCAAAGGTCCTTTTTTTCTCCCCCCCACCCCAAGGAATTTCTGGTTGGTTTGTTTTTTTCTTTGAAGACGTTTCGCTTCTCTCATCCAGGAAGCTTCTTCGGGCTCTCTCTGCCTCCTTGCATGTGGTGGGGAATTGGGAGTCAGAGCGGAAGAAGCTTCTCGGGTGAGAGAAACGAAACGTCCTCAAAGAAAAAAAAACCCCAGAAAGTCCAGTTTAAGATTCTTGGAGGAAAAAGAAAAAAAAAAAGGCACTTTTGGGACAAAGTCCTTCTCTTCCCTTCCCTCCCAGCCAGCCATTTCCAGGCTCCAACATGCTGGGGAATCCCTTTGCCAGTCCTAAATGGTGCTTTTTAAAGATAAAAGCGGCAAACCAGCTTCCCCTGCGGTTAATCCCACCTTTCCACCATGAGGACCAGAAACTTGCTTTTTTAAAAAAAAAAAAAGGGGGGGGGGAAAGAGGCTGATTTGCAAGCCAGAGATTTCCAAGGCGACTGAAATCTCCACCTGCAATCTTCAAGGATGCAGGTTGAGGTCAGATCCCCCCGGATGGGTTACACGCGTGTGCTCCCGTTCCCACGAGACTCTCCCGTACCCGCACCCGCGGCCACGTGACCAACCCGACCGCTCCGCTCGGCTTCCTCTTCACCTGCAGCAAGCTCGCCCTCCCTTGCGCGACTTCCAACTTCCTGCCACGCCCCCTTCTCGGCTCCTCCATTCGGCTCTGCGATCGGGCAGACACGCCCACCCACCGACCCCTCCCTTCCCGGGCACATCCAGCCAATGAGGCAGATAGCGGCGTTGCTGGGAGACCGAAGACCCGCCTTTTCTTTTTTTTTCTTTTGGCCTCGATTCTTGCTTGCTTTCTGATTTTATTTGAATCTTGTTTTCTCCCTCCCTCCGTCCACTCCTTCCTTCCTTCCCTCTTTTCGTTCCTTCCTCCCTCCCATTCTCTTTCTTTCTTTCTTTCCTTCCCCCTCCTTCCTTCTTTCCTTTTTCTTCCTCCTTCCCTCCCGTTCTCTCCTCCGTTCCTGCATTCTTGTATCCTTTTTTTCTTTTTCTTTCTTTCTTTTCCTCCCTCCTTCCTTCTTTCCTCCCCCTCTCATTGTCTCCTTCCTTCCTTTTCTCCTTCCCTTCCTTTTCTTTCTTCCTTTCCTTCTTTTTCTTCCTCCTTCCCTCCCACTGTCTCCTGTTCCTTCCTTCCTTCCTGTATCCTTTTTTTCTTTTCCTCCCTCCTTCCTTCTTTCCTCCCTCCCTCTCATTCTCTCCTTCTTTCCTTCTTCCTTTTCTTTCCTTTCTTCCTTTCCTTCTTTTTCTTCCTCCTTCCCTCCCACTGTCTCCTGTTCCTTCCTTCCTTCCTGTATCCTTTCTTTTCCTCCCTCCTTCCTTTTCTCCCCCTCATTGTCTCCTTCCTTCTTTCCTCCTTCCCTTTCTTTCCTTCTTTTTCTTCCTCCTTCCCTCCTATTCTCTCCTGTTCCTTCCTGTATCTTTTTTTTCCTTTTCCTTTCCTTTCTCTCTTTCCTTTCCATCCATCCATCCATACCTCTTTTATTTCCCCTCCCTCCCTCTTTTGTTTCCTCTCCCTCCCTCTTTCCAGAGTGTCTACATCTTTTTTATAATACCTGACCAAAACTGGACGCAATATTCTAAGTGTGGTCTTAATAAGGCTTTATAAAGCCTTATTAGTACTTCATATGATCTTGATTCTATCCCAACTTCAACATTTGAGATGATGGTGAAGCTCTTTGCATTAAGTCCCAGGTGAGATCCATATTGCATTTTCCCTGGTTTCTTCCTTTGGAGGTTCATAATATAGGAAGTCTAGGAGGGAAGAGGGTGCACCCCTTCGAGATGGGATATAGAAAACCCTTTGGGTCTTCTCACTGGCTGAGCTCACCCCATAACCAAGTAACCTTACCAAAGCTTTCACACATTATCCAACAGCTGATTAGTTTCAATCTGCAGTTACTTTTTGGTTTGTAATATCCTATGTTGGGCAGACATAGCCTTTAACTGTTTTACCAACTTAAAAAATCCTGGTTAATTTGGAAGCGTAAAACAGGAGAAGCATGTTACGGGAAAAACAAAGAGATATTACAAAAACCATACCCCACACATGCAAATTTCTTTCTAATGTCCTTTTTTGAGTGGAGAAATAAATTAGAACAGTGTTTGTCAACCTTGGCAGCTTTAAGATGAATGGATTTCAATTTCCAGAACTCCTCACCCATAATGCTTTAAGAGGGGTGGGCTTCAACTCCCAGATTTCCCATGTTTTAAGGTGGGAGGACCTCAACTCCCAGAATTCCCCAGCCAGTTTGCTTTGAGAAGATTGAATTTCAACTTCCAAAATTCCTCGGCCAGCATGTTTTAAGATGGGAGGACTTTAATTCGCAGAGTTCCCCAGTCAGCCTGCTTTAAGATGGGAGGGCTTCAACTCCCAGAATTCCCCAGCCAGCATGCTTTAAGTTAGCTGGATTTCAACTCCCAGAATTCCCCTGCCAGCATGTTTTAAGGCGGAAGGACTTCAATTCCCAGAGTTCCCCAGTCAGCCTGCTTTAAGATGGGAGGATTTCAACTCCCAGAATTCCCCAGCCAGCATGCTTTAAGTTAGCTGGACTTCAACTCCCAGAATTCCCCTGCCAGCATGTTTTAAGGCGGAAAGACTTAAATTCCCAGAGTTCCCCAGTCAGCCTGCTTTAAGATGGGAGGACTTCAACTCCCAGAATTCCCCAGCATGTTTTAAGGCGGAAGGACTTCAATTCCCAGAGTTCCCCAATCAGCTTGTTTTGAGAGGGTTGGACTTTAACTCCCAGAATTCCTCAGGCACCATCCTGGGAGTTGAAGTCCACACATATTAAAGTCGCGGAGGCTGAGAAGCATCGCATTATAAAATAAAACTTTTCCTCTCAATTGGGAGAGGAATGCAAAGGGTTTTAATTTAGGCCCCGAGAAGACCCCGAATTCCAACGGATGACTAAGAGAAAATTAAAATAGAGATGTTCTGATGGGGTGGCAGCGAAGGAATTGCATTGAGTTTCAGGCGTGAAAAATCAGTTTAATGACTTTGGGGCCTGTCCTTCTCACTCAGCCCAATTCACCTTGCAGTTTGGCCTGACTAGGTGGTTCAGTGGCTAAGACACTGAGCTTGTCGATCAGAAAGTCGGCAGTTTGGCAGTTCGAATCCCTAGTATATGGTAGGTCTCCTGTATGAGCAGGGGGTTGGACTAGATGACCTCCAAAGTCCCTTCCAACTCGGTTACAGTTGTTGTTGTGGGGACTGACGGCCGTGACTGGGAGGATTTTTTATCAGGTTCGCCTGATTCGCCAGTTGTGTCCCTTTCTGGATCAGGACTCCTTACGCACAGTCACTCATGCCCTCGTCACCTCCCGCCTGGACTATTGTAACGCTCTCTACATGGGGCTCCCCTTGTGGAGCACCCGGAGGCTCCAACTGGCGCAGAGTGCGGCCGCGCGGGTGGTGATGGGAGCAACATGGCGCTCCCATGTAACACCCCTCCTGCACGAGCTGCACTGACTCCCGGTGGTCTTCCGGGTACGCTTCAAGGTTTTGGTTATCACCTTTAGAGCGCTCCATGGCTTAGGACCTGGTTACCTACGGGACCGCCTACTACCACCAATAGCCTCCCACCGGCCAGTACGCTCTCATAGAGAGGGGCTCCTCCGGGTGCCGTCAGCCAAACAATGTCGACTGGCGGCCCCCAGGGGGAGAGCCTTCTCTGTGGGGGCACCTATTATCTGGAACAAACTCCCCCTGGAGATACAGAGGATCCCGGATCTGCGCACCTTCCGTCGCGCTCTAAAGACCTTTTTATTCCACCAGGCGGGCCTGGCCTAACTTTCTCCCTCTTTTTAAACAATTTTAATATTTTTAATATTTTTAATACTCAAAGTTTAAATTTCTTTTAAATTGATTGGGGTTTTAATTTGTCTGGGCCAAACTATTTAATTTGATTTTATTTCTGCTTTTTAAATTTTGTATATATGTATTTTATTGTTGGCTGTTTACCGCCCTGAGTCCTTCGGGAGTAGGGAGGGATATAAATCAAATAAAAGAAAGAGGAAAGAAAGAAAGACTGTACGAGGAAGGATCCTTACAGGTGCAACCTTGAGTCGTACAAAATAAAGGCGGGAGACAGTACATAAATAAGAGACCCACACCGTATAATGGATATATATATATATATATATCTCTGTGTTAGCAACAGCAAAGCTCTCCTGGGCTTGCCCCACCGATCCAAACACGGATCTAGGCTGGGTTCACACACAACAACCCTAAACCTGGGTTCAAGAAATCGCGACGGCAGCGTGCAGATCGCCTACAATGCCCAAGCAACGGATCTCGAGTTGAGCTTCCTCTGTCGATGCATACCCTGTTTGAAGATAATCGGCTGGCTTTCAGATGCCCCCTGGCCCCAAAATGACGTGCTTCCCATTTCGGGAACCACGGAAGTCCCCCGTTTGTGCGAACCTCTTTCTCGGAGACGGGTTCTAAGTGGGAAGGGAACGACTGGGTCATGGGGAGGAGGCGAGGATGGGGTTGGGGTGGGCGGACTGGGGAGAATCCGTCTTCCTCAAATTGGAATCGAATCCTGCCCTCCCCTCCCCAAAATGCTTGGATGGGAAGAGATGCGGTGGCCGTCCGGCCGATGCAAAGTCCAGTACAATCAAATGACGAGATTGAGCGGTCCACGGCGGCCAGCGGAGGTTGTGGTTTATTCTCCAACCGTCTCCCCCGCCAGGCGGGCCGTGTTGCTGCGCCTCCCCCTCTCTCCGGCTCAGTCGAGGGGTCCCTGGAAAATGAGCCGGACGAAACCCTGCTGGCCGGTCAGCCAGGTGCCACAGAAGGGGCATGCGGCGTGGAAGGCATGGGTGCCGTGCGGCAGCGGGATCTGCGACCAATACTGGACAGTCTTGGCGGAGCAGACGTGGCCGCAAGGGCAGAAGGCGTGAGTGGGGCGTCCGGCGTCCAGATACAGCCCGGCCTCGCAGCCCAGCCAGAGAGGCACGTAAGGGCCCAGCCGCCGACACATGGGGCACTCGCGCTCCAGCCCCCCTTTCTCTTTACGGAACCCCCAGTTGTGAAAACCGTGGACGTGGCCACAGTTGATGTACACCCAGGGCTGCTGTTTTTCCACCATGCCTCGTTGGGCCAGGCTGGGGAAGGCCAGGGTGCTGAAGCCAACCGGGCACTGGGGCCGGGCAGCGTTGACCTCTTGACGCAGCAGCTCCAGCTGTTGCAAAGTTGGGGTGCGCAGGAGCCCCTCCGAAGTGCGCCAGAGGAGTGTGGCCCCGCAGAGGTCAATGAGGGAGCCGTCCTCCAGAATGTTGGACTCCATTTCCACCTAGCATCGAGGGAGAATAGAAAAGAAGAGATTAATAACAGAGTCGGAAGGGACCCTTGGAGGTCTTCTAGTCTAACCCCCCTGATCAGGCAGGAAACCCTATTCCATTTCAGACAAATGGTTATCCAATCTCTTCTTAAAAACCTCCAGTGATGGAGCACCCACAACCTCTGGTGGCAAGTTGTTCCACTGGTTAATTGTCCTCACTGTCAGGAAATTTCTCCTTAGTTCTAGGTTGCTTCTCTTCTTGATTAGTCTCCATCCGTTGCGTCTTCTCCTGCCTTCTGATGCTTTGGAAAATAAGTTGACCCCCCTCAAATATGGCAGCCCCTCAAATATTGGACGATTGCTATCATGTCACCCCTAGTCCTTCTTTTCACTAAACTACCCAAATCCTGCAAACTTTTTTAGTATGTTCTATCCCCTAATTATCTGTCTTGCTCTTTGCACTCCTGAATCTCCTCCTTCTCCTAAACCTTATAAATCTTGAGTTATAATCCACTCTCGGTGGATAAATCTTGATTTATAATCCACTCTTCTCCGTTGAGTTGCCAACCTACTGTTCCGAGCTAGGCTTCCCAAGAGCAGGAAGCAAACTCCTTGTCCCGACAAAAAACCCTTTTGATTTAAGTTACTGTGAGTTCCTCTCATTCACATCCAGCAAAGTCTTTCAAGGGAGAATTTACAGTCACAGACCTTATCTGGCTTGGAGAGCTGCCAGGTCGATATCTTCAAAACTTGGCAAGACGTCTTGGAGAGTCATGAACCAATTAGGTGAACTAATTGTCTCCTGCAAACTCCCCTTCCCTTTCGCACCTCTTTTATTCCCTATGGGAGGGGCCATTCACCGTCCACCTGTGGCTTTACTCCTGAGTCGACCCTTGTTCTTTAGCTGTTCCCTTTGTCTGGCAACTCTGCGTATGTGTACACTGGGAACAGGCTTCAGCTGTTCTTCTGCTCCACTGATATCTGACTCTGAAGGCAGCTGACAACTGTCAGAGGCTCTGGCCCCCTCTCTGCCTCCGACGCAGAGCCCTCATCAGAGCCTTTCCCAGACTCCAGGACTGGCCCATGTTCCTTCCCAACCTCCTCACTGTCTGAGTCTGCTACCAGCTCTGCTTGCCAATGGCGGGCCACAACACCTACCAGCTTTCCCCGCTGCTGTGCGGAGCGACTGTCCCGCAGAGCGTAGACGTTCCCGCAGACCGAGATCTCCCGCCAGACTCCCGGGGTGGAGTCTTCGCTAAAACCGCCGTTCGGGTGCATTACAAGCACGCCGTTTGTGGTCAAGCCATCCATGAGCCCATCGGGTGTCCTCCATTTCGCTGCTCTCTCCTGCCAACGAGAGAGACGTGGCATTGAAGTCTGGTTTTAAGGTCCCGGTTGGCCAATGCCCCACCACTGCTCCTCACTCAAACCTACTCAAGTGAAAGACAACCAGACTCTAGGTAATCCCTGAGTTACAACTTGTTCGTTTAGCAACGGTACGAAGTTACCACACACACGCACACACACGTTCAAACCTTCTCATTGCCATAGGTGGAAATATTTGAGTTTTAAACGGGCATTTGATCATTTGGTCGGTCAGTTGCAAAAGCGACTGTGCCCCGTTGGGTCCGTGAAAAAAAAATACAGGTAGTCCTTAAAATACTGCAGTTCATTTAGCGACCGGTCAAAGTTACAAAAGGACGGAGAAAAGTGACTTAGGACCGTTTTTCACATTTACGACCATTTGCCGCATCCCCGTGATCACGTGATCAAAATTCAGATATTTGGCGAAAGGTTTGTATTAATGACCGTCGCAGTGTCCTCGGGGTCACGTGATCCCCTTTTGCGACCGTCTGACAAGCAAAGTCAGTAAGGGAGTCCAGATTCACTTCACAACTGTGTTACTAAACAAGGCAGCTAGTCCCCCTTAATGGCCGTGGCAAGAAAAGTCGTAAAATGGGGGCAAAATCCCGTGCCACCGTTGTTAAGTGAATCCCTGCACTTGATAAGTTAGTAATCTGGTTGGTAAGTGAATGCGGCTTCCCCCAGTGACTTTGCTTCTCAGAAGGTCGCAAAAGGGGGTCACGTGACATCGCCTTCCCCCTCCCCCCCAGGATTCTGTAATGGTCATAAATATGAACCAGCGGGCCAAGCGTCTGAATTTTGATCATGTGACCATGGGGATGCTGCAAAGGTTGTAACTCTGAAAAATGGTCATAAAATTCAGCTGGTTCTAGCTGGCTCGGGAGAACCGGTAGCGCCGGCAGCGGGAGGCTCCACCCACCCGCCCAGACGTCATCACGTCCTGTTTTTGGCCCTCTGCGCATGCGCAGAAGGCTCTGCCTTCTTGCCTGTTCCTCTTGGTCGTCCGAGATGTCTCTCTTTCTTCCCTGTCCCTGCAGGACGGTTCTGGTCCGCAGACCCATCGGCAGTGGTTCGTCAGCCGGGGTTTTCCCGGAGCTCGTCGGAGCCCCCTAATTCCCTGACTACCTCGCTGCGACGCCAAACCGGAAGACCCAGTGCCTTCGTAACTTTGAATAGTCACTAAGTGAACTGTTGTAAATTGAGGACTACCCGTACACACACATTACGCACACAAGAGCTGCTTGGTGACTCACTCACTCCAAGGAAAATGTTGCGGGAAGCGTCGAAACCAGCAGCGTAAATCCGGGCAGTGTACGGAGGGTTTCTTTCGCAGATGACTCGGCAGGCAAAGCGGGATATAGTACTTTGGGCTGTCTGTCCATCCACGGATGAGTTTGTGCCCGGCGTGGTGTCTGTCACCACAAAATCGATCATGCTCTCCGTCGAGCGGCCGATCTGGGAACAGAGAGATGGGGAGAAGGAGGAGACGTGAGTCAGCGAGTAAAACTTTCACAAGAAGCGAACGTTTTTCCTTTTATCACAAAGCGGACATTTTTTCCCTTCTTTCCAAAATGCTGGTTTTATTTTTCCCTAGCGGTCAATCTAAGGTGGATTTATTTTTTTTTATTGCTGTTTTTAAAATATTTCTGTGACTCTGGCCAGCGTGCAAGTAGTTCTCAACTTAAGACCACAATTGAGCGCGCTCTGACATTCCCACCGAACTGGTACCTATTTATCTACTCGCATTGGCATGTTAGGTTGGCAGGAGCTGAGGTGAGGAGGGGAACTCGTCCTGTGATGTGGCACTCGGGTCTCGAACCTGGACAGCTGGCTTTCCAGCCGACAAGCCAAGACTCTTTAACCATTAAGTCACTGTGCCACCCAGTCTACTGTGTGTCAGGGTTCCAAATAATACATCCATAGCAAACAGAATTCCAAGGCAGGTAGGTTCCTCAAAGAGTAGTTTTATTGGATAGATCATATTGGCGCAGGCTGGTGAAAACTGACTCTAAATGTTCCCCCCCGTTTTCACCTAATTAAAAGTAAATATTTTTCCCCTTCTCCCCCCAAATAATCGGTCACATGGTCCAATCAGGGTGAGACCCGGTTGCTTGGGCAACATTGCTCCTCCTTTCTTCAGCCACTTGCAGAAATGTCCTTGATTCTCAAGAGAAAATATTTTGTTTTGGCTACCAAATCCTATCTCTATTCTCCCTTCCACCTTAACCCTCATCTCCCTTGTGGCAACCCTGGACCCAGTGGTGAAATTCAACATTTTTTACTACCGGTTCTGCGGGCGTGGCTTGGTGGGTGTGGTGTGGCTTGGTAGGCGTGGCAGGGGAAGGATACTGCAAAATCTCCATTTCCACCCCACTCCAGGGGAAGGATACTGCAAAATCTCCATTCCCACCCCACACCAGGGGAAGCATACTGCAAAATTGAGGAGCCTGGGTGGCGCAGTGGACTAAGTGCTGTTAAAGTAGCACTTAGCTTCAGCTGCCTGCAATTACTGCAAGTTCAAATCTCACAAGGTTCATGGTTGACTCAGCCTTCCATCCCTTCGAGGTAGGTAAAATGAGGACCCGGTTTGTGGGGCAATAAACTGACTTTGTATAAAAAAGAACACCGCTTAGGGGCCCCCCGAAAGCCCTACTAAGCAGGTATATACAAAAGTATGAAGGCTATTGCTTAATGCATTGTAAGCCGCCCCGAGTCTCCGGAAAACGGCAGCATTTAAATCGAACTAATAAATAAATAAATAAATAAATAAATAAATAAATAAATAAATAAATAAATAAATAAAATCCCCATTCTCTCCCCACTCCTGGGGGAAGGATATTGCAAAATCTCCATTCCCATCCAACTCTGGGACCAGCCAGAGGTGGTATTTGCCGGTTCTCCAAACTACTCAAAATTTCCGCTACCGGTTCTCCAAAATACTCAAAATTTCCACTACCGGTTCACCAGAACCTGCTGGATTTCACCCCTGCCTGGAGCCTCAAAATGGCCTCGGTCAGGCCAGCTCCACAGTTGACACTGTGAGCCTATCCACCCCAAATTTGTCTTTTAGAGGGGGCTAAACACCTTCCCCTTGGACTGTCCATCACGTCATCTCTGGAGGCCCCACAAAGGTGTCCCCTCCCGATAAATACCTGGAACATGTCTGTCTCGCCATCTTGAGTATATTCGACAATGACCGAATGGCTTCGGGAAAGCGTGTAGGAGATGCTATGTTGACCTCTGTCGCTCAGAGCCTGTTGGAGCAGAGAAGTAATTCTCAACTTACAACAGTTCATTTAGTGACCGTTCAAAGTTACGATGGCAATTTGAGCCCGACTTTTTTTTAAAAAAAATACATTTTATTAATTTTCTATTAGTTACATTTCTTAATGCTTAATACACATCGTATTGTCTGGGCTATTTAATTTGCTTAACAATATACAGATTCCATTCTTACTCTCCACCCCTTTTTTTCCAACCACTGGTAGAATAAGTTCCAGGGTTAATAATATTCTGTGTCTTCTTTCTGTTTGATTTTCAGCGTCAGCCTATCCATTCCTGCACAGCCTAGTTAGTATCATCTTAATTATCTCTTCATCTTGCGGTGTTTCTTCATCTTTCCAATATTGTGCCAAAATAATTCTTGCTGGTATTAAAACATGTCATTACTAAATACATATATTTCTTATCAAAATTTTCTGATATCATCTATATATATATATAAAAGCAAAAACCACTCACGCCGTAATCACAAAATCTCCAGAACCGTAAAGCCTACAAACTTGAAATTTGCCACATATGTTCCTCTTGGCTTCTAGGTGCTCGCTAAGAAAGGATTTTTCAAAATGACCATCAGAGCATTATTTCCTATATTATTATTAACACGCTCTGATGCTAAGGAGTTCTACTTCCCCTCCCCACCTGAAAAGAAATCTGTGCCAAATGCAAAACACAAGCAGAGGAGAGGAGTTTCACTTTCAGTTTTACTTTCACAGCAGCAAGCAGCTTTACTACAGAACAGTTGAGCTAAGCCATGCCCAGCCTCCTTCCTGTCTCCTTCTTGCTCACACAGCAAATATTGTTTGAGTTTCCAAACATCCCTCAACTCTCTCACACACTGAGAGGATGCTAGCCAGATGAATACCGATGGATGCTGTGAGCTGGGACATTCTACTCCCACTCTCCCTCTGTTCCAACTGCCAGTTGCATTATATTAACACACTCTGAAGCTATGGAGTTACACATTCTACATTAAGTTTCAGTGTCAATTTATCAAGCCCGAGCACATAATTTCATAGCGAAGCACGGGCGTCCAGCTAGTCCCTAATAAAACCAGTTCAGGTTTAAAATCTATCTGTTTCCATATTATCTTTCCTAGCCATTTGTGTATTTTTGCCCCCAATTAATTTTTTTGTCCTAGCACAAGTCCACCACATATGATGAAATGTGCCCGTCTTTTGAGCCCAAAAAGTTATGTTGCTGAGCGCGACACTTGTTAAGTGTCACTTCTAGCCCATTGCATTACCTTTCTTGCCACGGTTGTTAAGTGAATCGCTGCAGGTTAAATTAGTCACACCATCGTTAAGTGAACCTGGCAACCCCCCCCCCCATTGACTTTGCTTATCAAAAGGTTGCAGAAGGGGCTCTGCAGCCGTCATTAAGTAGGAGCCAGTGGCCAAACATCTGAATTTTGATCGCGTGACCACGGGAATGCTGCGACAGTCGTAAGTGTGGAAAAACGGTCATAAGTCCCTTTTTCCAAGTGCTGTTGTCACTTCGAATGGTCGCTAAATGAACTGTTGTAAGTCGAGGACTGCCTGTAATTCAGACTACATTCCCCCATTCAGAGCCATTGGTGGTGGTTCCGGATGGGGCAGGAAAAGAACTTTGCCCATGCTCAGAATCCGTGTTTAAACACAGCCAGAGGTTTAAATAGCTCCCCAGTGAGATCTGGCAATACCATTTAATTTAATTTAATTTAATTAATTAAATTTATATGCCGCCCCTCTCCGAAGACTCATTGCCGGGGTGGGGGGGGCGGTGGAAGGGAGGGGGTCATTTCTGCAACCATGGTGGGTCGCTTGACTTACTTTGGACATCAGTGGTGTGGAGATATGGTGGATGACATCGGGTTTCACGCCGTTGGCTTTGGGTCGCTTATAGAGCGCCAGCCGGCTGCGGTGACGGCCTTTGTCTCCGTTAGCCAGAGAGCCATTGTACCTGCGTTGAACAGATGAACAGAGTTGGAAGGGACCTTGGAGGTCATCTAGTCCAACCCTCCACCCAAGCAGGAGACCCAACCACCATGGCAGTACGGTCTCTTCTCTAAAGCCTCCAGGGATGAAGCTCCCACAACTTCCGAAGGCAACTTCTGTCCCATGGGTTGATTGTTCTCACTCTCAGGAAATTCCTCCTTATTTCCAGGTTGAATCTCTCCTTGATCAGTTTCCATCCATTATTCCTCGTCTGGCCTTGAAAGATGCTTTGAAAAATAGCTTGACCCCCTTCCTCCTCTCTGTGGTAGCCCCTCAAATATTGGAAGATGTTCTCCTGTCTCCCCTGGTCCTCCTCTTCACTAGACTAGCCAGGCCCAGTTCCTGCAACCGTTCATCGTATTACAGATTGACAGAGTTGGAAGGGACCTTGGAGGTCATCTAGTCCAACCCCCTGCCCAAGCAGGAGACCCTACCTACGCCATTTCTCACCAATGTGTCTCACATATTTTTCTGCCCCAAATATTCCAAAGTGGCGATGTTTGAAACCAATAGAAAACAACAGAGTTGGAGGGACTTCGGAGGTCTTCTAGTCCAGCCCCCTGCTACCCTATACCCATGATGACGGACCTATGGCATGTGTGCCACAGGGGGCACGCAGATCCATATCTGCGGGCACGCGAGCCGTTGGCCTAGCTCAGCTCCCTGATTTTCGGCTGGCCCCGCCCACACCACCCCTCCCCTCCTACGAGTCTCCATGTGGCCCGTTTTGGATGGTAAGTCTCACGCGGAGGCTCTGGGAGGACATTTTCGGCCTCCAGAAGGCCTCCGGAGGGGTGAGGGAGGCAGTTTTCGCCCTCCCCAGGCTCCAGGAAAAATTCTAGAGCCTGGGGAGGGTGAAAAACAGGCCTTCCGGGCCCACCAGAAGTCGGGAAACCGGTCATTTCCAGCCTCCAGAGGGATTCTTAGGTGGGCAGGAAAGGCCATTTTCTCCCTCCCCAGGCTCCTAGAAAGCCTCTTGGGAGGATGAAAAACGGGCCTACTGGAAGTCTGGAAACAGGCCATTTCCTGCCCAAAATGAGGCGTGGAGGGCCCTCCGAAATGGGGCACGGGGGAGGGTGTCGCGTGCACATGAATGTGGGGGCAGGACGCCAGGGGGGCATTGAATTAGGGTGTGGCCACGTGCACACGTGACCCCCCATCTCCCGCACTCCCCCAACTTTTGGCACGCGAGGGCAAAAAGGTTAGCTATCACCGCCCTATACCATTTGAGACAATCTTCTTTAAACCTCCAGTGCTGGAGCATTCACAACTTCTAGTGGCAAGCAGTTCCACTGATTAATTGTTCTAACTGTCAGGAAATTTCTCCTTAGTTCTAAGTTGCTTCTCTCCTTGATTAGTTTCCACCCATTGCTTCTTGTCCTGCCCTCAGGGGCTTTGGAAAATAAGTCGACCCCTTCTTCTTTGGGGCAGCCCCTCAAATATTGGAACACGGCAGCGGTAGGTTTCACATGATGTTACTACCGGTTCGCCGTGTGTGCGCACGCACCTGATTCACGCACGCACCTGCCTTTCACACATGTGCGTGTCTTCCGCGCATGCACCTGGCTACAAAAACATGCTTAAATAGGATGTCATAGAGCTGGGCAGGATCACCCATGAGTTCCGCTACCGGTTCGGGCGAACCGATCCAAACCGGGAAAATACTACCTCTGGAACACTGCTATCATGGCACCCGTAGTCCTTCTCTTCGTTAGGTTCCATGTCTACCCGGTTCCCGCAACTATTCGCTTTACCCTCAGGTTCCCAACACCAGGGGTGAAATGCTCCCGGTTCGGACCTGATCGCCCAATCCGGTAGCAATGGAGGTGGGTGGTTCGGAGAACCGGTAGCAAAAATCCTTGCTCCCCCACCTCCCATACCCAGCTGAGCCGCACAATCATCAGAGGCTTTTTTTTAATTTTATTTTTAAAACAACCTCTTTGGCCGAAAAAATGCTTTTAAAAGTAAAAAAAAAAAAGCCTCTGATGATTGCGCAGCTCAGCTGGGATCGTTAGAGGCTTTTAAAAGCATTTTTTCTACAAACTCTGCTTTTAAAAGCCTCTTTTCTTTTTCTTTTTGCTTTAATTTATATGCCGCCCTTCTCCGGAGACTCAGGGCGGCTTACAATGTGTTAAGCAATAGCCTTCATACTTTTGTATATTTATACAAAGTCAGTTTATTGCCCCCACAATCCGGGTCCTCATTTTACCTACCTTTGAAAGGATGGAAGGCTGAGTCAACCTTGAGCCTGGTGAGATTTGAACTTGCAGTAATTGCAAGCATCAGATGTTAATAACAGTGCATTAGTCCACTGTGGCTCTGACGATCCCAGCTGAGCCGCGCAATCCTCAGAGGCTTTTTTTCTTTTAAAAGCCTCTGACGATCCAAACTGAGTTCCCTGATCGTCAGAGGTATTTAAAAGGAAAAAAAAGCCTTTGTCGATCAGGCAACTCAGCTGGGATCGTCATTTTTTTTTTGCCGAAGAGGTTGTAGAAAAAATGGTTTTAAAAGGAAAAAGGAAAAAAAATGGCCACGCCCGCCCAGTCCCATTACCCACCCACCCCCACACCAAGCCACGACCACAGAACCGGTAGTAACAAATTTTAGATTCCACCGCTGCCTAACACTAGAATAAACGTGGGGAAAAAAATGGTTTAACTTACCCCAGGACGATCAATTCCCCGTACTTCACTGGTTTTTTGGTTAACAGAAGGCTATCCCCTGCCGAAGGGTAAAAACGCCCATTCTGGGCACAGGTCCGACGCAGAGTTAGCGAATGGGAACTCACAGCTTCAGCGCTTCCTTCAAGCACCATCCTAGGAATACAGAGTTGTGTGAACCTGGAGGAGAACGCAGGTATTTTGAATTATAGGTACGGGGGAAAAACGAACTTTCTCGGGCTTAAATTCTCGTGGCCATTGGGAGTTTTGCAAATGTGCAGTTCGGCACGGAGAAACTGACCCCCCAAAAAAGAGAGAGAGAGAGAAAGGAACGAAGAAAAGCAACGTTTTAAGGATCTCAAGAAAGCATGGTTTGCAAACTGTCTCAAATCCCACAAAGTAGATTCGGCAATCATGCAGAAGTGATGCAGCATTGTTTTCTTTTTAAGGTTTTAAAAAAACGGATTCCTAATTGAGTCTGTAGTTCTGGTTATTCTGGATCAGCTCCAGGGAACAATCTGGATGTACTTCTTGACTTATAAACAGCTTTTAAGATGCATGGACTTCAATTCCCAGAATTCCCCAGCCATCTACGCTATGAATTCTGGGAGTTGAAGTCCACGCATCTTCCACGTTGCCGAGATTTGAGAAATAACTGACTTGGACAGTTTGCCACTGTCTTCTTTGGAGATTAAATTTTTGGGCTTTCCGGTCTGCTTTTTCTGGTGGACTTCCATCTGAATGTTAACCAGGTTTTGGCCTGGTTTAGCAATCCAAGATTAGCCAAGGTCAGATGTTAAGTCTTTTTTAATATCCTATGCACTTCTATCTTAGCACAGCGCAAGATGTAGATTTTTTTTTTTCCTCCTGGCGCAACAACTCTCCTGGAAGGTAGGCTGAGAGGGATGTATAACTGCCTCAGAATCCCCCAGGGATTTCTGTAGCCGTGGGCATCTGAATGCAAAACCTGGGTAGGTTTGAAATCCAAAAACCTCTTCAAATCAAATCATCCTCGGCTTACAAACCCCTATTTAGCCACCATTCCAAATTGCAACAGCGCTGGAGGAAAAAAAAAAAAAAAGCGACTTACCCCCCCGATCCTCGCACTTACAACCGTCGCGGCATTTCCCCCACGGTCACATGATTGGCAACCTACATGTGTTTACGACGGTTGCTATGTGGCTGGGTTTTTCGATCCTTCCCTCCTCCGACAAGCCAAATCGTTGGGGGAACCCTATAACCCTATAACCCTAACCCAAAGAACTGCTTGATTCACTTAACAACCGGAGTGGCTCGCTTAACAACCGTGGCAAAAAAAATAAAAAAAAATAAATCATAAAACCGGGCACAACTCACTTAAGAACCTCGCCTCGCTTAGCAACGGAAACTCTGCCCCCCCCCCAACCGTGGTCGTAAGTCAAAGACTACTTGTATCGGTTGAGCTGGATTGGAATTGACTCCCTGGGATTCAGAGAGGAGCCCAGCCTAGCTTGGTGCTCTAGACATGTTCAGAAACTCACGGAGACCGAACGTCATCTCATCACCCAGCCATTCCTCCTTTCTATACATGGCTTTGTTGTTCCGCGATATTGAATTTTTTTTTTTCCCCTCCTTCCCACCTCCCCTCTAAGGATTGTAAACACATTTAGCATCTCCGGGTTTCAAACGCTTCTTCCCAGTCCTGAAAGTTGCCATGGCGACAGCCCTAAACTACCTCCGCGCTGTTACTACGGCAGCATTTCAGATATTTAATGGCTCTCTGTTGCCAAGGCAACATCCTCTTTCCCATCCTGGTCCCAACCAGAAAAAAAGGAAGCTTCCAAAAAATAAATAAAATAAAATAAATTTTAAAAAATGAAAATAAAAATTCCGGATTTTGGGTTTAGTCGTTTAACCAAAACCTGCACCTTTTTTTTCCTGGGTTCGCAACCCAGCCTAAGCAGATAAAGGAAAGATCTTACGGCTGCATTCCCCCAAACAAAGGCTAGAGAGTTTAAAAAACCTGGGTGTTTTTACGGGGTGATATTATGTTTTTTTTTTCCTGGCTTTGAGTCTTGTGTGAATGAATTTGCAGGTGGATTCAGGCACAAAACTGCAGGTTGTGTGAACCCAGCAGACAAGCAGGGGGGAAAAAAAGAAAAAAAAAATCCACCTTTCTCTAACCCCAAGTCTGAGAAAACAGAATGGGGAATTTTTGCAAAAGGCCACGCTTTTTGGCATTTCCTCCTCCTTAAACCTGGAACACCACTGAGAAGACGCAGAGCCGAAATGGCTTTTTGTATACCAGCTCGGTAATCTTCAATCGCTCAAAATCTTTCTGCACAGATTGCGGAATAGAGAGGAAATAACAGCATCTGTCTCGCCCGTTTATTTATTTATTTATAAATAAAAAAATAAAACAGCCGTAAAGCACAACAGGACCAAACCTCCATTGTTGCTGCTAGGAATCCTGAACTTGAGTTTATTCTTATTATCTTAGTTTTTTTTTTTTACAGATTGCCGGATCGGTATCTGGGCCTTTTCCTTAATACTTTGCAAATTTGTTCTGACCGACAACTGCAACACCACCAAACCTGGGTTGCAAAGAGGCAAAGATATATAATATTAGATTTTTTTTTTCTTTTAAATCAACATTCCTTGGAGAGAAACCCCCATTCTGGTTTAAGGTTAATTATTCAAAAGGCTAACCTCATTCTTTTTAAAAAGTAAAGCTACCTTTCCTGAGAATCCAAAGAATTTTTAATACTCCTCGATCGGAGGGGCCCCAATCTTTGGGGGTGGGTGGGAGGAGGAGGATATTTGTGGGCACTGTCACAAAATGGCTACTGGCGGAGGAGGGGAACACGCTGGTTCCCCAAATATTAATACGAGGGGCAAAGCTCGTATTTTAATTTTGGAAGGAAACTTCCAAAGCCACAGTGCTAGAGGTGGTGTGTTTAAAAAAATAATTATTATTATTATTATTCAAAAATGCAAAATATCAGAAGGGCATATAGACTTGTGGGACATTCCAGGATCCTGGGCACCCCATTGGAGACCTCAAACTCTGAAGTATTTCTAGAAGAGATGGAGGAACAGGGAAAGCTTGGAGGAAAAGAGGCAGAAATTAATTAAAGTTGTGCAGACTTAATTCCAATTTCAATGTCTTCATCTGGAGTTCTGAATTTTGGAAGTTTTTTTTTTTTTTTAAAGGAAGCTAGATGGTGTCAACCCCTCTGCCAAATTTTTAAGATTTAGTTTATGATTTGGAGCCAGAGGGGCAGGAAGAGGCTATAAAGGATTAAACTCCAAATTCTCTTTTTCATATTCTCTCTCTCTCTTTCTTTCTTTCTTTTTCTTTCTTTCTTTCTTTTTTGTTTCCTTTTTCCTTTCTTTCCTTCCTTCCTTCTTTCTTTTTCTCTCTTTCCTTCCTTCCTTCTTTCCTTCCTTCTTTTTCTTTCTTTCTTTCCTTTTTTCTTTCTTTCTTTCCTTCTTTCTTTCTTTTTCTTTCTTTCTTTCTTTCCTTCCTTCTTTTTCTTTCTTTCTTTCCTTTTTCCTTTCCTTCCTTCCTTCTTTCTTTTTCTTTCTTTCTTTCTTTCCTTCCTTCCTTCTTTCCTTCCTTCTTTTTCTTTCTTTCTTTCCTTTTTCCTTTCTTTCTTTCTTTCTTTTTCTTTCTTTCCTTCCTTCCTTCTTTTTCTTTCTATCCTTCCTTCCTTCCTTCTTTCTCTTTCTTTCCTTTTTTCTTTCTTTCTTTCCTTCCTTCTTTCTTTTTCTTTCTTTCTTTCCTTCCTTCCTTCCTTCCTCCTTCTTTTTCTTTCTTTATTTCCTTCTTTCCTTCTTTCTCTTTCTTTCCTTTTTTCTTTCTTTCTTTCTTTCCTTCCTTCTTTCTTTTTCTTTCTCTTTCTTTCCTTCCTTCCTTCCTTCTTCCTTCTTTTTCTTTCTTTATTTCCTTCCTTCCTTCTTTCTTTCTTTCTCTTTCTTTCTTCTTCCTTCCTTCTTTTCCTGTCTGTTTATCCATCTTTCCATCTATCCATCCATCCATTCTTATTATTTATTAAATTCTAAACAGCGGCTTAAGCAAACCTTTCTTTCTAGATGTATGGACTTCAAACCCCAGAATGCTCAGCTTGGAATTCTGGGAAATGATATCGAACCATCTAGGGAATTCTGGGGGATGAAGATCTTGGGGAGACAGCCAAATCAGGGAAGTTGGTTCAAAAAAATAAACAATGCATCTCTAATGAGAATATTTGGGATTCCAGCTATTGGCCTGAGCAAAATCATTAAATTACCATACATTATGCAAATCGCAATAACGCCAGCCAATTAAAAAAACCCCGATCCAGATTAATAGTGGTTGATTCATACTAATATTTTCCAAACAAGGAAAACAGAAAGCTGGTTAGATGACCGTGACCTATTTATCAGTACTTTACTTAATTGTGGTTTATGGAATTAATCTTAGCATTCCGGTTTGGGATTATATACTATATAATCCCAAATAATACATCAACTAACTACACAAAAGCTAAATTCGCACAATTTTTAAACCCGTGGTTCTTAAACCTTTCTGAATCTATAACACTGGATATATAATATTAATTCTGGGACTCCCCAGAAAATTACGAATCATATGTATGTATTTTTCAATCTGTATGACATAGTTTGATGGGAAGTTATAGATTTTATAAAGCGTACCAACACTATACGGACTACGTCTCAATTTACAACAGTTCACAGTTAGTGACCGTTGACTTACAACTGTTTTTCACACTTATGACCATTGCAGCATCCAAATTCAGACCCTTGGCAATTGACTCATATTTATGACACTTGCCGTTTCTCGGGAATCACGTGATCCGCTTTTGCGATGGGAAGCCAGATTCATTTAACGACCACGATACTAACTTAGCTGCAGCGAATTCACTTAACAACCGTGGCCAAAACCATCGTAAAATGGGGCAAGTTCACTTAACACCTGTCTCAGTTAGCCACAGGAATGTTGGTCGTAAATCGAGGATACTTTATACGGATTATACAAACTATACCTAATTTTAAAAAAAAGAAAGAAAAGAAAAAGCAATTTAAAAAATCTCATGGAACACTATACGAACAAGCCATGGCACACCTGTGAGCTGTAACAAGCTACTTTTAAGGTGACACGGGCCGGGATGTGGTTTTAGGGTGTTGTGTGAATGCAGCCAACAAGGGGGTCAGAAAGGAATCAGCTGCACACACAAACCTGTTTTCCTGCTTGCATTGTAACTTCCAATTTACCTTGTTCTACAAGCCCCCACCTCTGTCCAAACTGTCACAAAAACATAAAAATAAATATTTTCCTCGATTTCAAACTGCCGCCTTTTTGCCCTGCGTCCAGCACTCCTAACAACAAGGCCAGGCCACAATCTGCACGTCAATAAGCTATACAATACAGATTGCAAAAACACACCTTTTGTAGATGTGTGTATATACACCCAAACACACACACACACGAGAAGCTATACAATACGGGACTGCAAAAAATACACCTTTTATAGATGTGTGTATACACACCAACATATATACACGCACACAAGTAAGCTATACAATACGGACTGTTTGTATATAAACAGTCGTATTGTGTAGCTACTCATGTGCAGTTTCTGCAGATTTTGTGTGTGTGTATATATGTCTGTTTGCGTGTATACACACATCTATAAAAGGTGTATTTTTGCAGTGTGTTTATATAGATAGATAGATAGAAATAGAGATATATAGATATTTAGATATACACATATACACAATGCACTGTGTGTGTGTGTGTGTGTGTATATATATATATATGTATGTATGTATACACACACACACACACACATACATATATACATTACACGTATACATATCTTGGGGATCAGGAGAACCCCAAATTGATCATAACCCCCCCCCCACCTTCCCCGATGAAGCTGCCCAGAAAAGTTTGGCCTGAAGGATTTTTTAAAACATTTTCTACATTAGCAAAGGAACCCTGAAAATTTATCTTTTAAACAGAGAAACGTTCGTTTGCAGGGATGTACACAGATTAAAATCCCTGGATGAAATCTATCTATGTGGTCTCTTAAGAATCAACAAAGACTCCTAATCAACCCACCCACCAACCACAAAAATAAAACGGAGCATGTACAGAATATATTTCCAAGGAGCCTTCAAGAAGGAATCTGGGGGTTTTTTCCTTGCAAGGAAAAAAAAACAGAACCTTCTTTCTGAGTTGACTTTGTTGCTGGAGTGGGGGGGAATCAAATCTGATGAGCAGTTGGATGGAAGACCAACAGGTAAAGCCATAAGAGGAAGTCAAAAGAAACACCAAAACAGTTCTGGGCTTTGCGGGGTGGGTGGGAAGCAAAGATCAGCCTGTTTCATACGATGCCCAAAAATTAAAAGAAAATTAGGGGTTCTTAAAACAATGGAGAAGGATGCCATCAACAGGTAGGATCCGGGAGAATCCGGCTGAGGGTTCAAGGTTTAAGAAGGGATGGTAGGTTCTCCAGAACAACCTATTCTGGAGAACCTACCTGGATCTGGATTCTGATCCAGAATCTGGGGTTCTGGATCAGAACCCAGATGGCTTGTCCACTTAGCCAGCATGTTCATCCCAGTCTGAAATCCCTCAGTTGACCTCCCTGCCTCCATCGACCGAGGTCAGGCTATCCGTAAACAGGTGCGTCCGTTCACACAAGCTGGTCTTTTGCAAGTCAGAAAATGGATGGTTCTACTAGCTGAGTTACGCAGGTTGTGTGAATGCAGCCGGCGGGGACTTCTAAGGGAAACATCAGGGTTTTTGGGGGGGGGGGGGGGGAACAAGAGGGGTGGGTGGGCTATGAGGATAAGGAGGAAGAGGCTGAATTGGGAAACCGACCCATTGCAATCAATCCAGGTGTCTCTGCTACCCCAGAGATAAACATTGATAAATCCATGGGATTTTTGAGGATCCGGGAGGGAGGAAGGAAGGAAGGAAGGAAGAAGAGCAGGAGTGTGTGTGTGTGGGGGGGGAAAGGAATGCTGAAATTGGGGGTTCAAAATATTGGGGTGGAGAGATTGGGGTGCCCGCATTAGGGGACCGACTGAAGCATGAAAAGGCAGCCAGAGGCAAAGAAAACAACAGAAGAAAATTCAGAGTCATCGCTCACAGCATCCCTTATATTTTTTTTTAGGGTGGGTGGGTTTAAATGGATTTTAGGATTAGTAATTCTTGGCCAAGAGAGGCAGGTTTTTTTTTTGTTTTTTTTTTTTGAGAGAGAGAGAGAGGAGGGGGGGATCAATGGGGATCCCGGGGATCAGGCAGGGATCCGGAAGGGCCCCCCCCCACACTTCGGATGTCTAAAAAGAAGCAACAGAGAAGATGCCCCCTTCCCACTTTCTCCAGATTGGTGGGGGGCAGAAATGGGGTGGGTGGGTTAGGAAAATACCTATTTTTGTGTGTCCCCCCCCACCCAAATTCAGCGAAGGGCACAATTAATAGGGTGGGTGAACCTCTGCAGAAAGGGGGAGATTTGGGGTGCAAGGGTGGGGGTCCCCCCAGAATTGCAGGGAGTCCTGGATGAGAAAGGGGGGGCCCGTCCCCCTCCCCTGCCCTCCCCTCCCAAAAGGATTGGGGGGGGTCTGCCTCCCCCTCCTCCTCTTTCACCCTCTCCCCCCCCCCGCGCCTCTCAGCCCACCCACCCAATTCCCCCCCCCTTCTCCCCTGCGGCGGGTTCTCACTCAGCATCCGCCGCTCGCGTCGGATGGAGACCCCACCATCGAGCCCGATCGCCGCGGCTGCTTCTCTCCAACGCCGGGCGGGATCACAGATTCATCGCCTCTCTTTCCCCCCACCGCCTTCCCCAGAACCCCCCTCCCTCCCGCCCGCCCTGCCACGACGCTCCGCTCCCGGCGATGCGAGTCTGCAATCCACGCAGCCGCCGAGCCCCTTCCCCCCCCCCCACGCACTCCCCGTCCCCCCCCATCCGTTGAAGCAAGGGAAGAAAGAGGGGGGGGAGAGAGAGACACCTGCCCGCCCACCCGCTCCCCCATCCAGAAAGGGGAAGGGGCTGGTGGGCTTCCTTGGGGAGGGGAGTCTAACCATTCATCCAAGGAGGGGGTTTCTCTATCTATCTATCTATCTATCTATCTATCTATCTATCTATCATCTATCTTTATCCATCCATCCATTCATCCTATACATCCATCCTATACATCCATCCTATACATCCATGGTTATATCTATCTATCTATCTATCTATCTATCTATCTATCTATCTATCTATCTTCTATCCATCCATCCATCCTATCCATCCATCTATCTATCCAATCCATCCATCCTATACATCCATCGTTATATCTATCTATCATCTATCTATCTATCTATCTATCTATCTATCATCTATCTTCTATCCATCCATCCATTCATCCAATACATCCATCCATCCTATACATCCATCGTTATATCTATCTATCGATCGATCGATCGATCGATCTATCATCTATCTTCTATCCATCCATCCATCCTATCCATCCATCCATTCATTCATTCTATACATCCATCCATCCTATATATCCATTGTTATATCTATCTATCTGTCTATCTATCTATCTATCCATCCATCCTATCCATCCATCCATCCATCCAATCCATCCATCCTATACATCCATTGTTATATCTATCTATCTATCTATCTATCTATCTATCTATCTATCTATCAATCAATCGATCAATCTATCATCTATCTTCTATCCATCCATCCATCCTATCCATCCATCCATCCATTCATTCTATACATCCATCCATCCTATATATCCATCGTTATATCTATCTATCTATCTATCTATCTATCTATCTATCTATCTATCTGTCATCTATCTTCTATCCAGCCAGCCAGCCATCCTATACATCCATCCATCCATCCAATCCATCCATCCTATACATCCATCATTTTTTCTCTCTCTCTCTCTCTCATCTATCTATCATCTATCCATCCATCCATTCATCTCTATGCCTATATCTATTTATCCATCCATCCATCCATCAAAGCAGGTGGTATCATTTGTCTGCCTATCTGTCCATCCATCCATCCATGGAGGGGTTATCTGTCTGTCTTCTCTGTCTATGCTCTATATCAATCTATCCATCCATCCATTAAAGAGAGGTTATCTATCTATCTATCTATCTATCTATCTATCTATCTATCTCCATCCATCCATCCATCCATCCATCCATCTAATCTCCCCCTTGGATGGATGGATGGATGAATGATGGACAGAATATTCAGTCTTCTTTTCTTGGAGATAAATAAATTATTAGGGACTTGGAAATATGCACAGACAAAACACACACACCTATTTCTTGGGATACCTAGCATGGCAGTCCCAAAAAAATTGTCTTTCTGGAGTGGGAGTGGATTTGATTTCATTTTAAAAAGACCCCCTACCCCCCAATGATTCTCCTTGACCACTTCTCCCAATAGCTGACATGAAATATAATCCCAAGGTTTTGTTCCAAGAAGAATAAAAGGATAGTTTTGCTGGATTGAGTTAGGTGAATTGCAGAAGAACCTGAGTTCCTATTGGTTGGTTAGTTCCCAGAATTCTCAAGATCTTGCTGGAGGAATCAGGCAGGGGATTATGGGAAGGCAAGTTCAAATCCTTCTTTACCATAGAATCTTTCGAAAAAGAAGTTTGGATGCAGCCAGAATAGGAAATGTGGTGGCCGTGTCCTAAATTGCCAACTCTGGAATTGAGAATGCAGGGTTATTATCTCTGGATTAATGAAGAACATGGAGTTTGGAAGGAAATTTTTATTTATTTTTTTTATCCGGCCTTCCTTTATTATTTTTGTAAATAACTAAATAAGGCGGTGAAGGTACCTAATGCTCTTTTCTTCTCCTATTTTCCCCACAACAACAACAACCCTATGAGGTGGGCTGGGCTGAGAGAGAGAGAGAGAGAGAGAGAGAGAGAGAGGGTCTGGCCCTAAGTCCCAGTTTTCATGCCTAAAACAGGATTAGAACTCCCAGTCTCCTGGTGATTGGCCAAAAGTCTCCCTGCTGGCTTTTGTACCTAAGGAGGGACTAGAACTCCCAGTCTCCTGGTGATTGGCCCAAAATACCCAGCTGTCTTTCATGCCTAAGGCGGGATTAGAACTCCCAATCTCCTGGTGATTGGCCCAAAGTCTCCCTGCTGGCTTTTGTACCTAAGGAGGGACTAGAACTCCCAGTCTCCTGGTGATTGGCCCAAAATCACCCAGCTGTCTTTCATGCCTAAAGCAGGACTAGAATTCCCAGTCTCCTGGTGATTGGCGCAAAGTCACCAAGCCAGCTTTCATGCCTAAAGTGGGACTAGAACTCACGTCTCCTGGTTTCAGGCTAGTACCTTCACCATTACACCAAACTATCTCTCCCAGTTTTAAAAATTAGTACAGCCCTTCCAGAGTTATGATATCTTCCGAGATTTCATTTTTTAATGTGTTTTTTTCTGAACCAGGCCACGCCATGGAAAGTGCATCCGTATTTATACAGGAAGAGTGGGATAAAATATAAATAAGAGACCTTTGAGATGGCATGCACAATAACTTGACCTCATTCTGAGCCAGAGATGATCCAGTTCGCTCATTCCGCCTGATTAATTAATTAATTAATCATTAATGAATCCATTTTGTGGGGATTTTACACTGGCTCACACCGGCTGATTCTCTAACACGACAGGAAGAACTAAAATGGAATTGATAATCTCTACTTTCAGCAAATCGCAAAACTCTGGGTGAATTAGGCCAGTCTGTTAAAATGGTATATAATTTATCTCTCCTGAATTTGGATTTTTTTTGTCATCCTAGATTTTGGATGTCGGGTGCACAAAGCTAAATGGGGCTAAACATTCCCTTAATTTAAAACTAGTTTGCGTATCTACATGGACTGTAAAAAAAAACTCCCTAGTACAAGAAAACTAGATTTTAACTACAGTATTGCAAGCTGCCTTGAGTAAATGCAAATAGAAAAGGAAGCTGCACCAATAATTAAAAAACACTTGTTTGATGATATGGATGAGATGAAAATTCTCTAGTTTTGCTCTATGTGAGTGTTTCCCAACTTCAGCAACTTTAAGATGCGTGAACTTCAACTCCCAGAATTCCCTAGCCAGCATGGCTGGCAGCAGAATTCTGGGAATTGAAGTCCATCCATCTCAAAGCAAACCGACTGGGGAATTCTGGGAGTTGAAGCCCACTCATCTCAAAGCAAACCGACTGAGGAATTCTGGGAGTTGAAGTCCACTCATCTTAAAGCAAACCGATTGGGGAATTCTGGGAATTGAAGTCTACCCATCTCAAAACACACTGACTGGGGAATTATGGGAGTTGAAGTTCACCCATCTCAAAGCAAACCAACTGGGGAATTCTGGGAGGTTTTGTTTTTTTTTTAATTTGATTTATATGCCGCCCTTCTCTGGAGACTCAGGGCGGCTTACAATGCGTTAAGCAATAGCCTTCATACTTTTGTATATTTATACAAAGTCAGCTTATTGCCCCCACAATCCGGATCCTCACTTTACCTACCTTAGAAAGGATGGATGGCTGAGTCAACCTTGAGCCTGGTGAGATTTGAACTTGCAGTAATTGCAGGCAGCTGATGTTAATAACAGTGCTTTAGTCTGCTGCGCCACCAGTTGAAGCCCACTGGTCTCAAAGCTGCAGTAAAACAGAGACTTCTGTCTCCTCTGAGTATCGAACAATTTTGTTTTCAACACCTTTTCTTTCGTTGGACCGGCTGGATTGTTAAAAAAAAGAACCCCAACAAAACTTACTCTGGCCGGTCCGCATTCGAATCCCCGATGTACCGTTCCTTACACGCCGAGGCCCACTTTGCAGGGCTGTTGTGCGGAAGCAAGCAAGATGGAAAGGAAGCCAAGGGAAGGGCTCATTCTTCTAGCTGCGCAGGTTCCCTGCAGGGACGGAACCTATTGAGTCCCAAGGGCCAAAAAAGACGCCCCTGGGGATGGGGGTGGAGGGGAAAGCACCCTTTTCTTTGCTGGGGGAAGTGATGCCTAATGGTCACAGCCTTCCCCGCCGTTCTTCCCAGCCCAGGATGTTGCATCACAGGCAGGGGGCTGCTTTTGACTGCAGCCCAGCCCAGCTTCCCCGATCGCCCGAGGAGGGAAGCCAAAAGAGACAGCAGCTGCCTCCAGGCTGCGCACCATGGACAGCGGGGGCCGGCGGGTGGTAGTCTGCGACAACGGCACCGGGGTGAGCAGAGGAGAAGTGGGGAGGTGGGGTGATCCCATCCCTCGATCCCAGCAGGGCAACGTGGAGTGTTGGTGGGTGAGTGGAAAGGATCGGGGCTGCATTCCCACGATCTATTTAACTCCTCCTCCGTGGGAACTTAAGTTTAATTGAACCTGGGTTCTTGGCTTGCAAGCTGGAGTTCTTTTACAGCCTGCCGAGGTGGTTGGGACCGCAAGCCAGTAACGGAGTCGGAAGGGACCTTGTGCTGAGTCACAAATAGTTTGTAAAGAGGCCGGCAGAAGTCTGCCACAGTCCTTCGGGATAAGGCTGATCAGCACCCACCTTTATCTCCCTTGACACGCTGCCAAAGGCCTAATTGGCAATTAGCTTTGCAAGGGCACACGGAGCACAGAGTCAAAAATGGAGCTTCAGAATTTAAACCGACCAGAACGAACAAAGTTGCTTCCTGCAAAGGCTCAAGTCCCTTTGCTCCACCTTTAAGTCTTATCAAAGGGGCCAATCATCTCCAAGCCTTACTCCTGAGTCATCCCTTTTGTCTTAACTGTTCTTGCCTTCTGTTCAGCTCTGCGCATGCGCGCACTGGGAACAGGCTCCCCCTATTCCTCTGCCTCGCTGTTGTCCGACTCTGGAGGCTCTGGAGGCAGCACATCACTCCCAGATGGCCATGACCCCCTCTCTGCCTCTGACGCAGAGCCTTCGTCCGAGCCTTCCCCAGCCTCCAGGACTGGCCCATGTTCCTCCCCAGCCTCCTCACTGTCCAACTTTGCTGCCAGCTCCGCAGGCCGCTGGGGGACCACAACAGTGAGTCCATTTTAACAATTAAAGCATTTTTTCCCCTCTTCCTGGGTTCACGGCGAGCCGAGTCAGCTCAACAGAATTTGCTTGTGTAATGTGTGAAGCTCTCGCTCGGATGCGAGGAGGTTACTGGAGGAAAACGTCTCTGAGATTTGCACAAGGAAATCTGTGTTTTCGGTGTTGGGTGGGTGACTTACCACCCCCATGTGTCCTTTCAGCTTTGCAATACACATTGTTCCTGAACTCGTTTCCTTAAAAAAAAAAAATTTTTTTTTAAATATCAAATCACGATCTTGATCGGAGGCTGCCGAATCATTCTTTCTTTTTTCGACTTTATTTATTTTTATTTTATTTTTTTTAAAAAAACCAGGGGAACAGCTCTTTGTCTTTCCCATTTTATATTATTCAAAACAAATAAATAAACGGTTATGATAAAGGGACCACAAACTTAGCGTTATCTATATTGACAGCAGCAAGGATTATAAATGCTAAATGCTGGAAAAATGTGAACACCCCACTGGAAGAGGTAGTAATCCGAAAAATTTGGGACTGTGCTGGAATGGACAGATTAACTTTAAAAATTAAAGATAAAGAAGGCTCAGAATACTATCGGACATGGAATAAATTTTATGAATGGATAGAGACAAGAGATGGAAATTAGAGAGAAGAGAAGAGAAGAGAAGAGAAGAGAAGAGAAGAGAAGAGAGGAGAGGAGAGGAGAGGAGAGGAGAGGAGAGGAGAGGAGAGGAGAGGAGAGGGGAGTAGAATAGAATAAAATAGAATAGGGAATAGAGTAGAGTAGAGTAGAGTAGAATAGAATAGAATAGAATAGAATAGAATAGAATAGAATAGAATAGAATAGAATAGAATAGAATAGAATAACAGAATTGGAAGGGACCTTGGAGGTCTTCTAGTCCAACCCCCTGCTTAGGCAGGAAACTCTATAAACCACTTCAGACAAATCGTTATCCAAAATCTTAAAAACTTCCAGTGTTGGAGCATTCACAACTTCTGGTGGCAAGTTGTTCCACTGATTAATCGTTCTCACCGTCAGGAAATTTCTCCTTAGTTCTACGTTGCTTCTCTCCTTGATTAGTTTCCACCTTTTGCTGCTTGTCCCCTAGAAGTCACTTTACTGGGCACAATGAGGACTAGCATCTTATTTCTCCCCTCTTCGAAAAAGGATCGATAGCCACACGCACACGATCAGAATGGGTGCAGGGCCTGTGATGTTAGGAAAGGCATGTTCGTAGCATTTTTTTTAAAATTTTTCTTCTTCCAATTTAATCCAGGTTTAAATTCAGGGGCCTGGCTACCATCTCCTTCCCTCAAGCCATTCCTCCCTCCTCCTGTCTTTTATCTTGGACCCTCCCCTTGTAAAAAAAAAAAAAACTAAATCCTTTCCAACCAACAGATTGCAAAGCCACAAGCGTCCCGATTCCTCATTTTATTTCCCCTTTCACGACTTCCTCAGTTTCCCTCAGTGGGAAAGTGAGCACACGAAGCTGCATGTTTGAAAGATTAAGGTACCAAAAAAATCAGATTCCCCCGCCCCCCGCCCCAGCTCACCTTTGGGGACGGATGGTTAAACAGTTGGGAAAACAGCCGCCCTGAGTCTCCGGAGAAAGGCGGCCTATAAATTGAACTAAATAAAATAAAATAAATAAATAAATAAAAATAAATTGTGCCGCTTTCTCTGATGATCACCGCAGTGAGATGCTTGCGTGCCCGAGGATGGAAAGATTTGTGGGTTGAGGATGATGGAACCTGCTATGTGATATGGGGGAAAAAAAACCCCAATATCCTCCCTTTTGCTAATCCACTTTTAACAGGGTTAATTGCTCTTGCAAGCTTCCATAAAAAAATTATTATATATATATATATATATATATATATATATATATATATATATATATATATATATATTACTCCAAATTTAACATTTTATTTTTTATATATATATTCTGTTTTCTATTTCAGTGTATTATTGTGCACTGCCCAGGGAGAAGGGTGGCTTAGAAAAGAGAAATGTAAATGAATGAATGAATGAACGAATGAATGAATGAACAAACAAACAAACAATTAAATAAATAAACAAATGTGGTTTTGACTCTGAGCTGTAGCTAGAGAGGAAGCAGTACTGGTAAATTTAGAATTTTTCTTATAACTGCTGCCAAGATCCGAAGCCACTTCTTTATGTGATTATTTTCCTCTCTTTTTTCTTCTCTCTTTCTTTTTTTGCACCATAACTTTCTAACTTATTTTCTTCTTCTTTTTTTCTTACTCTATTCCAATTCGTATTAATTTTTTACTTTGTCTGTCCTTCCTTCCTTCCTTCCTTCTTCCCTCCCTCCCTCCTTCCCTCCTTCCCTCCCTTCTCCTTCTCCTTCCTTCTCTATATTTTCCCTCCTTCCTTCCTTCCTTCTCTATCCCTTCCTTCCTTCTCTATCCCTTCCTTCCTTCCTTCCTTCTCTATATTTTCCCTCCTTCCTTCTCTATCCCAACCTCCCCCTCCCTCCCTCCCTCCCTCCCTTCCTTCCTTCTCTATCCCTTCCTTCCTTCTTTCCTTCTCTATATTTTCCCTCCTTTCTTCTCTATCCCACCCTCCCTCCTTCCTTCCTTCCTTCCCTCTCTATATTTCCCTCCTTCCTTCTCTATCCCATCCTTCCTTCCTCCTTCCCTCTCTCCTTCCATCTCTAGTCTTTCCTTCCTTCCTTCCTCCTTTATATTTTCCCTCCTTCCTTCTCTATCCCTTCCCTCCTTCCTTCTCTATCCCTTCCTTCATTCCCTCTCTATCCCTTCCCTCCTTCCTTCTCTATCTCTCCCTCCCTCCCCCTCTCCCTCTCTCCTTCCTTCCTTCTTTCCTTCCTTCCTTCATTACTGCATAATGCATTCCCTAGCATTTAATGATCTCTGTGTACGTTATATAAACCCGGTCATCAATTTCTTTGCCTTTCTGTTCTTTCTCTCTCTTTTCTTCTTGTTTTATTTGGAGGAAGAAAACCCCATCAAGAATGATCCGTTGTCAATAATGTGAACCTTCTCTACTCATTAATTCTCCTTGCCATTTCCCCATCTTTCAGGGCCCCAAAAAATTCAATTTATCTCCTCTCCTCATCTTTGCAGTTTGTGAAATGTGGATATGCCGGATCCAATTTCCCAGAGCATATTTTCCCAGCTTTGGTGGGACATCCTATTATTCGGTCCAGCGTTAAGGTTGGCAATATTGAGATCAAGGTGAGTGATAATTGCCAAATTGTGCTTGGAGATTTATGTTGAAATCAGGCAATTTAATAACATTTGTATTGTTTATTTTATTCTGTGTTGCTTTGCAAACAAAAGCAACTTGCCCCCACCACTTATGTTTTTTGATCATGGACCATAATAATCTGATTATCTACCAATACTCTACCTCCTTCATCTTTTTACCTTCCTAACAGCCCTTTGAGGTAGGCCAGATCCCAAAACAGAAATAGTGGGACTCTATTGGTGGAGGTCAGTGTTTTCAACTGTGGCAACTTTTAAGATATGTGGACTTCAACTCCCATTAATTCATCTAATAAAATAAATAAAAATAAATCCCTGAATTCTTCATCCAGCATTCTTTAAGATGTCTGGACTTCAGCTCCTCAGCCAGCATGCTTAAAGGGAATTCTGGGAGTGGAAGTCCTCCCATCTTAAAGCACGCTCGCTGGGGAATTCTGGGAGTTGAAGTCCATCCATCTTAAAGCACACTGGCTGGGGAATTCTGGG
The DNA here is from genome assembly GCA_022577455.1 of Arizona elegans. Taxonomy (NCBI): domain Eukaryota; kingdom Metazoa; phylum Chordata; class Lepidosauria; order Squamata; family Colubridae; genus Arizona; species Arizona elegans. Next base: position 678,032 of record JAKOOJ010000027.1, on the reverse strand, counting down.
AGTGGAAGTCCTCCCATCTTAAAGCAAGTCGGCTGGGGAATTCTGGGAGTGGAAGTCCACCCATCTTAAAGCATGCTGGCTGGGAGATTCTGGGAGCTGAAATCCACCCCTCTTAAAGCTGTTAAGACTGGGCTATAGAAGCACAATCTTGAAAACCTGACTATAGTTTTTCTTCCCTCCATGCTGAAGGGAGTTAAGGCAACGTCGGTTTAATTTTCTTTCTAAGGTTTCCTGTTTTCAAGGCATAAAACATGGTTTGGTAACCCGTCTTTTCCTAATTTCTGCAAAGTCCTGTCTCCCACTCTCCACAGATGCAGTGTTTAAAACAGAGCAATATTTTGCTTTTGGTTTTTTAAAAAGAGATCAGGGTGCATGGGACTTTATTCCCATCAATTTCAATCCTGCTACCATTGATAGAAATAGCACTTAGAGAGACTTATAAACCGCTTCACGGTGTTTTACAGCCCTCTCTAAGCAGTTTAGAGAGTCAGCTGTCTTGCTCCCTATGATCTGCTTTCTCCTTTTACCAACCTCGGAAGGATGGGAGGCTGAGTCAACCTGGAGCCGGTCAGGATCGAACTGGTGGCAGTGGGCAGAATTAGCCTGCAATACTGCATTCTAATCACTGGGAAGGAAGGAAGGAAGGAAAGGAAGGATGAAAAGGAAGGAAGGGAGGGAGGGAGGGAGGGAGGGAGGGAGGGAGGGAGGAAGGAAGGAAGGAAGGAAGGAAGGAAGGAAGGGAAGGGAAGGGAGGGAGGGAGGGAGGGAGGAAGGAAGGAAGGAAGGAAGAAAGAAAAGGAAGGGAGGGAGGGAGGGAGGGATGGAAGGAGGAAGGAAGGAAGGAAGGAAGGAAGGAAGGAAGGAAGGAAGGAAGGAAGGAAGGAATATACCACTTCATAGTGCTTTGCAGCCCTCTCTAAGCGGTTTACAGAGTCAGCATCTTTTCCCAACAATCTGAGTCCTCATTTTATCCACCTCAGAAGGATGGAAGGCTGAGTCGACCTGGAGCCGGTCAGGATCGAACTCCTGGCAGTGGGCAGAGTTAGCCTGCAATACTGCATTCTAATCACTGGGAGGGAAAGAAGGAAGGAAGGAAAGGAAGGATGAAAAGGAAGGAAGGGAGGGAGGGAGGGAGGGAGGAAGGAAGGAAGGAAAGGAAGGAAGAAAAGGAAGGGAAGGAGGGAGGGAAGGAGGAAGGAAGGAAGGAAGGAAGGAAGGAAGGAAGGAAGGAAGGAAGGAATATACCACTTCATAGTGCTTTGCAGCCCTCTCTAAGCGGTTTACAGAGTCAGCATCTTTTCCCAACAATCTGGGTCCTCATTTTATCCACCTCAGAAGGATGGAAGGCTGAGTCGATCTGGAGCCGGTCAGGATCGAACTCCTGGCAGTGGGCAGAGTTAGCCTGCAGTACTGCATTCTAACCACTGGGGAGGGAGGGAAGGAGGGAGGGAGGGAGGGAGGGAGGAAAGGAAAGGAAAGGAAAGGAAAGGAAAGGAAAGGAAGGAAGGAAGGAAGGAAGGAAGGAAGGAAGGAAGGAAGGAAGGAAGGAAGGAAGGAAGGACAATAGCAATAGCAATAGCGATAGCAATAGTACGTAGACTTATATACTGCTTTACAGTGTTTTACAGCCCTCTCTTTTGGGGTATGTTATGGAGTCCAATAGGAGAAGGGCGGTACATAAATTGAATAAATAATAATAATAATAATGTTTAGAGGTGATCATCCTTCTCGTCTTCTCCTCCTCCTCTTCCAGCTGCCAGATGGACGTGTGGTCAAACTTGGGGGGGAACGTCTTGAAGCCCCCGAAGCTCTGTTTCAGCCACACCTCATCAATGTGGAAGGAATGGGGATGGCCAAGCTACTGTTCAACACCATTCAAGCATCTGCAGTGGACACCCGTTAAAGGGGCATCCGTCTTGCCATGGTCTCTAGACTAGAAGAATGTTTCTCAAACTTTTGGCGACTCTGAAGATAGGTGGACTTCCAAGTCCCAGAAATCCCCATCAAAGCATGGCTGGCTGTGGAATTCTGGGAGTTGAAGTCCAGATTTCTTTAAAGCGTGCCGGATGGTATTCCGTGAGTTTATTTTTTTATGTTATGAAGCTAATTTAATAAAATTAAATGGGAGTTGGGCATCTTAAACCATGCTGGCTAGGGAATTTTGGGAGCTGGAAGTCCACACCTCTTCAAGTATTCTGGAGGGGGAATTCTGGGGGTTTATTGTTATTTATTAAACAAATTTAATAAAATTAAACGGGAGTTGGCATCTTAAAGGCATGCTAGATGGGAAATATTGGGAGTTGATGTCTAGAGAGCTCTTAAAACATGCTGGATGGGGAATTCTGGGAGTTTATTTTGTTAAACAAATTTCACAAAAGTAAAAGGGAGTTGGCATCTTAAATCATGTTAGATGGGGAATTCTGGGCATGTTAGAGAGGGAATTATGGGAGTTGGAGTCCAGATCTCTTAAAGTATGCTGGATGGTATTCTGGGAGTTTGTCTTTCCTAATTTAATAAAATTAAGTGGGAGTTGGCATCTTAAATCATGCTGGCAAGGGAATTTGGGGAGTTGGAAGTCCACACCTCTTAAAGTATGCTGGATGGGGAATTCTGGGAGTTTATTGTTATTTATTAAACAAATTTAATAAAATTAAATGGGAGTTGGCATCTTAAAGGCATGCTGGATTGGGAATTCTGTGAGTTTATTTTGTTAAGCAAATTTCACAAAAGTAAAAGGGAGTTGGCCTCTTAAATCATGTTAGATGGGGAATTCTGGGCATGTTGGATGGGGAATTCTGGGAGTTGGGAGTCTCTTAAAGTATGCTGGATGGTATTCTGGGAGTTTGTTTTTATTTTATTAAGCTAATTTAACAAAATTAAGTGGGAGTTGGCATCTTAAATCATGCTGGCTAGGGAATTTTGGGAGTCAAAGTCCACCCATCTTAAAGCAAGCTGGTTGGGGAATACTGGGGGTTCATTTTTATTTATTTAATAAAGTTAAATAGGAGTTGCAGTTAAATGCTGAAACCATCAATGCAGCATTACCTGGTTTATGATGATGATATTCGCCCAATCCTTGTATGGCTGCAGCATCTGATCATCCTCTTCTGCCTCCTACCCCAATTTTCACAGGGCAGAGTTTTATAAGCATACTGTTCTTTCGGGGGGCTCCACCATGTACCCCGGACTGCCGTCCCGCCTGGAGCGTGAAATCAAGCAGTTGTATTTGGAGAGGGTATTAAACGGGGATGTAGGAAAACTGTCGGTAAGTGGGCCATGGAGAGTGGGGGGGGGGCAAGGGCCAGTCTCCAAGGGTCTGACCTCCTCTTGGCATTTTGGACGATGCCAGGCAGACATGAATTCCCAATCTTCTCTATTCACATTTTGACGAAAGAAAACTTGTCTTTTTGACCTCTAGCTACGTACAGGCAGTCCTCAACTTATGACAGTTCATTTAGTGACCGTTTTGAAGTTACAACGGCACTGAAAAAAAGTGACACACAGTATGACCCTTTTTCACACTTACAACTGTTCTGGATCCCTGCGGTCATGTTTGATCAAAATTCAGATCCTTGGCAAACGACTCGTATTTATGATGGTTGCAGTGTCCCGGGGGGAAGCCAGACCCAACCGGGAAGCCAGACTCACTTAACTGTCCTACTCACTTAACGATCGCAGGGATTTGTTAAGTGGCAAGAAAGGTCATTAAATGGGGAAAAAAAACTCCCTTAACAACTATCTCGCTGAGCAACCGGAAATTTTGGGCTCCATTGTGGGTCGTAACTCGAGGACGAAATGTAATTTGGCTCTGCTGTCAACAGTTGTAGCCGGGTTTCCAATTTTGAGCGTAGGAAAGATGGTAAAACATTTGGCAGGGTTGAAGATGCTTTTTTTTTTTTAAAAAAAAAATAAAATTAAAGTTTTATTTTGAGATTAAATAGAAATAGAAACCAAAATCAGGGAAGAGAAAGAAGGGAGAAGAGAGGTGAAAAGAGAAATAAATTAGTGACTTTTCATTTTTTTTTCCAGGGCCGTAGGACAGCCTTAACCTTCTGCTTTATCTTTCTAGCTATTTCAAACCATTTCTATAACAACGGAATCGGTCCGGTCATCCTAACCTCAAATCCGAGTTTCATTATTATTATTATTTTCCCAACCTCAAGGACAAATTCCAGAAGCTGTTTCCAAGTAGAAAAGATAAATAGTTTTCTTCTAATTAAAACTCAATTTTGCCACCTCGGCCACCTTCCTTCTTCCATGGTGGGAATTAGTGAAATCTTTCCATCTTCGTGCATATAATCCTCTACTTATGACCACGATTGAGCCGAACATTTTCGTAAAACGTTGGGTCGTAAAATGAAGCAGAACTCTCTTAACGAATGTCTCAATTTAGCATCAACAAGAAATTTGGGACTCAATTGTTAGGGGACCCGAGTTCTGGAGACGCTCGGAGGGCCAGTGTGATAAATGGGGATGGACTCCTCTTGCCTTCCAGCCCACTTTTCCTATCTTTCTTTCTTTCTTTCTCTTCCTCTCTTCCTTTTTTCCCCTTTCCTTTCTTTTTCTCTTTTCCTCCCTCCCTCCCTCCCATTCCTTTCTTCCTTTCTTTCTCTTCCTTCCTCCCTTTCCTTTTTTCTTCCTCCCTCCCTTTCCTTCTTTTTCTTCATTTTTCTTTCCCTTTTCTCTTCCTCCCTTTCTTTCCTTCTCTTCCTCCCTTTCTTTCCTTCTCTTCCTCCCTCCCTTTTCTTCTCTTCCTCCCTCCCTTTCTTCCTTCCTTTCCTCTTCCTCCCTCCCTCCCTTTCCTTTTCTCTTTCTCTTTCCTTTTTTCTTCCTCCCTCTTTCCTTTTTCCTTCCTTCCTTTTCTTTCCTTTTCTCTTTTCCTCCCTCCCTCCTTTTTTCCTTTTCTTTTTCTTCCTCCCTCCCGCCCTCTCTTTTTTTCCTTTCTTTCTTATTCAACTAGAACACCGCGTAGTTTTTGGAAGGGGGTGCTTTGGCCGATTGTTTGGGATGCTTTTGCTTTTCAAGTTGCTAGTCCTCTTCAAAGGGGGGAGGGATGGAGAAGGGTCCCAAGGGAATGTCAAATCGGCGTCTCTTTGAAATTTCAAAAGTTTGCCTTTCTGCAGTGCAGCTCCAGATAATTCGAATTCGAATTTTGATAATTTTCATTAATATCTATCCTGACTTTTCAGGGGAAATAAGTTTTTTGGCCTTGTTGTTGGAAAGGAACATACTGCCAAAATTTCACCTCACGTCTCAGGGATACCCAGTGGTTAGAATGCGGTACTGCAGGCTACTTCTGCTGCCTGCCGGCTGCCTGCAATTTGGCAGTTCAAATCTCACCAGGCTCAAGGTTTGACTCAGCCTTCCGTCCTTCCGAGGTCGGTAAAATGAGGACCCAGATTGTTGGGGGCAAAAGGCTGTAAACTGCTTAGAGACGGTGGTGAAGGACCGTGAAGCGGTATATGAGTCTAAGTGCTATTGCTATTCTTGCAAAATTCAGAATAAAATACAGAATAAGAGAGTTGGAGGGGACCCTTGGAGGTCTTCCAGTCCAACCTCCTGCTCAAGCGGGAGACCCTCTACTTATATTCTACTTTTTTTTCTTGGCCATTCCATTTTAACTTCCTCCATCTTAAAAATAACCAGGAAAAAAAAATCATTTTACCTCAGGATCAAAGGCTCTGCTTGCTCTGAAGATCTAATTTCTGATTTTTTTTTTCCTGAATCAGGTTATCTTTCTAAGAAATGACTTTTAAAGGGGGGCCCAAACCAGCTATTAAAAATTCATTTGAGCCCCCTCCCCAGAGAGATCTGTGCCCTTCCCAAAAGATGACTGTGCTTGAAATGTAATTCATCTCCTCCTCAGTTTTGCTTTAAATAAAAAAAAAAATAACGTTCCTTTATATTTTTTAAACATGAAAATGTGTATTTTTAAAACAATCTTGTTAAAACAAATCGCTGCAGTTGTTAAATGAATCATGTGGTCGTTAAGCGAATCTGGCTCCTCTCATTGACTTTGCTTGAAGGAAGCCGGTTGCCAAGCGACCAAATTATGATCAGGTGACTGTATGGATGCTGTGACGGTCGTAAGTGTGAGAACTGGTCATAAGTAATTTTTTTCTCTCACTTGAACTGCAAGATGGAACAGCAAATAAATTTGCTAATTTTTTTCCCCAGCCGTTGTAACTTCAGACACTAAACAAGTGGCTGTTGTCATAAATCAAGGACTGCTGTACAGGTAATCCATGACTTACAATGATTTGTTTAGTGACTGTTGTAAGTTACTGAAAAAAACTTGACTTATGACAGGGGTGGGCAACTTTGGCCCTTTAATGACTTGTGGACTTCAACTCCCAGAATTCCTGAGCCAGCCATGTTAGCTCAGGAATTCTGGGAATTGAAGTCCACAAGTCATAAAAGGGCCATAGTTGCCCACCTCTGATTTATGATCATTTTTCACACTTATGACCATTGCTGCATCCCCGTAGTCACCTGATTTACATTCGGATGCTTGACAAGCGACTCATATTTATGACGGTTACGGAATCCCGGGGATCCCCTTTTGCGACCTGCCGAAGAGCAAAACCAATGAGGGGGAAACGCCCGATTCGCTTAACGCCCGTAAGACGAATGGTAACAACGGCAGCGATTCAGTTAAGAACCGTGGCGAGAACATGGCAAAACTCACTCGACAAACGTCTCGCTTAGCGACATCAATTTGGGGCTCAAATTGCGGTCGTAAGTCGAGGACTACCTGTCGAAAACAAAGCCGGAGAGAAAAAGGGGAGACAAAAGTTTGCAAAAGGGGATTTTTTTGTGATTTAATCGCAAAAATGGAAAAAGCCCAGTTTGGAAAGACGTAGAATTGAAATTTTGTGTTTGTAATTGGGCTGTAGTTTTAAATCAGGCCGCTTCCTTTGTTGTCTGTGTGTGGTTTAGCGTCGGTTGCAAAGCCGGCCGGTTGGGTGAGTTGTGGTTTCAGTGTGTTTGTGAACGTGGAAAAAGAGAGGCTGAACCACAGAACAGGTTGAACACGTTGTGCAAACGTGAGTCATTAGATTCCCTTAACCCGCTGGGAAAACGCCTCCAAGTTTTAACGCTGGCTCGATTAAAAACAGAGTTGGCCCATCACAACAGCTGTGTTACCTTACAGATAGTCCTTGACTTACGACAGTTCGCTTAGTGCAGGGGTCTGCAATCTTAAAACACTCAAAAGAGCCATTTGGACCCGTTTCCCACAGAAAAGAAAACACCGGGAGCCACAAAACCTTCCCGTGCCTATTTCTCGAGCGGCCACAAAACTAGCATATGTAGTTGAATTAAACATTCTGTTTTCTTCTGAAACTTTTCTTTTCTTGGATTTATCCCTGGTTGGCCTACCGGGGGTTGAAAAGCTCAATAAATCGCGTGCCGGCGGGTGTCACACATTGGCGGGGTTGACGCATATTTTGAGTGACAGGGAGCCACAGCAGAGGGATGAAAGAGCCACATGCGGCTCCAGAGCCACAGGTTGCTGACCCTTAGTTTAGTGACTATTCTCAGTTTTTCAACGGCACTGAAAAAAAAAAAGACTTATGACCGTTTTTCACGGTTACGACCGTTGCAGCATGCCCCCAATCATGGGATCAAAAATTGAGACACTTGGCAACTGGTTCATATTTATGATGGTCACAGCGCCCCGGGCGTCACGCGATCAACTTTTGCGACCATCTGAGAGGCAATGGAGGGGAGCCAGATTCGCTTAACAATGGCGGGACGAACTTAGCCGCTGCACTGATTCGCTTAACGATGGCGGCCAAACTCCTCTTAGCAAACGTCTCCCTTAGCAACGTGAAACATTGGGCTCAACGGCGGATCCTCAACAAGAAATTACCTCAGATGGTAATTCCATTCTGCCATTCCCAGATGCGGGGGGAAAAAAATTAAATAATCCCACAATCGCCTCTGAGATTTTCCTCTTTTTTAATAAATTTAAGAACAGCCCCTTTCAAACCCCCTGTGATTCCCCCCCTCAACCCCCCACCCCACCCTCCCATCCCAAATGGCAGCAGTGAAAACGGAAACGGAGGGGGGGGGAGGTTAAGAGTCATAATCTTCCTCTTCTCCTGCCTGGACTGGCGCGAGCGACGCAGGCGGAAGTGCAACGGGGACTGTTCCTGTTGAAGCCGGTACAGGCAAGGGGGCAACGGATATGGGAGGGGCTGTAAAATGGAGGTAGGGTGCAGGAGCTCTGTAGGAAGAAGAGAGAAGAAATCAGCCACGTTTTTAGGCGCCACAAGCTGAAAATTGGAGATATATTTGTGCAATTACCATTAAAAGAGCCGTTTGGTCTAGCAGAGAAGGCACTAGGGTTAAGAAAGTGGGAGACTGTGAGTTCTAGTCCCGCCTTAAGAAGGAAAGCTGGATGGATGACTTTGGGTCAATGACCAGGAGACTTGTGAGTTCTAGTTCGGCCTTAAGGCAGGAAAACCCTAATGAGTGACTTTGGGCCAATCACCAGGAGATGGTGAGTTCTAGTCTCGCCTTAGGCTAGAGTACATTGAGCCAATCACCAGGAGACGTTGAGTTCTAGTCCCGCCTTAGGCTAGAAGACATTGGGCCAATCACCAGGAGATGGCGAATTCTAGTCCTGCTTTACGGCCAGAAAGGTTATGTAATGGGCTAGAAGTCACTTAACAAGTGTCTTGCTTAGCAACATAAATTGTTGGGCTCGATCGGGGTCATAGGTCGAGGGCTTTCTCCTTGTCCCAAACACCCACAGGTCTTCCAAAAACGGTACGGAAGAAAGAGAGAAAAATAAGAAAATATGAATTACGGAGCGAGATGTGTAGGAGCTGGTTGTGTAGACGGGATCGTCGGCAAAGCTTCCTCTTCTCCGTTGCTTTCACTCTCTTCTGAATCATCCTGTCAAAAACGAACAGAATAACAAAGAGTTGGAAGAAGAGACCTGTGAGGTCTTCTACTCCAACCCCCTCTAGACAGGTCGTCCTCGACTTACAACTGTTCATTTAGTGACCATTCAAAGTTACAACGGCCCTGAAAAAAAGGGACTTAGGATCGTTCTTGTGATCATGTGACCGTCCCCACCCCACGGTCACATGATCACAAATTCAGAGCCTTGGCAACGGATTCGTATTTATGACGGTTCATGGGATCCCCTTTTGCGACTTTGACAAGCAAAGTCAACGGGGAAATCAGATTCGCTTAATAGCCATGTTACTAATTTAACAATGGCAGCGAGTCCCTTAGCAGATGCTGAAAAGGAAAGTCATAAAATGGGAGAAAAACTCACTGAGCACGTTTCTCACTTAGCAAGATAAATGTTGGGCTCCACAGCGTCTGGAGACAGCCAAAAAAGCCAACACAATCCTAAATTGCATTAACAGAGGGATGCAATCAAGATCAAGGGAGGTACTAACGCCACTCTATAAAGCCTTAGTAAGGCCACACCTAGAGTACTACATCCAGTTTTGGTCACCACTATAAAAAAAGATGTGGAGACTCTAGAAAGAGTGCAGAGAAGAGCAACCAGGATGATGAGGGGACCAGAGGCTAAAACATACGATGAAAGGTTGCAGGACCTGGGCCTGGCTGGTCTAGTGAAGAGAAGGACCAGGGGAGACAGGAGAGCATCTTCCAATATTTGAGGAGGAAGGGGGTCAAGCTATTTTCAAAGCACCCGAAGGCCAGACAAGGAAGAATGGATGGAAACTGATCAAGGAGAGATTCAACCTGGAAATAAGGAGGAATTTTCTGACAGTGAGAACAATCAACCCATGGAACAGAAGTTGCCTTCAGAAGTTGTGGGAGCTTCATCACTGGAGGCTTTCAAGAAAAAACTGGATTGCCATCTCTCAGAAATGGTGTAAGGTCTCCTGCTTGGGCTGTGGGGTTGGACTAGATGACCTCCAAGGTCCCTTCCAACTCTGTCCGTCTGACTGCCTGTATCATTTCAGAGAAAATTTCAGCAAAGGGACCCAGAGCATTATGGGAAAGTAATTTCTTATTTTCCCATAATGCTCCTTGCATCATCGGTCTGACCGCGGAATTAAAGTCTTCAATTACATTGCATGACAGCCACTCGTGAGAAAATGCCATGTTTGGCCCCCAACTTACGTCCTGTTCCGAGTCTGTGCCGGATTGTTTCGGATCTTTTCCTTTCCCCGCCGTGCCGCCGTTCCTTCGCCCGCTGCCAGGTTTCCGGCCCCTGCGGCAGAAGAGGGGGAAAAAAAATAATCTTTTATTAAAAAAAAAAAAGGTGGAACAGTGGTTTGGTTTTTATTATAGGTAGTTCTCAGCTTATGGCCACAATTGGGACCTGGATTTCCACTGCTAAACAAGGCGAATTGTTTGGTGAATCATGCCTGATTTTACGACCTCTTTTGCCACGGTTGTTAAGAGAGTCACTGGAATTCTTAGCTGAATCGTGCCTGATTTTACGACCTCTTTTGCCACGGTTGTTAAGTGAGTCACTGGAATTCTTAGCTGAATCATGCCTGATTTTACGACCTCTTTCCCCACCATTGAGTCACTGCCGTTCTTAAGTGAATCATGCCTGATTTTACGACCTCTTTTGCCACAGTCGTTAAGTGACTCCTAGAAAGGCTCTGGAGGCTGGGGAGAGCAAAAATCGGGCCTTCCCCACCACCCCCGAGGCCCTCCGGAGGCAGGAAACAGCCTGTTTCCCTACTTCTGAGCTGAGCTCGTGTGCCCACTGATATGGCTATGCGTGCCATCTTTGGCACGCGTGCTATAGGTTTGCCATCACGGCCCTACACCATTTCTGACAGATGGCAGTCCAGTCTCTTCTTGAAAGTCTCAAGCGATGGGACTTTTAACAAGTCGCAAGCCAATTCAGCAACATCTTCCATCCAAAACTTTCACGTGGATCCCTTCCAGCCTCCCACGTTGAATTTAATTTAATACAGGTAGTCCTCGGCTTACGGCAATGGAGCCCCAAAGTTCTGTTGCTAAGAGAGACAAACTGTCAGACCTGGAAGCCGTCTGTTACATTGGATCTTCAGGCCTGCCACGTTTACTGCTGTGGGAAACTGGGAGGGAGGATTGTACGGAGATAGGGTGATATGTAGCCAAAACAACATTCCTTTCTTTGAGAGTCAAGGACATCCTGCCCTGCACCTGGAGTGGTGTGAGTGGGAGGTATCTCCAATTGGGACAGTGCATTGATTGGACCATGTGATGGACATATGAGTGCAGGGGAAGGGACTAGGACTTTCCTTTGGGTGGGGAAAACCTGGAAGCTTTCAGATTTGGCTTTTCCCAGATGTGCCAATAGGACGTCTCTAATAAAATGGAACTTTGAGGAACTTCAAGCCTCGGAGTCTTCTTTCGTTGGGGGTGTTACTTAGAACCCTGACGTAAACGTTAAGTGAGTCTGCCCAGTTTTACCACCTTTCTTGCCACAGGGACTAAGTGAATATTGCGGTGGTTAAGTTTAGTCCCACGGCTGTGAAGTGAATTTGGCTTCCCTCTTGATTTTTGCTTCTTGCAAAAAGGGGATCTCGTGACCCCGCGACACTGCAACCGTCATAAATACAAGTCAATCGCCAGCAATCTGAATTTTTTTATCGCGGGTATGCAGCGAGGTGTGAAAACCGGGGGGTTTCACTTGTAATGAAATGAATGAGTCGGGGGGGGTGTTCCACTCCTAATTTCGGTCACTAAAAACGGTCACTAAAAACGAACGCTTGTAAGCAGGGGTGGGCTTCAAAAAATTTTAGCAAGGGGTTCTCTGCCCGGTTGCATGGTGGGCGTGGTCTAGTCAGCCTCCTGCACCACGGTGGGGGTGGGAACGGTGTTTTTGCCCTCCCCGGGCTCCGGAGGCTTTCCTTGAGCCTCCGGGAAGGTGAAAACGGCCTCCCCAGGCTCCGGAGGCCCTCTGGAGGCCGGAAACAGGCCCAAACTTCCGGTAGGTCTGTTTTTCACCCTCCCCGAGCCTCCGCGTGCACTCTACACTTATCTGCATCCAAAATGGGCCATGTGGGGACTCCTGGGAGGGGCGCTGGGCGGGGCCAGCCAGGAGTGGGATTTGGGGGTTCTCCGAACTGCACAGAATCTTAGCTAGAGGTTCTCCCGAACCCTTGCGAACCCTCAGCAGCCCACCTCTGCTTGTAAGTCAAGGACTATCGATATTCCCCCATCTCGCTTGAAGGCGTTCCGGGATCGACAGATCTTTTCGGGTTGATTTTCATGACCTACCGACGGGAAACCTTCTCTCCCGCTTCCATGTGGTTGTCCTCGGCGTCGCCTTGCATATCGGGTACCGAAGCCACCAGGTCCTTCAGGAAATCAAACTGCTGCTCCTGTTCTATGCATTGTTTCCTGCAAAATTCACACCGCGGGGTTACCTGGATTGGCCCGCCGCAACCTGGCGACGTGAGAAAGGTTAGGGTTTCGTTTTTGAATCTGGAGAGATCGGCTCCTGGTTTTGGGGGAGGGCTAAGGGTTGGGGGTGCCCTCAGGAAGCCATCTGAATCGTGAACGGTAAGTTCCAACTCATTTATTTATTATTACAGGGAATGGAATAGAATAGAAAATAGAATAAAATAGAATAGAGAATACAGGAAATAGAATAAATAGAATTAGAATTAGAATGAATAGAATAGAATTAGAATTCAAATGAATAGAATTAGAAAGAATAGAAAACAGAATAGAATAGAAAATAGAATAGAGAACAGAGAATAGAATAGAATTAGAATGAATAGAATTAGAAAGAATAGAAAACAGAATAGAAAATAGAATAAAATAGAGAATAGAATTAGAATGAATAGAATAGAATTAGAATGAATAGAATTAGAAAGAACAGAAAACAATAGAATAGAAAATAGAATAGAGAATAGAAAAAATAGAATAGAATAAATAGAATTAGAATGAAGAGAATAGAGAATAGAATAGAATAGAATTCTTTTATTGGCCAAGTTTGATTGGACACACAAGGAATTTGTCTTTGGTGCTTAAGCTCTCAACGTACATAAAAGACATAAGTGATAAATCATAAACCACAGTCATCATAAATACATCATAAATAGTTCTCCACTTACGACTACATTTGAGCCCCAAATTTCTGCGGCTTATACTTATAAGTACCGTATATACTTAATTTTGGAGATGGGACACTTTTGAGAAAAACGGCATGGGTTGCCTCTACAATCAAACCAAGTGCCCTTCTTCTGCAAAGCCTCAGGCAAGATTCTAGTCCTCATGATTATAAAGAAGGGAGACCCTCTGTGATATTCCAGTCCTTGGGAGCTCAGCAAGGCCTACCACCACCATGGCAGCCATTCTGATGAGCAAGAGGGCTCCGTCCTGAGAAGAGGAGAGGGGAGCCTGGCAGCCAATACCGTGTTTTCCCCAAAAATAAGACCCTGTCTTATATTTTTTTTGAACCCTGAAATAAGCGCTTGGGCCTTATTTTCGGGGATGTCTTATTATTTTGGGGGCACATGGAGCAAGATGTCTTACCTGATTTCCAGCTCTGTCTCCCTAACCCTAACCAGAGGAAATGGCGGCTATACATGCGGTTAAATATTTTCAGGGAGGGCTTATTTTCGGGGGTGGATTTTAGCGCATGTTCTCAAAAGCCCGATTGGTCTTATTATCAGGGGAGGTCTTATTTTTGGGGAAACAGGGCACTCACAGGTGGGACGTTGTCATCGTTTTGGCGTTCCTGGATTGGGTGACGTGGCAGGCGGTCTTCAGCAGGGATTCCAGGAACAGCTCCAGCGCTCGCGCTGCGGATCGGAGTTAAGAGCAAGAACGATCCCAAGATTCCCCCCCCCCACCTTCCAATCAAATCAAGACGATTTTAAATAACGTCTTCTTTACCAACTAGGTAATGTCATCAGTACTAAAAGAGGAGGAGGAGGAGGGTTTGCGGTCTACGAGCACCGATGACGTTATCCAGTTGGGTCGTGAAATGTCTGTAGGAAAACATCCAAGCTCCGCTTAGAGGTCTCCCTCCTCCTTTCACGCCTGAATGACGATGTGTTACCTAGTTGGGTCATGGAAGGTCTTGCAAACTCCAGTCCCCTTCTGGCACTGAGGATATTACCTAGTTGGGTCATGAAATGTCTACAAGGAAGCAACCAAGCTCAGAGAGCATCAAAGACCCTACAATAATATCACTGTCAGACTTCGATGCTATCTCATAATAAATGAATTTCCAAACTGCCAATCTTTAAGGAAATCTTCTCTTTAATTGAGCACAGCCACCGGATCATGACTCGATGCGGACAAGACTGACTTTTTGCCCCCCCAATCCCTCCCTTTCCGATCCCCAATTATCTGCTTCTCATTGGCTATCTTCCAAGTCACTCCACTGACTTCTTGTCTCGTCATTTCACAGGAATGTCTCCCCCACTCCTCATTTCCACGACGACCGGGCTTCAAAGGGATTTAGCAGGCAAAAGTTCAGGGCTTATATCTCTCCTCACTATGCCAGCGGTGAGACGCTGACAATCACATCATCATCATCATCTCCTCCACCTCCTCCTTAATCCCCACTCCCTTCTAGCACTGATGATGTTACCCAGTTGGGTCATGAAACGTTTGCAAGAAAAAAACATCAAGCTCGGCGAGCACCAAGAATCCCAACGTCCTAGAATGTCTGCAGTTCCAGAACAGAGAAGACCCCACCCCCCCACCCCCAACCCCCAGGCAGGAGAAAGAGGATACAAATGATCACCGGGACTGCAGCAGCCACTTTGCCAATTTCTTCATCCGTCTGCATGATCTTCTTGATTCGAGCCTTTCAAATGTAAGGGGGGGAGGGAGAGGAGGAGGGAGAGAGAGAAGGATGGGGAGACGAGAGAGAAACGTTTTATTGACTGGTCCTACAGTATAAACAGTCGGCAGTTCAGCGGTTCGAATCCCAAGTGCTGCCCCGTAACGGGGTGAGCTCCCGTGACTTGTCCCAGCTTCTGCCAACCTAGCCGTTCGAAAGCAGGTTAAAAAATGCAAGTGGAAAAATAGGGGCCACCTTTGGTGGGAAGGGAACAGCGTTTTCCGTGCTCCTTTGGCATTGAGTCATGCCGGCCACATGACCACGGAGACATCTTCGGACAGCGCTGGCTCTTCAGCTTTGAAACGGAGATGGGCACCGCCCCCTAGAGTCGGGAACGACTGGCACATATGTGCGACAGGAACCTTTACCTTTTACCTTACAGTATAAACAAGCTTCAGAATACAGGGAGTCCTTGAGTTACGACCACAATTGAGCCCCCAACATTTCTATCGCTAAGGAGACATTTGTTAAGTGAGTTTTGACCCATTTTACGAATGGAGGCCTTTGAACTCTGGTGCTGGAGAAGACTCCTAAGAGTCCCTTGGACTGCAAGGCCATCCAACCGGTCAGTCCTAGAGGAGATCAACCCTGACTGCTCTTTAAAAGCCCAGATCCTGAAAAGGAAACTCAAATCCTTTGGCCACCTAAGGAGAAGGAAGGAAGGACTCCCTGGAGAAGAGCCCAATGCTGGGAACGATGGAGGGCAAAAGGAGAAGAAGGGGACGGCAGAGAAGGAGGTGGCTGGATGGAGTCACGGAAGCAGTCGGCGTGAACTTAAATGGACTCTGGAGGATGGTAGAGGACAGGAAGGCCTGGAGGAACGTGGTCCATGGGGTCGCGATGGGTCGGACACGACTTCGCAACCAACAACAACAAAATTAAGTCAACTGAATGTAATAACTATGATTAATCCTACTAGTTTTATTCGTATTAGAATGTATGACACTTAGATGCCACGCTGTTCACTCATTGATACGTTTGTAAAAAAAATAAACAACTTGAATAGGCAAAGTTACAAATGGCACTAAAAAAGTAAACGTAGGACCATTTCTCACACTTGCAACCATTAGCAGCATCCCCATGGTCACGCGACTAAAATTCAAAATATGGCAACTGACTCATATTTATGACGGTGGCAGTGTCTCCGGGGGGGATCCCCCGATCCCCTTTTTAGTGACCTTCTGACCAACAAAGTCAATGGGGAAGCTGGATTCACTTTACAACCGTGTGACTTAACGTCACAGCTGCAGTGATTCGCTTAGCGACAGTAGCAAAAGTCACTTAACGACTGTCTCAACAACATAAATGTTGGGCTTTATTGTGATCGTAAATCAAGGATTATCTGTATGCACAACGATGGGAAGAATAGCTGATTTGGGCAGGGAGGGGTTAGACTAGATGACCTACAAGGTCCCTTCTGTATCTGAGTCCCACAATGGAGGAACGGATGATAAAGGCGATGATGGAGGTGGCAGAGATGGCAAAATTGACTTTAATTAAAAGAGAAGAAATAATCTTGGTGGTTTTTTTTGCTATTCAGAAATGGTTTCTGGAATTTGTCCTTGAGGCTGAAAAAATAAATAACGTAACTCTGATTTGAGGTTATGATGACCGTTGTTATAGAAATGGTTTGAAATAGCTTAGAAAGATAAAGCAGAAGGTTAAGGCCCTGAAAAAAAATTGAAGTGTCACTCATTTATTTCTCTTTTCACCTCTCTTCTCCCTTCTTTCTCTTCCCTGATTTTGGTTTCTATTTCTATTTAATCTCAAAATAAACTTTATTTTTTTTTTAAAAAAAAACATTTTTCAACCTTGTCTACCGTTTTACCATCTTTGCTATGCTCAAAATTGGAAATCCGGCTACAACTGTCGACAGCAGAGCCAAATGTCATGTAATTACATTTAGTCCTCGAATTACGCCCCACAATGGAGCCCAAAATTTCCCTGTCGTTCAGCGAGATAATTGTCAAGTGAGTTTGCCTCATTTTACGACTTTTCTTGCCACACTCGTTAAGCGAATCACGGCAGTCGTTAAGTGAGGAAGACACCGTTGTTAAGGGAGTCTGGCTTCCCCCCGTTGGGTCGCCAAAGGGAATTAAGCAACCGGACTGACTCCGTTGTTATAGAAATGATTTGAAATAGCTAGAAATTGAAAGCAGGTGGTTAAGGCTTCCTATGGCCCTAAATTTTTTTTTGTTGAAAAGTCACTATTGAAAGTCCTCGACTTACAACAGTTCATTTAGTGACCATTCAAAGTTACAACGGCACAGAATACTAGACTTATGACCGTTTTTCAGAGTTACAACCTTCGCAGCATCCCCATGCTCACGGGATCAAAATTCAGACACTTAGCAACTGGTTCATACTTACGACCATTGCTGTGTCCCTTTTATGACCTTTTGCTAAGCCAAATCCAGATTCACTCAACAACCATGTTGCTAATTTAACCACCACAGCAATTCACTTAACAACCTGCAGCAAGAAAGGTGGTAAAACAGGACAAAATTCACTGGACAAAGGTCTCGCTTAGCAACAGACTGATTTGGATTCCATTGTGGTCGTAAGTCAAGGACTGCCTGTAATACCAACTAGATGAAAAAAAATCAGCCGAGTTGCCTTGTCAAAAATAAAAAACGCTTTTGATACAACTGTAAAATATGGATGACTGAGAATCTTCACAGACATCAACTAGAAGAAAAAAATAATAATTCTTTTTATACCTCCAGAAAACCGAGGTGTAAAAAGCTAATATTGGAATGTTTTCGGTGAATAAAAACAGGGGGGGAAATTAAAATGCAACAAGGCTGTTCAGAGATACAAGTGTATTTATTTTAAGGCGAAGTGTAAACAAAGGCAGATGAACAAACACGAAGAGAAGAAAAAAAAAAAAACAGATTGTATGAAGAAGAGCCGAGATCTCTCTAAAAGAACCATAGGTTAATCTAGGTTTGTTGACTTAACCACAACTTGGTCAATGGCACAATGCCCTCTGCCATGAACCACAATTGACAAACCGAATGTTTAGCTCGGCGTGACAGCTAAACCACCAATCAACCCTAGTATGGACTAGTTCAGTGATGGCTAACTTTTTTGCCGTCGCGTGCCAAAAGCGGGGGGGAGCGCGGGGGAGGGGGTCATCTGCACGCGTGCCCACATGCATAATTCAATGCCCCCCACACATGCGTGTGTGACCCCCCCATACACATGCAGCTCCCTCCGCTTTTGGCACGTGATGGTCCGGTGGGACCGGTAGGCCCGTTTTTCGCTCTTCCCAGGCTCCAGAGCCTTTCTAGGAGCCTGGGGAGGGCAAAAATGGCCTTCCTCAACTCCCCCCCCGCCCCGGAGGCCCTCCAGAGGCCAGAAATGGCCTGTTTGCCAATGGGCCAGGAAGGTCCGAAAATCAGCTGGCGGAGCTGAGCTCGCGTGCCCACTGATACGGATCCACGTGCCATCTGTGGCAGGCGGACCATAGGTTCGCCATCATGGGACTGTAGTTCAGTCTGAACCCCAAGAAATTCAATTTTCTGTAATAAACCAGAGCTAAAACAAATCATAGTTTTAATACACAGCCGTCATGGCATCTTTTAAGGATGGGGAAATAAAAGTTTTCCAATTGGAGAAAAAAGAACATAAAATAAGGTGCTCCTTTTAAGCAATTGGAAATGCAAACGCGCTAGATCGCAATGCAGATAGTCCTTGACTTATGACCGAGCTCAAAATTTAGGTTGCTAAGCGAGACAGGGGTTATGTGAGTTGTGCTCCCATTTTACCAACTTCCTTGCTACAGTTGTTAAGTGAAGCACAGCAGTTGTTCAGTTAGTAACATGGTTGTTAAATGAATCCCCACTGACCTTGCTTGTCAAGTCACAAAAGGAGATGACGTGACCCTGGGATACCACAACCGTCATAAATGCGAGTCGGTAGGCAAGTGTCTGAATTTTGATTATGTGACCATGGGGGATGCTGTATTGGCCATAAGTGTGAAAAACGGTGATAATAAGTCACTTTTTTCCAGTGCCATTGTTAAATCCGAAGAGTCACTAAATGAACTGTTATAAGTTGAGGACTAACTATAGAATCAGCAAGAAATGGGTGGTAGAATGATTAAAAAGATGTATTTTTAAAAACTCAAGGGGTAACCCCAAAATATTTTTAGTGTCCTAATACACAAGCAAAAGAAAAATATTATTGTAATGATAAATGAATTGTTATAAGTTGAGGACTATCTATAGAACCAGCAAGAAATGGTAATTGGGTGGTAGAACGATTAAAAATATATATATTTAAAAACTCAAAATATTTTTTAGTATCCTAACACATAGCAAAATAAAAAAATTATTGTAAGGATACTGAGAAGACGATGTCCTAAGTAAGGTGAAAATGATCAGAATAATTTGATAGTTTTAATAGTGCTGGGCAATCAACCTTATAATCTCTCCTCGCCATCGCAGGCTGCAACGCCCATAATCCTCAGCCAGACTGACCGATGCTATTGCTGTCTAGGAAATGACAGGAGTTACCCAATAGCACGTCTGGAAGTGCCCAAAGCTTCCTATATATGCTATCCTGAAGCCCATAAACCATCGTTTAACCTACAATACAGACAATAAACCAACTTATAACTTTGCCAGAGCTGGGAAGATCCTTCATTTTGGGGGGTGGAGGGGAGCAGCCAATGCTCATCTTGGTCTGGAGGAAGGGGGCAAGGGGGGTCTTCATCTTCCCATTGCAAAAGAGTCCCCAACATCTGTTTCTGCAAAGTTGGGGGATGGGGGCTTAAAAAACCCAGAGATGGAGGCAGGAAACAGCTGTTGCAGCAAGGATGGTTGCAAGATTGGGGAAGAGGATGAGGAAGGGGCTTGGCTTTCAGGACCCCCACCCCAAGGAAGCACAATGGGGGCTCATCATTCTGGAGAAGTGGAAGTGGGGGGGGAGGCGGATTGCTGGATGCAAAAAGGGGCATCCCAGAAAGAGGGGCAGGGGGCTGCAAAGATGGGGAGGGGCTGCAAGATGAGGGGAAGGGGGGAGGCAGATGCAAAGGGAGGGGGAAGGGGGTTGCAAAAGGAGGAGAGGGTTGCAGAGACAGAAAAGGGGCTGTAACAGAGGAGGGGGCTGCAGAAGGAGAAGAGGGACTGGTAAGAGGAAGGGAGGGGGCTTTAAAAGGGGAGGCAGAGGGGGGGTTAAAAGGAGGAAGGGGGTTGCAAAGGGAGGAGGAAAGGTCTGCAAAGGGGATTGCAAAAAGAGGAAGGGGATGCAAGGGGGGAAAGAGGGGCTTTTAAAAGGAGGAGGGGGCTGCAAAAAAAGGAGAGTGAATTGCAAAGGGGGGAAAGGGGGATGCTAAGCTGCAGAGGGGGGGTCGCTAAAGCAGGAGAGAGATGCAAAAAGAGGAGGGGGTTGCAAAGGGGGGGCTTTCAAAGGAGGAGGGGGATTGCAAAAGGAGGAAGGGGGTCGCAAAGGGGAGGAAGGGGGAGGCTTTCAAAGGAGGAGGGGGGCTGCAAAAGGAGAAGAGAGAGTTGCAAAGTGGGGAAGGGGATTGCAAAAAAGGAGGGGGTCCTAAAGGGAGGAAGGGGGGCTTTAAAAGGAGGAGGGGGCTTGCAAAAGGAGAAGGGGTCGCAAAGGGGAGGAAGGGGAGCTTTAAAAGGAGGAGGGGGTCGCAAAGGGGAGGAAGGGGGGGTTTAAAAGGAGGAGGGGGCTTGCAAAAGGAGGAGGGGGTCGCAAAGGGGAAGGGGGGTTTTTAAAAGGAGGAGGGGGGCTGCAAAAGGAGAAGAGAGAGTTGCAAAGCGGGGAAGGGGGTTGCAAAAAAGAGGGGGGTCGCAAAGGGGAGGAAGGGGGAGCTTTCAAAGGAGGAGGGGGCTTGCAAAAAGAGGAGGGGGCTGCAAAAGGAGAAGAGAGCGTTGCAAAGCGGGGGAGGGGGCTGCCAAAGGAGGGGAGGGTCCCCCGGGTTGCAATCAGCCCCCTCCCCCCCCGATTCTACCCTGCCCCCCCCTCTCCAGTGCTGGGGGGGGGTGAGGAAGAGGAGGAGGAGGCGGCTCTCGCTCACCGGAGGGAAGCGGGCGTTGTATTTCTTCTTCTTGCTCGGCATGGCTCCCGTCCCGGCTGCAGCGGCCGCTCCGCCCGGGCCTGTCGCGCGAGCCCCGCACCGGACGAGGCTCCAGCAGCGGCGGCCTGGGAAGGAGCCGCCCCGGGGCCGGGGCCCCAACGCCTCCGCGCGGTCCTAGCGCCCGCCCGGCTCCCTGCGCAGGAAGGCGGAGGCGGAGGGGAGGGGAGGGGAAGAGGGGAGGGGAAGGTGCGCGCGGCCATCCCGTTCCTCTGCAGGCGAAGGACAAGGGGTGTGTGTGTGTGTGCGGGGGAGGAATGGAACGCCTCCTCTAAGCATGTGCAGAGGGCCCTAGGGAGCAAGCGTCTGGAAAACCTAAGCCTGCATGAAGTCCAGATAACAGAATGACAAGAGTGAATTTGGAAGGGACCTTGGAGGTCTTCTAGTCCAACCCTTTGCTCTCCTCCTCCTCCTCCTCCTCCTCCTCCTCAGAACAATAGGAGTTGGAAGGGACCTTGGAGGTCTTCTAGTCCAACCCTCTGCTCTCTTTCTCCTCCTCCATTCTCCTTTTTCTCCTCCTCAGAATAATAAGAATTGGACCTTGGAGGTCTTCTAGTCCAACCCTCTGCTCTCTTTCTCCTCCTCCATTCTCCTTTTTCTCCTCAGAATAATAAGAGTTCGAAGGGACCTTGGAGGTCTTCTAGTCCAACCCTCTGCTCTCCGTCTCCTCCTCCATTCTCCTTTTTCTCCTCCTCAGAATAATAAGAATTGGACCTTGGAGGTCTTCTAGTCCAACCCTCTGCTCTCTTTCTCCTCCTCCATTCTCCTTTTTCTCCTCAGAATAATAAGAGTTCGAAGGGACCTTGGAGGTCTTCTAGTCCAACCCTCTGCTCTCCGTCTCCTCCTCCATTCTCCTTTTTCTCCTCCTCAGAATAATAAGAGTTGGAAGGGACCTTGGAGGTCTTCTAGTCCAACCCTCTGCTCTCCTCCTCCTCCTCAATAATAGGAGTTGGGACCTTGGAGGTCTTCCAGGCCACCAACCCCTTGCTCTCCTCCTCCATTCTCCTTCTCCTCAATAAGAGTTGGAAGGGACTTTCCAACTCCATTCTCCTTCTCCTCCGTTCTCCTTTTTCTCCTTCTCAAAAATAAGAGTTCGAAGGGGCCTTGGAGGTCTTCCAGTCCAATCCCTTGCTCTATTTCTCCTCCATTCTTCTTTTTCTCCTCCTCAGAATAATAAGAGTTCAAAGGGACCTTGGAGGTCTTCTAGTCTAACCCTCTGCTCTCCTTCTCCTCTTCCATTCTCCTTCTCCTCAGAATAATAAGAATTGGACCTTGGAGGTCTTCTAGTCCAACCCTCTGCTCTCTTTCTCCTCCTCCATTCTTCTTTTTCTCCTCCTCAGAATAATAAGAGTTGGAAGGGACCTTGGAGGTCTTCTAGTCCAACCCTCTGCTCTCCTCCTCCTCCTCAATAATAGGAGTTGGGACCTTGGAGGTCTTCCAGGCCACCAACCCCTTGCTCTCCTCCTCCATTCTCCTTCTCCTCAATAAGAGTTGGAAGGGACTTTCCAACTCCATTCTCCTTCTCCTCCGTTCTCTTTTTTCTCCTTCTCAATAATAAGAGTTCGAAGGGGCCTTGGAGGTCTTCCAGTCCAACCCCTTGCTCTATTTCTCCTCCATTCTTCTTTTTCTCCTCCTCAGAATAATAAGAGTTCGAAGGGACCTTGGAGGTCTTCTAGTCTAACCCTCTGCTCTCCTTCTCCTCTTCCATTCTCCTTCTCAGAATAATAAGAATTGGACCTTGGAGGTCTTCTAGTCCAACCCTCTGATCTTTTTCTCCTCTTCCATTCTGCTTTTCCTCCTCCTCAGAATAATAAGAGTTGGAAGGGACCTTGGAGGTCTTCTAGTCTAACCCTCTGCTCTCTTTCTCCTCCTCCTCAATAATAGGAGTTGGGACCTTGGAGGTCTTCCAGGCCACCAACCCCTTGCTCTCCTCCTCCATTCTCCTTCTCCTCAATAAGAGTTGGAAGGGACTTTCCAACTCCATTCTCCTTCTCCGTTCTCCTTTTTCTCCTCCTCAATAATAAGAGTTTGAAGGGACCTTGGAGGTCTTCCAGTCCAACCCCTTGCTCTCTTTCTCCTCCTCCATTCTCCTCCTCCTCCTCCTCCTCCTCAGAATAATAAGAATTGGGCCTTGGAGGTCTTCTAATCCAGGGGTCTGCAACTTTAAACACTCAAAAGAGCCATTTGGACCCGTTTCCCACAGAAAGGAAAACACCGGGAGCCACAAAAACCCTTCCCGTGCCTGACTATTTCTTGAGTGGCCACAAAACTAGCATATGTAGTTGAATTAAACGTTTTGTTTTCTTCTGAGACTTTTCTTGGATTTATCCATGGTTAATTTACTGGGGGTTGAAAAGCTCAATAAATCGCATGCTGGCGGGTGTTGCATATTGGCGGTTGTGATGCATATTTTGTGTGATGGGGAGCTGCAGCAGAGGGGTGAAAGTGCCAAATGCAGCTCCAGATCCCTGTTCTATTCCAACCCCCTGCTCTCCTCCTCCATTCTCATGGGATAAACGGTTGTCCAATCTCTTGAAATCCTCCAGTGATGGAGCACCCACAACTTCTAGCGGCAAGCTGTTCCACTGGTTAATTCTTCTTACTGTCAGGAAATTCCTCTTTCGTTCTAGGTTGTTTCTCTCCTTGATTAGTTTCCATCCATTGCTTCTTGTCCTACTTTCAGATACTTTGGAGAAGAGGTTTTTGGAGATGTTGGTTTCGTACAAGAGGAGTAACTTGGGTTTTGGGTCAAATCTTGATTGGATCTTTGAAATCTTTTGAGCTGGTGTGAGATTTGATCCAACCTTGCAACTTTAAGATAGGAGGACTTCAACATTCAGAATTTCCCAGGAAGCATGCTTTAGGAGGGGTGGCCTTCCAGGATTTTCCAGCCAGCATGGAAAATGTGAAATATTGTTTACTTACAGATGTTTATACAGGTAGTCCTTGACTTACAAAGTTCATTTAGTGACCGCTCAAAGTTACAATGGCACTGGAGTGATTTATGACCGATTTTCACACTTACGACCGTTGCAACATCCCCATGATCATGTGATCAAAATTCAGCTGCTTGGCAACTGGTTCATATTTATGACCAGTCGCAGTGTCCCCTTTTGTGAACTTCTGACAAGCAAACTCAATGGGGAAGCCTGTTCACTTAACAACCAGGTTACTAATTTATCAACTGCAGTGATTCACTTAACAACTGAGGCAAGAAAGGTCATATAACATGGGGAAAATCGCATTTAACAATGTCTCACTTAAGGGCAGAAATTTTGGGCTCAATTGTGGTCATAAATTGAGGACTACCTTTATTAATTAACATGTCACCCTGATGATCCCAAGCCACATCATTTTCATCATTAATGTATTTGGGTGATATCGTTCCTTTCTATTTCTTTTACAACTTGGGCATTAACTCTTAAAATCAGTTAAAAGTCAGGGAATGCATTTGCACAATATATTATGCTTAGCTGATTTTTTAAGTAGGTTAGATATTTTGGGGGTGCTTAGCACATTCAAATTAATTTCAATACAGTGACTTTAGAAAATGGGGTGATTCATAATTAAAGTCAACTATTGTGTGAAGCTGGGATAGTGAGAATGTGCTATTATAATAGAATTGTCTTATATAATACTTCTATTTTTATTCATATTATTTATTCTAGGAAGATATGTTCTATCGGCTGTTGCTTTTCTGCCCAGAGCAGAGAAATAAGGAATTATTACATTAATATAATTAACATAACATAACATATATTTCCAACCATAACAACTTTAAGTGGTGTGACCAGGGAATTCTGGGAATTGAAGTTCACATTTCCTATACTGTAGTAGGGACACATTGAGTTGCATCATCATGTATCCCGCTCTTCCGTCACTTCCGTTGCAAAACGGAAGTGACTCCCTCCTCTCCCTGTGGAAACAGGCAGATGGGTTGCGTGGGTAGGGTGTGTCAAATCCTAGAGCGGCCAACGCTTTCAAGCGCCCATAGAGAATGGCGACCAAAATGGCGGTGGCCGGCTTGGCGGGGCCTCCTTCTTCTTTCTTCCCCTTCTTTTATCCTCGGCCCGAAATGGATAATTGTTAAACATGCAAATGAATAATGAGAAGCATCAACATAAGTAATGCTTAGAGGAAACAGAAGTAATATAATAAAAGCAACAGCCTAGAAGTAATAAAAATAGAGGGCCAAGTAACGCAGGCCTCACTTCCGTTCCTTAGGCCTTCCGGTCCCACAGCTATATCAGTCCCCCCATTCACTTCCGGGGTGTGTCCGTGCGTTCTTCCATTTGCTCCGGGCTGTTGCGACGGTAACGTGAGGCTGAGTTGTGGAAGACGAAGCCGGGTTTGGGGTGCTAAGCTTGGGGTGAGGGGGGTGGGCCGACCTGAAAATAGAAGGGAGGGGGTTGTATAGAAATGGGTCCTCACTAATGGTGACCGTCGTAATCCCGTAACTTTTGCCGTAAAGCCGTGGGAGTCCCCTGACCGCTTTGCCTCAACCACAGCCCTGCAAGGTAGGACGGTGCCATATCCCCGCCGTGGCTGTGGGTTTTTTTATTTAATTTTTATATGAATTTTCTTGTGCCCAAGAGCTGCAAGAGAGCGAAAGAAGGGGGGGTGGCTTCTCTGAGGGAAGAAGAAATGAGGGGGGGAAATTACATTTATTTTTAACTTTAAAGGACGTGATAAATATGTTCCCAAGCTTGTGGTAAATTTGAGACCTTAATACGACCGTAACTGTTCTTAATATATTAAAGTATTTAATGCATTAACTTAATGTTAATGAATTAAATGCATTAGGTCTCCCAAAAATAGTACTAATGCCTAAAGTCGAATAAGAATAATGAAATATTTAATACTTTAATGCCTAAAATCTCCTAATAATATTAATAAAGTATTAAATATTATTATTACAAGACGTTAGGCATTAGGGCTATTTTTGGGAGAGCTGATGCATTTAATTCATTAACATTAAGTTAATGTAAAATTGCCTAAAGGCTCCCAACAATGGTACTAATGCCTAAAGTATAATAATAACAATAACAACAACAACAACAATAATATAAAATAATAAAATAAATAAATAAATAAATAAAAATAATAAAAAAAACTGTGCTACTTGGAACATCGTACATCTTAAGAAGGTACTTGGTTGATACCTAGGACGCTGGCAGCAACCCATATCAACCATTAGCACCAGTCAATGGTATTTGTGATGCATTTCTGAATGTTCAGTTCACTGAGTTTCATATTTAATGAATAAAGATAATAAAATAATAATAATAATAATAATAATAATAATAATAATAATAATAATATAACAACAATAATATAACAACAATAGTTGTTTAAAGACAACTAAAACAAAAGCGGAATATAAGAAAGAAGTAATTGAGCAGCGAGCTGAAAATTGGAAAAGCAAAGCTCTGCATGGCCAATACTTGAAAAGTATTGAAGGCAAAGCTGACCAGAAACTAACTTGGAACTGGTTACGATCAGGAGTACTGAAAAAAGAAACAGAAAGCTTTATTTTGGCAGCTCAAGAACAAGCCCTAGCCACAAACTGCATGAAGGCAAAAATTCAACATGTTATCACCAACAGCAAATGCCGCCTCTGTAATGAGAAAGATGAGACAGTCGACCACCTGATCAGTGGGTGCAGCAAAATTTCACAAACTGACTACCTACAACGCCGTGACCACGTTGCTAAGATCATTCACTGGAAATTGTGCCAGAAGTTTGGATTCGAGTACAGCAAAAACCACTGGGAAAATCAGGTTGAGAAAGTTTTAGAGCATGAGAAACTCAAGATCTTGTGGGACTTTAGGATTCAGACTGACAGGCACTTGGTCCACAACATACCTGACATAACAATAATTGAAAAGAAAAAAGTATGGTTCATTGACATTGCAATACCTGGTGATGCACGGATTGAAGATAAGCAGCAAGAAAAAATCACAAAGTACCGGGACTTGCAAATTGAAGTTGAGCGACTGTGGAAAAAGAAATTGCGTGTTGTCCCAATTGTAATTGGAGCCCTTGGAGCAATACCCAAAGGACTACCCCACTATTTAGAAATTCTAAATTTACCGGACTTGAACATTTTGACTCTACAAAAAACCACCTTACTCGGAACAGCTTACATCCTCCAACGATACCTTAACAGTTCCTAGGTCCTTGGTTAGGACTTGAGCTGCTGAGCTATTAACCAGCCTCAAAGGCAGTGAATCTCACTAAAGATTAACCAATCATCATCATCATCATCATCATTGCGACCTGGCCATCAAACCTACAGAGCTATGGATGAAACATGTCACAGTGATACCCATTGTCATCAGGGCACTTGGTACCATGTCCAAGAATTTTATAAGATACACCAGCAAATTGCAGCTTCCTGCAATAACACCAGCGGAACTGCAAAAAACTGCGCTACTTGGAACATCGTACATCTTAAGAAGGTACTTGGTTGATACCTGGGACACTGGCAGCAACTCATATCAACCACTAGCACCAGTCAATGGTATTTGTGATGCATTTTTGAATGTTCAGTTGACTGAGTTTCATGTTTAATGAATAAAGTAAATAATAATAATAATAATATTTAATGCTTTACTATTATTGTAAGGAGCGTGCATAAGCGCACCAACGTGCCTACCGTCACTGTCCCACTGCCCCCATTTATTTGTATACATTTCATGTATTCATAATCATGTTTATACTTATATCTGTTACACATGCTTGACAAAATAAATAAATTATATAAATTAATTTAATAAATTAATTAAAAAAATAAATAAATTATTAGGAGATTTAGGGCATTACTACTATTGTTGGGAGACTTCATGTATTTAATCCATTGACATTAAGTTGATGTAAAATTGCCAATGGGGAAGTCAGATTCACTTAGCAACCATGTTACTGCAGTGATCCACTTAACAGTGACAAAAAAGGTCGTAATTTTTTTTTTTTTGCTTTAATTTATATGCCGCCCTTCTCCGGAGACTCAGGGCGGCTTACAATGCGTTAAGCAATAGCCTTCATACTTTTGTATATTTATTGCCCCCACAAACTGGGTCCTCATTTCACCTACCTTAGAAAGGATGGAAGGCTGAGTCAGCCTTGAGCCTGGTGAGATTCGAACTTGCAGTAATTGCAAGCAGCAGTTCTTAATAACAGTGCTTAATCCACTGTACTACAGGCTAAAATGGGGCAAAACTCACTTGTCTCACTTAGCAACAGAAATTTTGGGCTCAGTTGTGGTTGTTAGTTGAGGACTACCTGTATTAGTATTAATGCCATTATTTAGATATTGCTATTATTCAGAAAGTCAGTATTACTGCTACAATTATTAGGAGACTAGGCATTATTAGTATTATTGGGAGACTTTGGGAGACGTTATTACCGTTAATATTATTGAGAAACCTTAGATGTTACTATTAGGAGTATAGCAGGGGTGGATTCTAATTTTTTTTACTACCGGTTCTGTGGGTGTGGCTTATTTTGTGGGTGTGGCTTGATGGTCATGTGACTGGGCGTGGCTTGATGGTCATGTGACTGGGTAGGCGTGGTCAATTCAATGTCACTCACATCAAGGGGAGTCATAGTTTTTTGACCACGCCCCTTGTTCCTTCCTCTCAGGCCCAGTTTTGACTCAGTCAGCCTGAGAGAAACATCTCTAGCAGATCTGGCTTTCAGCCATTGTCTGTTCGATTATCTCAGAGTCACTGTGAGTTTTTGACCAAACAATTCTTTAGGATTTAGCAGAGGTAGTGGTCTACCAGGATTTTAACTGCTTGCATAGCCATACCGGTCTACCCATTTGTTTTTGGAGGGTTCTGGTCTACCCATCTGTTTTTGGAGCGCATCGGTCTACCACCACACTGCCTTTTACCGCTGATCAGCTGTATGGCGGCCCTTTGAAGCGCTGCGGCAAGAGTTTCAACAGTTTTTTTACCGCTCTGCCACCACCGAGAGTATCGGAAACCGCTTTCAAGCAGCTTGGCCTCAATTGCCAATCTACCACCACCGAGTGGTTTACAAGGAGCGGATCAGTTCTAGCCGATCAATCGGGAAGCTTCTTGGCTTCTCATAATCTTATGGATGCATAAAATCTACACCTAGTTACTGGTTACCAGTTCTTAGTCACATACTCCCCCCGCACTTACGACGACAAGAAGCTCTCATTCGGGAGTATAATAAGATCCTATTAAATTCCTCTCTACCCATACATGGATACATTCCTGATCTCTTAAGATATTGATTAAAGTCAAGAAATCCACCAATCTTGACAGCGCGTAAGTTGATGGCTGATCATCAGAACACCACACAAAAGTGGATGGAGGCGTGGAATAGCTGTTCCCCCCCAAGATGTCTCCGAGCATATCAGTCCTAGTAGTATACCTCCAGGATTTAGCCTACCCCGACACATATGGGTGACATACAATAGAATTAGAACAACTCATGGGGTGTGTGCTGACTCCCTGTATAAATGGGGAAAGACATCTTCAGCACAATGTGATTGCGGGGCCCCTCGACAGACTATCCAGCATATAGTGAGGGAATGCCCTAACAGAAGGTATCCAGGAGATTCTAGGGACTTCCTCTGCATAACAACAACAGCTACTGACTGGATCTCCAAACTCGACATTAAACTTTGAAATGTTATTTCTGTTTTCCTTTTAGGTTTTCTTACTGCTTTTTTATTGTTTTTATTGTTTTTAACCTGTAAAAATGAAATGTTTTAATACTGTGTGTGACCAACCATACGCTAAATAAATTGGCTTCTCAATTTAAAGCTACGGTGTCTTATTTTTTTAACCTCTTCTTTGTCAAGTGAGCCCTGAGTTTTTCCTTCTAGCCGATCAGCTGGAACTCGGGAGACAGCGAATAGATTGGGGGCAGGGCCAGGCAGAGGTGGTATTTACCGGTTCTCCGAACTACTCAATATTTCCACTACCGGTTCACAAGAACCGGGGAGAACCAGTAGCAACCCACCACTGGAGTATAGGCATTATTACTCTTATTATAGGGAGACTAAGCATTACTAGACTTTAGACATTATTACTATTGTTACTGAGAAAGCCGGCAAAACTTACTACTACTATTAGGAAACTCAATATTATTACTATTGTTGGAAGACTTCAGGAAGTTATTATTGTTGGAAAACCTTGGGCATTTTTATTAGTTGATTAGGGATTACTACTATATACTATATACGATAGCATATTGGGACACTAAACATTATTAGTACTATCGTTTGGATTATTTAGGCATTCTTACTATAATTAGGAGTCGTTATGCATTACTACTACTCTGTTTTCCCCAAAATATGACATTCCCCTGATAATAAGCCCAATCGGGCTTTTGAGCGCATGGCAATAAGGCCAAGCGCTTATTTCAGGGTTCAAAAAAATATAAGACAGGGTCTTATTTTCGGGGAAACATGGTATTAAAAAATCTTAGGTATTTTACTATTATTATTAAACTCAAATACTAATGAGAAGGAAGGACTCACTGGAGAAATGCCTAATGCTGGGAAAGACGGAGGGCAAAAGAAGAAGGGGATGGCAGAGAACGAGGTGGCTGGATGGAGTCACGGAAGCAGTCAGCGGGAGCTTAAATGGACTCCGGAGGATGGTAGAGCACAGGAAGGCCTGGAGGAACATTGTCCATGGGGTCGCGATGGGTTGGATACGACTTCGCAACCAACAACAACAAAATTAAAACTTTAGGAATTATCTATGTCTCCTAAAACTCTCGTGCCCGTTCACTTGAATGGCACCCATTTTTCTACAATATTACCAGCTTTCTGCCAATAGGTGTCTGTCTCCTTGAGATTTTGGAACTCCAGTTTTCATCAGTCCAGCCTGTAAGTCTAGTTCCAAGGCACTTTTTTTCCTCTTTTCTTTCTAGAAATGGCTCCTCCTACATATTCTGTAATTTACCGAACCTTGTGAGTTGCTCACCACTTTTGAACAATTTAAATCTCCTGCTCTTACCCCCCTAATTCCATACTGGGCCCAATTATAGATTGATCTTGGTGTGAATGCAACTTTTAAGATGTTTTTGTCTCCAGCTGAAGCCTTTGAAATTATCTGTCCCCTTGGGAGTGTTCCCAAGGGAAGAGCAAATGGGGAAGGTGACTTCAGGATGCAACCTGGTTTAAAATAGGAGTGTGGAAACCCAGATTAAGCTGAATACAGGTAGTCTTCCAACTGCAACCAGAAATAGAATAGAATAGAATAGAATTTTTTATTGGACACAAGGAATTTGTCTTTGGTGCCTATGCCAGAAATGAGCCCAACATTTCTGTTGCTAAGTGAGACATTTAAATGAGTTTTGCCCCATTTTACGACCTCCCTTGCCACAGTTGTTAAGTGAATCACCGCAGTTGTTAAGTGAGTAACCCGGTTGTGAAGTGAATCTGGCTTCCCCACGAACTTTGTCAGAAGGTCATAAAAGGGGGTCATGTGACCCCGAGACACTGGAACCATCATAAATACGAGTCGGTTGCCAAATGTTTGATTTTTGATCATGGGGAACCCGGGGATGCTGCAACGGTTGTAAGTCCCTTTTTTCGGTGCGGTTGTAACTTCGAACAGTGACTAAACGAGCTGTTGTAAATTGAGGATTATCTGTACAAGGGGCCAACTTAGACTTGGCTCCCAGCTGTGGCCTGAAATGCTTTGATCCCTTACTGGTTTGGTTTTTCCCCCCACTCAGGTGCCTTGTCGAACCATGGCTAGCCAACATGATGAGACAGGAAAGGATGGGAGTTTTGCCAGCGAGGACCTGGCTGCCGAAGCCATGGCCGCAGATATGGATTCCTGGGTGGTCTTTGACGCCCGCAAGACCCCCAAGGCTGAATTTGAGGAATGGCTCCAGACCTACCAGCCGTCCCGCGTCTCTCGCTATGGCAACCCGGAGTGCAACACCGAGCCGGTGGGCTGGATTGCCGTTTACGGCCCCAGCTTCTGCCCAGAATCTGGCGACGTCGTAGGACTTCAGGAGGATTGGGAACGTTTACAGCTTAGCGGGCGCCACGTGACTTTTGAGTCCATCAAGGAGCTGGCCCTTAACCGCCGTGTCCTGACCGGCAAGTGGCTGATGCACCTGGATAGCGGCTTCAAAGTGGACCACGCTTGGTGCGGCATCGCCCGGGCAGTCCTCGAAGGGCGTGTCGGGGTGGCCAAAGTGAGCCCCTGCTGCCCCGACTCGGACCGCAAACATGTGATCTGCGTGTACACCGACGACTTCACCAACGAAGAGGAAGTGCTGGTGGCCGATTCCGTCATCCGGGCCACGGGGATCAAATGCCTCTTATCGTACAAGCCTGATGCTTACACCTACCTGGGCATCTACCGCGACAACCGCTGGCATCTGTGCCCCACCATTTACGAAAGCCGGTTCGATTTGGAATGCATCCCCCGTCGCTCACGTATCCTTAACAAAGTGAGCAACAGCGAAGTGACTTAAACCCCCCCCTCTCCGTTCCTGAACGCGCGAGACTCGCAGAGGAAACCGCACCAAGGCTGGGGACTACAAATCCCATCGTGCAGTGTTGACTCTCTTTTACTCAGAGGAGGTAGATTTGCCCAACGCAGGCAGGCTGCGTCGATGAGATTTCTGCCTCTGTCACGGGGCGCTTCGTTCTGGCTGAGCCCGGGTTTTTTTTTTTTGTGACATGGGTGGACATCCGCATTTCTCATAAAAACTGCTAAAAACTGCGTGCTGCACAACCTTGTGTGAACTGATCGGCTTTTTTTTTATTGCAAAAAAAGAACAAATAATCCCTACTCATCTTTTTCGGCAGACCAACAGTAGAAAGATTTGATTTGCTGCCCATCTAGGGAGGTTGGGATGACGGGAGAGATAATCAGAATCCGAAGGGAAGCATCAAAGAAGGAAAGGGGAAAAATAAGTTTTGATGGGAGGCGTGAAATGGAAACGCCGGGCAAAGAGGTAGGCTAATTTTTCTTTCCGGTCTTTTGCTCAGAAGTGGTTGAATTTTATTTTATTTTTTTGTGGTTCTTGGCTGCATTCGCCTGTAAACTAGACTGAAAATAAATGGCATTCTCGACTCGTCCCCACCCTCCCCCTTTTTCTGAAGGTTTTGCTTTTTTTGGAGTTTTTAGATGAACCCAAGTTCGAAAAAGCACCTTGGAGGGTGAAATCCAGGTTGCAAAAGGTTTGGGGGAAGTTCCGAATGCCTTGGTGTCAGAAAGTGCTCTTTGGCTGTTTCAGGAGCAGAAAGAACAAAGGGGGCCCTGATGTTTTGCATGGAGGGAACATAAAGCTTTCTTGAATTATAAGCTTTTAAGGGGCGGAAGAGGGTAAAAACTGAACGTTGAAGTGGGAATTTGGGCTATTTGACCATCGCATCTCTGCTTTATTAAGCAGGTAGCTCAAGAGCAGGGTTTTTTGCAAGCATGGCAATTTTTAAGATGGGTAGACTTCAGCTCCCAGAATTCCCCAGCCAGCATGCTTTAAGATGGGTGGACTTCAACTCCCCCAGCCAGCATGCTTTAAGATGGATGGCTTTTAACTCCCAGAATCCCCCAGCCAGCATGCTTTTAGATGGATGGACTTCCACTCCCAGAATCCCCCAGCCAGCATGCTTTAAGATGGATGGACTTCCACTCCCAGAATCCCCCAGCCAGCATGCTTTAAGATGGGTGGACTTCCACTCCCAGAATCCCCCAGCCAGCATGCTTTTAGATGGATGGACTTCCACTCCCAGAATCCCCCAGCCAGCATGCTTTAAGATGGATGGACTTCCACTCCCAGAATCCCCCAGCCAGCATGCTTTTAGATGGATGGACTTCCACTCCCAGAATCCCCCAGCCAGCATGCTTTAAGATGGATGGACTTCCACTCCCAGAATCCCCCAGCCAGCATGCTTTTAGATGGATGGACTTCCACTCCCAGAATCCCCCAGCCAGCATGCTTTAAGATGGATGAACGTCCACTCCCAGAATCCCCCAGCCAGCATGCTTTAAGATGGGTGGACTTCAACTCCCCCAGCCAGCATGTTTTAAGATGGGTGGCTTTTAACTCCCAGAATCTCCCAGCCAGCATGCTTTAAGATGGGTGGGCTTCCACTCCCAGAATCCCCCAGCCATGCTTTAAGATGGGTGGACTTCCACTCCCAGAATCCCCCAGCCATGCTTTAAGATGGGTGGACTTCAACTCCCCCAGCCAGCATATTTTAAGATGGGTGGCTTTTAACTCCCAGAATCTCCCAGCCAGCATGCTTTAAGATGGGAGGACTTCCACTCCCAGAATCCCCCAGCCAGCAGGCTTTAAGATGGATGGCTTTTAACTCCCAGAATCCCCCAGCCAGCAGGCTTTAAGAGGGGTGGACTTCCACTCCCAGAATTCCTCAACCAATCAGCCAGCTTCTGAGAGTTGAACACCAAGCATATTGGTGGAGGAAATCTTTCTTGCCACAATCGTTAAGTGAATTGCTGCAGTTGTGAGTAACACAGTTAAGTGACACTGGATTCCCATTAACTTCACTTGTGATCACATGATCCCTGCACCCTGCAACCATCAATACAGGCCAGTTGCCGTTGTCTAAATTTTGATCACATGACCATGGGGGAATGATGTAATGGTCATAAGTGTGGAAAAACAGTCATAAATCACTTCTCCCCCCCCCCCCCTCTCTTCTTGTAATTATGAGCTGTCACAAGTCGAGAAGTACCTGTAAAACTTTGGGGAAACCCACTCAGCCGAAACACACACCTTACTACTTAGCAATGCTGAGGCTTTAGTTTATTAGAAGAACCTGCTACAGTGAGAAGACAAAAATAAGTACGGTCCATTTACATTAGAAGCAAAGAAACGCATTGAAAAAGTAACAGCAGGTTAACTACGTTTTAAACATCCATTTCCCCCCCCCTTTTTTTTTAATAAAAAAAATGTTGCACAGTACAAAAAAGAAGTGAAGGCAGCAAGGTTACGACAACAGCTCCCTTTCTCTGCACCCTGGCAGGGCTGACGCGTGGGACTCCCCATCGCAATCCCACAACTGTTGTTACTCTCCATCCGGCCTCTAAACTGACTTTAACTTTCCCACTCTCCTAATCTTCCTCTCAAGCCAGAAAGCAGAAGGCAAGCAGGAAAAAAAAAGCTGCTTAAATCCCTTTTTTGGGATGTCAGTTGCATTCACACACGACGCCCAGATACCGCTTCTGATTTATTTTTCTCGTGGCTTCGGGCGTTGCGTTTAAGCCAACCAGCGTGGTTAATAGATGCATCATTAGGTGAATCTTGCTTTCCTTCTACAAAGCCAGATTCCCCCCCTCCTTAAATCAAAATTCAGTGCATTGTTACGTGAATGAAGTCCCTTTTTAATTTTTTCTTAACTGTGCCTGAGCCAGCTGAAAAAAAAAACCTGAAGATTTGGCTTAACTTGTGTGTCCTTTCCCTGTCTGGTTTAGTTTTGTGGATGACCTAAAGAACACACAAACACACAGGCTTACTCCACAGCACACAAATTGCAGAGCCCCCCAAAACAGCCATTTTTTCTGGTGGAACCGATTTCATGCCTTTGTTTTTTTTTTTAAGTCATTAATTTAATGGTTTTTTTTAAAAAAAACATCCCACTTTTGGGGGGAAAGATTCCAGCATTTAAACCTGGCAAGTCAGAAAAGCTGCGACAGCATTTTATAAGGCACAAAAAACGAGTCTTTATACAAAAAAGGCACCCTTGATAAAAAGTTTCAGTGCCTTTACCCAAAAAACGTTAACGGGCATTTCTTCAGTCCTATACAGGTAATCCTCGAGTTACGACCGCAAAGGAGCAGAACAAAACTTCTGGGGTTAAATGAAACGTGTCCCATTTTACGGCTTTGCCACAGTTTGTTAAGTCAATCTGGCCCCGCCATTGACAGTAACAAGAGTCAGAAGGGACCTTGGAGGACATCTAGTCCAACCCCCTGCTCCACACAGGAGACCTGTCCTAGGGATTCGAACCGTCGGCCTTTCTGATCGACAAGCTCGGCGTCTTAGCCACCGAGTCAGACGGTCGCAAAAGGGGATCACACGACCCTGGGGGCAGTGCGGCCGTCGTAAATACAAGTCGGGTTGCCAAGCGTCTGAATTTTTTGGGTCACGCGTCCCTCGGGGATTGCCACAACGGTGTGGAAAAACGATCCTAAGTCACATTTTTCAGTGCCGTTATCACTTCGGATGGTCACTAAACGAACTGTCGTAAGTCGAGGACTACCTGTAAGATGATAAACCGCCTTGTGAAAGGCAAGGGAATTCTGCAATTCTTTTTTTTTTTTTTTAAAGTGGGACAATTTGGGCCAGCTTAGTAGGAAAAAAGGCAAGTTTTGGCGACAACAATTTTGTTTTCAAACTTAACAGTATTTAAAAATGTCTTGGAACTCTGGGAAATTTGAGGCTTTAAAAAAAAAAAAAAAAAAAAAGCTCCGAGAACTGCATTTTGATAGCGAAGTCGGAAGAACGTCTGCTAAATTGGAACGCAAAAAAAACCACGCAAAGGCACGTCACGCTCCCCCTCCTTTGTTCGTACTGTCCGCTCCCTGAAGAGGCAGCACACATGGGGCGGTTTTTTGGGCGGGTGGGTGGGTGGGAGCCACAGAACGTCCCCTCCAATTTTGCAGAGGCCAAGCCCACCCCCAACCCTGTTTTGAAGGCTGCCCCCTCCCCACCACGTTTTCCCAAATATAGCTGGAAGCACCCGTAGCTTGAAGAGCGAGCTGCGAGTTCTCGGATCAATGGACCGCTGGGAATCCTTACGAGTTGAGAAACGAGTTCAAATCCAGGTCGACCATGGACGAAAAGCTGTCCTCGGTGGGAAGGGTCCCCAAAAGGCCGTTGAGGAAGCTGTTGTTGGTCGAATGGGCGCCCCCTCCACCGTCCCCGGGCTCTCCTCCCGCCCTCCGCTGGCTGACCAAGCGAGTGATAGATTCCGGGTAGGTCATCAGAGTCCCCTGGGTATCCGGCAGCGGCGCAGGGCCAGCCCCTTCGTTGAGTAGCTGCCGGAACTCGGTGGTGTTGATGCTATCCAGGCTGCTGTAGTGGGCGTCGTCCAAAAGGCCCCCCAAGGGATCCCCTTCGAAGTGGAGGTGCAGGAAGGCGTCGGTGATGCTGGTTTCGGTGTCCATGGAGGAAGGCGGGGCCTGCGAGGAGACGCCCAAGCACGACAGATCTTCCATGTTGACAGTGCTGAAGCTGGAGGCAGCGGCCATGGGAGGCGGCGGCGGGGTAGGGTGGCTGGGCCCGACGAAGTAGCCGGCGGGAGGCTGAGCCATGACTTGCGGCTTCTGAATTGGGCGCATAGGCGAGTGGCTGGATGCTCCCAGAAACCCTGGCACGGCTGCAAGGAGAAGCAAGTAAAGGTAAAGGTTCCCCTCGCGCATACGTGCTAGTCATTCCCGACTCTAGGGGGCGGTGCTCATCTCTGTTTCAAAGCTGAAGAGCCAGCGCTGTCCGAAGACGTCTCCGTGGTCATGTGGCCGGCATGACTCAACGCCAAAGGCGCACGGAACGCTGTTCCCTTCCCACCAAAGGTGGCCCCTATTTTTCTACTTGCATTTTTTTTACCTGCTTTCAAACTGCTAGGTTGGCAGAAGCTGGGATAAGTCACGGGAGCTCATCCCTTTACGCGGCACTCGGGATTCGATCCGCCGAACTGCCGACCTTTTGATCGACAAACTCAAGTGTCTTAGCCACTGAGCCACCGCTTTTGGAGAAGCAAAGCATAGCTTAATAAAGAAACAAGAGCCATGGCCAAAGCGAACGAGAAGCCAAAAGAGGCTTTCTCCAAAATTTGTGACGGGTTAAGAGTTTCAGCTCCTACATGAGTGATGGCTGAACGTTCCTCAGTGTGCCTAAATCAGAGAAAAGAACCAGTCTAGGAAACGAGGAGGCCCGTTTGTGTCTTTCTTCCCCCAGCAGGAAAAGAGAACTGGGGAAGAGAAAGAGAGAGAGAAAAAAGAAAGAGAATACAGAATAACGAAGTTGGAAGGGACCTTAGGTGTCTTCTAGCCCAACCTCCTGCTCAAACAAGAGACCCTATATCAGTGATGGTAACCTTTTTGCCATTGAGTGCCAAAAGCGGGGGGAGCATGGGGAGTGGGAATGTCGCATGCATACCCACACCCATAATTCTATGTTCCTCACCCCTGCGCATGTGCGCGCCGACCCCCCACACTCTTTCCACTTTTGGCATGTGATGGCACGGTGGGCCCGTTTTTCACCCTCCCCAAGCTCCAGAGCCTTTCTAGGCGCCTTGGGAGGGCGAAAACAGCCTTCCCCACCCTTCAGAGGCCCTCTGGAGGCCGGAAACGGCCCGTTTGCCGATTCCGGAAGGCCCGTTTTTTGCTCTCCCCCAGCTCCAAAACTTTTCTATGAGCCTAGGGAAGGCGAAAACAGTCTCCCCCACCCACCTGGAAGCTCCCTGGAGGCCAGAAACAGCCTGTTTGCTGACTTCCGGTAGGACCGGAAGGCCTGTTTTTCACTCTCCCCAGGCTCCAGAGCCTTTCTAGGTGCCTGGGGAGGGCAAAAACAGCCTCCCCCCCCAGCCCCCGGGGGGGCCGGAAACGGCCCATTTGCTGACTTCCGGTGAGCCTGGAAGGCCCATTTCCGGCCTCCAGAGGGCCTCCAGTGTGTGTGTCGGGAAGGCCATTTTTTCCCCTCCCGAGGCTCCTAGAAAGGCTCTGGAGCCTGGAGAGAGTGAAAAACAGGCCTTCCCCACCATTCTCCAGGCCCTCCGGAGGCTGGAAACAGCCTTTTTCCCTACTTCCGGTGGGCCCAGAAGGCCCAAAAACCAGATAGCTGCCGCACACATTAGTGCAAGGAGCTAAGCTCGTATGCTCACCGATATGGCTCCGCGTTCGCCATCACAGCCCTATAGCATTTTGGAGAAATTGGCTGTCCAAATCTCGTCTTAAAAACCTCCAGCGATGGAGCATTTACAACTTCTGGAGGCCAGCTGATTCATTGTTCTCACTGTGAAAAGGGAGTGACGTTTGCTGCTTCTTGCACTAATATATAAATTTTCTAAATAAATTAAAAATAAATAATGCTGTAAAGCTAATCGGGTCATAAACCACCAAGCTCAGAGAGCACCAAGGACCCCACAGTTCAACCCCCGAGATACGAATATTCTCTTCGCATTACTTCAGCCAAAATGCAGGCTTTTAGAAAAGGCTTCCAAATCCTTCCGGCCATCTCTCTCGGCAGCGTCCGAAAATATCTGGGAACGAGGACGGACTTACCGCTGGTGTTAGGCCGGGGCGCTCCGTGTTTCGGAACGGCAATGCGGCGTGGAGATTGGGCTTCTGTGGTTCCTACTGTTGAGGAAGGTAAAACAACAGGTAACCATGAATGCGAGCTTCAGAAATGCCCACACTTTTTAAAAAGACTGTTATTTCAGAGCCCATGGAGGGCTGTGAAAGTTGGACCACAAGGAAGGCTGAGCGCCAAAGAATGGAGGCCTTTGAACTCTGGTGCTGGAGAAGACTCCTAAGAGTCCCTTGGACTGCAAGGCCATCCAACCGGTCAGTCCTAGAGGAGATCAACCCTGACCACTCTTTAGAAGGCCAGATCCTGAAGAGGAAACTCAAATCCTTTGGCCACCTAAGGAGAAGGAAGGACTCCCTGGAGAAGAGCCCAATGCTGGGAACGATGGAGGGCAAAAGAAAAAAGGGACGGCAGAGGAGGTGACTGGATGGAGTCACTGAAGCAGTCGGCGTGAGCTTCAATGGACTCCGGAGGTTGGTAGAGGACAGGGAGGTCTGGAGGAACATTGTCCATGGGTTCGCGATAGGTTGGATACGACTTCGCAACTAACGACAACAACATTTCAAAGAGCAATTCTGGTTGTTTTGAAGAAAAATGGAGAGCTGTTTGTTTTAAAACCACTCTTCCTTTGAATAGAAAAGAAATAACATAACATAACATTAACTATAGAATTGGAAGGGATTTTGAAGGTCTTTTAGTCCAGAGGTCAGAAACCTTAAACACTCAAAGAGCCATTTGGACCCGTTTCCCACAGAAAAGAAAACACCGGGAGCCACAAAACCCTTCCCGTGCCTGACTATTTCTTGAGCGGCCACAAAACTAGCATATGTAGTTGAATTAAATGTTCTGTTTTCTTCTGAAGCTTTTCTTTTCTTGGATTTATCCATGGTTGGCCTACCGGGGGTCGAAAAGCTCAATAAATTGTGTGCCGGCGGGTGTCGCACATTGGTGGTTGTGACGCATATTTTGAGTGACAGGGAGCCGCAACAGAGGGATGAAAGAGCCACATGCGGCTCCAGAGCCACAGGTTGGCTGACTCCTGTTCTAGACTTTTGATTTGTTTTGGGCTGAAAAGTGCAAACATCTGGAATTCTTCAAAGCTTTTTTCTTGTTTCCTTTTAGTTCTGTTTCTAAGCCAGCTTTGGCAACTCTAAGATTCATGGACTTCAATTCCCAGAATTCCCTAGCCAGCACCAGCATTTCCCACCCCACCCCCCTTCCTAGATGATTGGCCCTAAATCACTCGGCTGGCTGGGGAATTCTGGGAGTTGAAGTCCACAAGTCTTAGCAGCCAAGATTGGACACCCTTGTTCCAAATCTTTTATTTTAACCGAATAACAGCCTTTTGACCACATAAGTCCTGAAACAATGAAGGTCATCGCCTCTCCTCACAGTCCCAATCCATCTTAATGGGACTTTGTTTGTCTGACATACTAAACCAGGCCTGAGTTTATGGGCATTGTAGTCCAAAGCCCCTGAAGGATGCCCTGTTCAGCTGCCAGGCCCCAACTAAATCATTCCCCCACCCCCTATTTCCCAGGTTAGGCTTTTTCAAATGGGCCCCCCCTTCTCACTCTCTCTCTCTTGGCTGTTTGTTTAAACTTTGCCACTATTTTACCTGCAAAAGGTGTTTTCTGTACAAAGTTCTTAAAAGTGCCCAGGGTCCGTTTGCGCTTCTCCTCAATTCGATGGAAATCGCCTGCCCAAGAGAGGAAGGGGAGGGGGAAAAAGTCAATTTAGATAAATAGGATAGATAATTCTTTTTTTAAAATTATGCCTTTATTATTTTGATAACTGACTAAAAACACCTAATATTCCTTCCTCTTCCTTTTCTCCTCACAACAACAACCCTGTGAGGTGGGTCGGACTCAGACTGACTGGCCCAAGGTCACCCAGCTGGCTTTCATGCCAAAGATGGGACTAGAATTCACCGTCTCCTGGTGATTGGCCCCAAACCACTCAGCTGGCTTTCAGACCTAAGGAAGAACTAGAACTCCCAGTCTCCTGGTGAATGGCCCAAAGTCACCCAGCTGCCTAAGGCGGGACTAGAACTCCCTGTCTCCTGGTTTTCGGCCCAAAGTCATCAAACTGGCTGTCATGGGTAAGGTGGGACTAGAACTCACTGTCTCCTGGTGATTGGCCCAGTCACCCAGCTGTCTTTCATGCCTAAGGCGGGACTAGAACTCCCGGTCTCCTGGTGATTGCCCCCTAGTCATAAAACTGGCTGTCATGGGTAAGGCGGGACTAGAATTTACCATCTCCTGACGATTGGCCCAAAGGGACAGAGCTACCTTTCATGCCTAAAATGGAACTAGAATTCCCAGCCTCTGGTTTCTAACCTGGTGCCGTAATTACTAGACCAAACTTATTTTTGTGGATAGACAAGATTTCACTTAATTATCCTGCATTCGGTAGACAATCAAAGGATCAGCAGCTGCAACCATATCCAGTAGTGGCCAAAATGGTGGAAACCTTTTGGGAAAAGTGTATTTTTGAGGTTTGATGGCTAATAACACCACTTTTTTTCCCCTGGAATTTCAACATAATCCTATTCCACTGTTGGAATGGAAATGCCTGGGAATAGCCCAGACCTTCACCCAGTTGAAAATCTATGGAGCCGACTCAAGAA
Organism: Arizona elegans; assembly: GCA_022577455.1. NCBI lineage: Eukaryota > Metazoa > Chordata > Lepidosauria > Squamata > Colubridae > Arizona > Arizona elegans. Next base: position 636,221 of record JAKOOJ010000027.1, on the reverse strand, counting down.
ACTTTGTTGGTCAGAAGCGACCCAGCAATAAAACCCAGTTAATAGAAGCCATCGTTCAATCTTGGTTTCACATTAGAACAGCTGCAGAACTCAAAGACTTGGTTCCCTCCATGGGAAGACGTTGTAAGGCCGTCATTCATGCTAAAGGTCACCCAACGAAGTATTAACTGACATAGGGGTCATTTTTGTCTATCTCGTTTTTTCTCCGGTGATAATTTTTGTCTATTTCATTTTTTCTATGTGTTTCACTTTTCTTCTTTATACTGTAACTGCTATTCTAATAGCAAACCCTTCCTAAAAGCAATTGCATTGCATTCTTGATTAAATTATCTTTCCATTGATATATAATTTTATGGTACTACTCCAAAAAAAAAGTGGTGTTATTAAGCTAGTTTTAGAAAATACACTTTTCCCCAAAGGTTTCCACAATTTTGGCCACTACTGTATGCTTACCAATAAGCCAAGGATATGCCAAAATATAACCCTGAATGGACTGTGCCCGATTTACGCACTTCTCCTGTGACACAGCTGTAATATTTTTCCCCCCCATTGCTGACAACCGACTTAAAAATTGAGATTTTCCCCGATTTCCCCGACAATTAAAACATTTTAACGAACCTTCATCCGGGAGATAACGGAACTCCATGGAGCCACTGACTTCTTTGTCGGAAGGCCGGTGCAGCTGCATCTGGACCGTCACGGGTTCGCGGATAGTCTGATCCGCGTAAGGTGGCGTCTTGAAGACAATGGCCACCTGGCGGTGGACGTCGGCCTGCGAGAAGGACCCTTTTGCTTCCCAGGAATCCTTGAAAAAGCGGACTTCGATGTCCTCTGGAAAAAGAAAGCAGAGACGTGGAAAAGCCATCAAGGGAAAGGCGGTTCCTTTCCGCGAACTGACATAACGCTTACAAAACATGTTTGCTTGGGTGTTGGAGAAGAAAAACGCATAATAAATAAATAAAACCAACATTCCGCTAGCCCGAAAGGTGCTTTTTTTCCAAAGGCACCTCGACTTTCTTTGTTTTTCCTGGAAGAAGTTTCTTCAGTTCTGACTGAATGGAAAGATTTATATTCCTTGCAGTCATCTGGTCGTTAGTACTCTCTCTGAGGATCGCTGAGGCCACTTGGGAGGTTTATCTGTGCTCTCAGGGTCGCCCGAATAGTGCAAATGGGTGTGGGAACTTTCTTGGAACTGCACTATTGGGTGATCTTGAGGGCACAGATAAACCTCCAAGTGGCCTCAACGACTCTCTCAAAGGATGCAAATGTCTGCATAAATCAAGACATTTCGGTTCTCATCCAAGAAGCTTCTTCAGTTCCGACTGTATGGTAGAGGATGGAAAGATTTATATTCCTTGCAGTCCTCTGGTCGTTTGCACTCTCTTTGAGAGTCGTCGAGGCTACTTGGAGGTTTATCTGTGTTTTTCTGTATTTACGGTCATCTGAATAGCGCAAATGGGCCTGGAACCTTGGAACTGCTGAAAGGAGTGCATTTACACCCATTTGCACTATTCAGGTGACCCCAAGGGCACAGATAAACCTCCAAGTGGCCTCAATGACTCCCAGAGAGAGTACTAACAACCAGAGGACTGTAAGGAATATAAACCCTTTCGTCCTTCACCAGTGTTGTGGTCTGCCAGCAGCCTGCGGACCTGGCAGCGGAGTCGGACAATAAGGCTGGGGAGGACAATGGTAATCACTACTTGGGCCTTGGGCACAACAACCGTTCAATCAGAACCGAAGAAGCTTCTTGGACGAGAAGCGAAACGTCTTCAAGGAAAAACAAAGTCCAACTTGCCTTTGGAAAAAGCAAATGGGACAACTGTGACCTGGATGTCGGAGACTCTCCATAGGATCTGGAAAACTTTTAAAAATTTCTCGGGGGTTATTTGGAAAAAGCCCTACCTTTCTGCACTTTGTCACAGAGAAGGAAGATTTCGTCTCCCCCTAGGCAAGTCCCCGAATTGCGGTTGACGCGGCAGATTTTCAGCTCGGCTGTATTGGGCGCACCTACAGAAAGGTTTAAAAAAAAACAAACAACAAAAAACCTCAGGACTGGTCACTCTCGACTTACGACCGTTCGTCCGGCGACTGTTCGAAGTGACAACAGCATTGAAAAAAGTAAATTATGCCTGGTCCACATACTTATGACTCACTATTGGATGTCAACTCACAGAGCATCCTGGCCTGCTCTCGAGTTGTCATAGGCCAGAGGGAGATGGGAAACCAGTGAAACGGCAGCCAAAAACAGATGCACATTCCATGCTTATCTTCCTCAAGGCTGTATCCCAGGGTTACCTACAGCAGCCGGAGGGGAGTGACCTCTACAACATGCGAATTGCTCCACTGGCGAATGTGACTGATGACACACCCTATGGGCAGGCAGGGGAAACATCCTGCCAGTGAGAACAGTTAATCAGTGGAACAATTTGCCTCCAGAAGTTGTGAATGCTCCCACACTGGAAGTTTTAAAGGAAAGATTGGATAACCATTTGTCTGAAGTGGTGTAGGATTTCCTGTCTAAGCAGGGGGTTGGACTAGAAGACCTCCAAAGGTCCCTTCCAACTCTGTTTTTCTATGATTCCTTCCTTCCTTCCCCTCTTTTTCCTTCCTTCTTAATTCTTTCTTCTTCCTTCCTCTCCTTCTTTTTCCTTTCTTGATTCTCTTCCCACCTTCCCTTCTTTTTCTTTGTCTTTCCTCTTTCCCCTTCTCCTTTCCTATCCCTTCTTGCATGCTCAAACGTAAAAGGGAAAACATTTCTCCTTTTCGTTTTGTTTTCAGTTTGTTTTGCTAGTCCTTTGCTAGCCCTGCCAAGCTCCGTTTCTGCTGGCAGAGGCACCGCAGGGCCGGTCCTTCGCTGTTTCCTGGGCAGCCCTGCGGGCTGGATCTAAACACCTGGATCTGTCCCGCGGGCCTCAAGTTTGACACCCGCGCTCTAAACCAAAGGTTCTGCCCATCACTCACGATTGTCATAGATCGGTTGGGAGACCACCAGGGGCAGCTGAATCAAATGCCCTGTGCTCGTATCTCGAATCCAGACCTGGAAACAGAGTCGAACTGCATTCAGGTCGTAATCGCCTTTGAGTTCATCCATCGGCACTGAGGGAGAGGAAAGCGAAAAAGAAACAAAAACGTCAGGAGGTTCTGAAGACCATTAAAGAATTAAAGCTACCAGATACCTGGAACTTATTATCATATGTGGTGGAAGTGTGACAAAAAATAAAGACATGGTTGGAAAAGATGATAAAACAACGTATTGAGTTAAAACCCGAAATATTTCTGCTGGGGATCTTACCTGAAACTTATAATAAAGAGAATGCATATTTACTGTATTTTTCGGAGTATAAGATGCACCTTTTTTCCCCCTAAAAGGAGGTAAAAATTTAGGTGCATCTTACATCGAAAAATTTAAGACGCACCTAAATTAAATAAAGCCCCACCCACCTACTGACCCCCACCCTTTGGCTTCTGCCTCCCAGCAATTTACCTCCTTGCAGCAAGCAGCAAGAAGAAACAGCCCGTTTCAGCTTCAGCACAGCCTAATTAGCACAAGCAGATTTGTCTGTTTTGTGCACGCCTCTGCTGCTTGCTGCAAGGAGGTAAATTGCTGGCAGCAGAATTTTTTTTTCTTGTGATAATCAAGCTATGCTGAAAACGAAAATGAAAGCAAAGCAGGCTGTTTGCTGCAATGAGGCAAAATTGCTGGGAGGCAGAGGCAGATTTCTTTTTGTTGTTTTCCTCACCAAAAAAGGTAAGTCCGGAGCACGTAATACGGTAATCATTCATGCATTAACTGCAGCTAGAATTGTATTTGCACAACATTGGAAAAATGAAGAGATTCCCATTGACGAGAAGGTGATTAAGAAAATATTAGAATGTGCAGAAATGAATAGATTAACACCAGCAATTAAGGAGAGAGAACAAACTGACTATGATATGATATGGGAAGTATTTTGTCACTGGTTAGAGAATAGAAAAGGAACTTGGAAACGAAGAAGACTAAAGAAAAATAGAAAATATATTAAGATAGAGGTATAAATAAGATGACAATTGTCAGTATACGTATGATGAGAATAACTGTGTTTGATGTTTAGTTTTATAATGTTTTAACTGTTTAATGTATTGTAAATTTTAAGTTTAGGGAAGCAATGTTAATGTGAAGGATGTTGCAAATGTTGAAGGATGTTGCACAGAGATAGCTGTATCCAGGCGACACACCAGCCAGTCCTTGCAACTACCGGTTCAGCGAACCAGATGTAAAATTAGCATCCGGCTGAATTTCACTCCTGCCACATAGCCATGCAAACGCATGACTCAGCCTTCCTTACCGCTGAACGGATTGTTCCCGGTCTCGATCCGTTTGGCCACAGCCTTTTCCAGATCCCGTTTCCGCACACACTGGATTCCTAGGTTTTGGAAGCTGGGGGACAAAGGCAGGCGTGAGTGTTCTCTCGGGGAAGGAAAAGAGGCCAACAGGCGATGCCCTTGCGGTTTCTACCTCCCAATTCCTGCTCCTTGCCCAGGTGTCTAGAGAAAAGAGGCACAAAAGCTCCAGGGACTCACCTGTGAATGGAGCGCTCCGGAGATAACTCGGCTTCGTAATAGCCTTCTTTGCAATCCTTGCCCACCAGGTCGTGGGGGTGAGGCCGATGGGGGGCTTCCTTGGTCACCAGAGAGATACGGACCTTCCCCGGACCCTGATAGTTGTGAATCTGGGGGCAAAAGAGGGAAAGCGTTGGAGACGGGCCAGCCAAACGTGTCTTCAGACTTGCATCTCCTCTTTGGGGAAGGAAAGGTTTTGATTTCATGGGGGGGGCGCATTCGCAAAATGGCTGCCCATCAGAGCGAGCGTGTCCGGGTGTAACCTTCCCACCCAGCTAGATGGCAGGGAGGCTGCCCAAGAAGTCTCCACAATCCCTGTCTTCGCAGCGAACGTGCTGTGACATGGGGGCGGGCTTCAAATATTTTAGCAAGGATTTCTCTGGTGGGCGTGGCCATGGTGGGCATGGCCTAGTTGGCCTCCTGCACCATGGCGGGGGGGGGGGGGCTTTTTACCCTTCCCGGGCTCCGGAGGCTTTTCTAGAGCTTCTGGGAGGGCGAAAACTGCCTCCCCAGGCACCGGAGGCCCTCTGGAGGCCAGAAACGGGCCCGTTTCCAGCTTTCCCGAACTTCCGGTAGGCCTGTCTTTCACCCTCCCGAGCCTGCGTGGGGACTGAGGGGAGGGGAGGGGTGGGCGGGTCAGCCAGGAGTGGGATTTGGGGGTTCTCCGAACTGTACAGAATCTTAGCTAGAGGTTCTCCCGAACCCCTGTGAACCCCCAGCGGACTCATCCCTGGCTGTGATATCACACCAACTTTTCATTTGGTCAGGAGGATGGCATGAGAAGGGACCGGGGATTTTAAAAGCAGCCCGGTGCAAAGGCTTCTGGGAAATGGGGGTCTTTCTGGGCAGGTGAGGAAGAGGAGCAAGGGAAGGCTGACCTTGATGGTGGGGTGCGTCTTGGTGGTATCGGTGCTGCGTTCTCCCGGGATGGAGCCGGCCAAGCGGCCCTCGCACTGGTAACGGAAGCGCATCCCGCGTTGCTTCGGCTGCTCGATTATTTCCACCATGGGGTTGCTGCTGGGAGTGGGTTCTTGAGGGAGGGAAGAAGGAAAGAAAGGAGGATAGGAAAAGAGAAGGAAGAAGGAAAGAATGCACAGGAGAGAAGGGAGGAAAAGAAACAGAGGTATAAAAGGGAAGGGAGAAAAGAAGAAGGGAGAGAAAGGAAGAAAAAAGGAAAGGAAGGAAAAGAGAAAGAATTGAGAAAGCAGGGGGAAAGGGAGGGAGAAGGGGGAAAGAAGGTAAGAGAAAGAAGCAAGGAAAAGAGAAAGAAAGGAAAAGAGAAAGGAAGAAGGAAAGGAAAAGGAAAAGAAAGAAGATAGGAAAAGAGAAAGAAGCAAGAAAAAGGAAAGGAAGGAAAAGAAGGATGCAAAGAGAATGAGAAGGAAAGAAGGAAGGAAAAGAAAGAAGGATGCAAAGAAAGTGAGAAGGAAGGAAGAAGAAAGAGGATGCAAAGAAAGAATGAAAAGGAAGGAAGGAAAAGAGAAGGATGCAAAGAAAGTGAGAAGGAAGGAAAAGAAAGAAGGATGCAAAGAAAGAATGAAAAGGAAGGAAGGAAAAGAGAAGGATGCAAAGAAAGTGAGAAGGAAGGAAGGAAAAGAAAGAAGGATGCAAAGCAAGAA